>PYXC01002291.1:0-176883 GCA_015244755.2 Tenualosa ilisha | reverse complement strand
AAACTCTCTGTAGACCTTGTCAGTTGCTAAGAGCAGCACACACAAGAGAGAGTATGTGTGTCTGTATCTGTCTGTCTGTTTATAAAACTCTTTCTGCTTTTCAGTGGACCTGTCGGTGTGTGTGTGTGTTTATGTGTGTGAGCATGCACCCGAGTATGTGTGTGTGTGTATGTGGTGTGTGTGTGTGTGTGTGTAAGAGAGATGCGGTATTGCTTCACATTTTGAAGAAGATACTGTATGTCTCCATGCATGTTCTATATGTGTGGGTGTATGTCTCTCTGTGTGTGTGTGTGTGTGTGTGTGTGTGTGTGTGTGTGTGTGTGTGTGTGTGTGTGTGTGTGTGTGTGTGTGTGTGTGCATGTTTGTAAGTATTTTTGCACTGTATGTGTAAGTGTATTTGAGTGTGTGTACCAAGACTACCACACAGACTGCAGTGAGAAATACAGATCCGTCCTCTGGGGAGCTCAGACAGCTTAGAGAGAAACAGAGAGCCCAGAGAGCTGACTCCAGAGAGCCGTCTAATTGACCAGGCTCAGGGTGACGGCCCACTGCTCAGGGCAAACAAGCAGGCTTTGATCCCACAACTCCTGGGCTCCCTGAAAGATCAGCGTCAAGTGGACTCCCTTACACACAACACACACACACACACAGACACACACACACACACAAACACGCACAAAAACTTCACTTACTTCCACACACACATTTTGCTGTGCAAAAGCACTAATCCAAATACCTTTCTAATATAAATATAAAACTATATTGGCAACAAAAGAACTTTGTTTAGGTCATATTACAGCCTAGCCTACAGAGCCCAGAGGACACAAAAATCATTGCCTGACTATAAAACATAACTCCAGTGAAAAGTGAGTTGAGATATGCCCTGAAAGGGACACTTTTGACAAAAGTCAAACAAATCTGTGAACCACTGAATGACACACACGCTGTGGCTGTAGCCTACAATCACAACTTTTTCCATAGATCACCACTGACCTGACGATGATCACTAGCACTGACCACTGCATGCTGCTCCGTATGCAAGTCATTTTTGTGGTGATCCTTTATCCTTTGGCTTGTAAACAAATGCATATTTACTTGTGTGTGAAGAGAGAATTTATAACACTGATGCAGAATACACAACTTTGCAATTAGGGGAGCTCCGCACCATTTTCTTCAGCCATGATGGGGAGGATAGATGGCATTACGATTGAGTCTGTCCATCTGTGCCTGTTTGTATCTTTTCACACAACTTACATGTACTGGGTTGAGTGTATCCAGGCACATGTTTATTATACTATGTTTTTTTTCTTTACTATTGTTATGTTCATAGTGTGAAGGTTATGGATCACATGTAAATCAGCATGCTCTTTGGACAACACTCTTAGACAATGGTGATTTCGAGAAATGGTTCGAAAACCATAAGACACTTGTAAAAGGGACTTTAAAATCTAATTAGGCTATATACTAATTAGGCTATATACTTTGGCAAAACCTAGCCCTAGTCTGACTTACGTCAAATTTTCACCTAAGGCAGAGGGGTCCTCTAATAATGATTCCTCCTGGAATCATTCTTTACCGGCCCGCTACAGGCACAGTGGTCTACATCTGTCTGCTTTTGCGCTGGTATGTAATCAAATCTGTAAAAGTAAGTTTAGAAACATAAAGCACATAAAGCAGTGACTGTGTGAGGTTCTCCTCCTGTGGTCCTTGGTAAGTCTGAGGACACAGTGGGAGTCTGAGTAGTGATTCAGTTTGAGAGCTGAAGCCATGCTTCCTTGTGACAGCTACCACCCAAGGGGAAGATGACTTAGCAATCACTTTAAAGTGCCTCCTGCTCCCCGGGTGCCACATCTCGTCTCCTCAGCTTAAAACAGAGAGATCCGTAAACAGCAAAGTGAACACAGAGCACAGACTGGGTGGGGGAAGACATGGAAAAACACTTGGGTTCACTTACATCTGCAACAAATGGGGATACACTGCATGTGCTAAAGTGATGCACAGGTACAGTAAGATGCTTACTTCTTGTGATTTCACAGCAGAACCCTCAGAGTGAATGCTGCACAAATAAGCTTCCTCTGTGGTCAGTGGAACTGGCTATAATAGATGTGAGAGCTGCACATAAATAGTTTCTCTTTCTATTTCTGTGCGGACTGCACTGGCTTCACGTGCTTTGTGAACACTTCGCTTCAGCTGTGATGCTGTCAGAGTAACCCTGACCAGAACCTGACCCTGAACATCCTAGCATGACCTTTGTGTGATGATGATAACATAAATGCAGTGTATGTCTCACCAGTCTGTGTGGGGGTCGTCGGATGACCAGTAGGACTTTCGGCTTGCGGACAACTGGTTTGGCAGAGGGCCCCGGCGCGGCAGCCGTGCGTCTGCTTGTGCTGCCTGTGCCGCCGCCTTGGCTTGCACGGCGCTGGCGATCTGCGCCGTCTTCACGACGCTGGAGAAGGAGCTGAGGAAGCCTCCAGCCGCAGAGCCGCCACTGGGGGGAGTGGAAGAGGAGGAAGAGGAGGCCGGGCCGGAAGCCTGGGGCTGGGGTGACACGGCTGGCGGCTGCCTTCTCTCCATGGCTGGGATGCCGGGGAACTGGTGGAGCTTTTGGGGCGCGCGGGGGGAGATGGGGTTGGGAGGGGGGACGGGCGCTGCAGGTCCATCATGTAGCCGTTGGGCAGGTTGGCCACGAAGCTGCTGTCCGAGAGACGCCGACGCAGGTAGTTCATGGTGACAGGAGGACTGGACGACAAGGGCAGAAACAGTAGAACTCTGCAAAAGAGAGAGTAAAGGTCGATTCACACCTGGAACGATAACTATAAAGATAACTGTAACTCTAACGACACTTCCATCCACACTGACCAACAATAACACAAGTCTGTTCTGTTTATTGTTGGTTGGTTGAACTTGGTTATAGTTTCTGATTGGCTGTCAACCTTTTATCATTCAAAAAATTGCAAAAATAGTAAAGTTGAAGAGAGAAAAAATAGGAGAGATATTGAAAGGTGGTAGCTGGGAGAGAACTGAAAGAAAGAAAGAATGAATGTCATAAAGTGCACTTGTGTATAAAAACAGCACATGTTAAGAAATACCCAGTCATTAATTATCACTAGAGAACCAAAACAAACACCACCTATGAGTCAGTATCTGCCTGTGCTTCAACTGAATATGAGAGAGAGACGCATTGAGGTCACATATTCCATGTATGAGCAGAGGGACAGAAAGTAAAAAATATAGCCTTTGTAGCAGTTCAAACGAGGCTGGCATTTTTGAAGGGTTTTTTTTTTCCCACCAAGTTACAGCGTTGCCCTATTTCTGAATCATCTGAGCAGAAATTGAGTTACTGCTCCAAGCAGTATGTGAATGCCTGGGACAGATGTTGCCAATTTCCTGTCATAACACACACACACACACACACACACACACACCACACACACACACACACACATACAGTGCTGTCATAACACACGCATTACTCATGAATTATCGTACACACTCACTGTGTTGTCATAACACAGGGTTAGACACCGAAACCCTAGACACTCTTAACTGAAGCCTATATATAGCTCATGGTCATGAACAACATTTGATCATTCATATATATATATATATATATATATATATATACAAACAACATGAGCATATTCACTCTCAACCATATGAATAAAAACTTTAAATTGAAAAAAAAATTGAAATTGAAATTAAATTAAATGATTCAAAATAGTGATTCAGAGAATCAAAGACCAAACATTAGCCTGTCGGCACATGTGCAGAGTGTACTGTTTGGGACTGTGTGAAGACTTCCGATTCTGCCAACTGTGAAGTCTATAGCCTGGCCATGCCTTCCTAGCACTTCTGCTTGATTGTCTTCTCCTTACAGTGCTAGTCTAGATTTAATTCCTTTGAGCTTGTTGTCTCAGGAGGCATTTTAACTAGTCCAATCAGCGAACAGAGGGAGATATTGTGAATACAGAGCTAGAATGCTTTCAGTCAGGGCTTATCCACTCTTTTTAAACTTAAACACCTCAATGTCCAGACCCTCTGTACGAAACGAAAGTGCAGAACGAGGGTCTGGTTTTATTACCAGGCCATGAAATCTAGTGATCAGTACGTGGACAGACTGAGAGTGAAAACACTGAGTTTGAGTATAATAGCCTAAGCATAATATACATCAGCATCAAACATTAGTCAAGGCAGCCTCAATTGGTTTAAAGGGCCCACACACTGGAAAGTAAACCAAAAGTAAACACATATGTATAATGAGGCTCCATATCCTTCATGAGTCTGGTCTACCAGCCTAGACAATTATGTTGTGCTAATCTGAGGTAGTCTTCTTAAACTGAAGACTAATGAGATAATGGCTGTTTACAAAATGTCAAACGGTCTGAACCCACACTACCTGGAAACCAGCATTTATGCATTTAGCAGACGATATATGCAGACATTTATGCATTTAGCAGACGGCTTTATCCAAAACAACATACAAAAAGAAGACTATCATTGAAGCAACAATTCTATTGAAACCTTCCTAAGAGTTGGACTTGCTAGCAGGATATTGGCAGAAGAATGGTTGAATGGTTACAATGCACTTGAATAATAATAACCAGAGAACCCTTTCACTTCCATAGCGCCAGTCTTTGTGGTAAGCAAAGAGAACACTTGCCACACTCTGACAAGCCATGAATGTAGGAAAACACTGCCAGTTGGAAGATACTCCCAGCCCACAGCTGAGACCAACACCACTTGCAAACTGCAAGCAAAGTCTAGTCCGTCAGTGTGAGGTCCAAGAATGTGTATGGGGACATACTGACCACGGCACAGGCCTTTGGCGAAGCTAGTCTATGGAAAGTTGGCCTAGCTTGACTGTAATCCAGTCTATCTGTTTCAATGGTTTGATCAGAGTCCAGGCAGTCTGCTGATGCCTGCTTATGGGTCCAGGCCTTTGATGCGATTTCACTCAGGTCCAAGAGTCCCTGTTCAGTGACATAACCAGGACTATTTAAGGGTGGTGGGAAACAAAGGATGATGCTATATTTTCTAAGACGTAATATTTGATCAGAACTTTACTGGCAACAAGTAGCATAGAACAAGGTGAAATATACAATATAATGAACTGAAATCATAGAAAAAAACAAATATATTTCCCTTTGCATGCTCACATATGTCTCTGTGAGGTACACGGTACAAAATTCGAGAGAAGTAAGAAATGTCCTTTACATTCTACTCTGTCATAATTCAAATTCTTCCAGTAAATAATACCACATCAGTATACTTGCAAAGCATATGCATATATGATTTATTTCAGCTATAAGGCATTCATGTCCTTTATTAACTTGCTTGTGCCTGTTGGTTTGGCATTTCTGACAATAACCTTTTTATCTAATTATCTTGGATTCATGTGGACAGGCTATTGACTATCCGTGTTTCAATGCAAGCTGGTTGTAACCAGTTATTGTAACTACAGTTTGTGACTTGTGAGTTTATACCAAACTATTTCAGTGCAACTGTGGAGGGGAAGCCAAGCCACAGTGAAATCTGACAGTCGAACAGCATGAAGGATGAGAGTGAAGACGCAGTTGGTCTAACAAAGTAATATTCTGAGATAATGGGATTTGTGCTTTGAGAAAACAGCATGCAGACACATGTAAACGTGACCACAGAGGGAGACAGAGAGAGAGAGAGAGAGAGAGCGAGAGTGAAAGAAAGAGAGAGGAAGAAAGACCCAGAGAGATAGACAGACAGAGAGAAAGAGAGAAAGAGAAAAAGGGGAGAGTGAGAGAGAGAAAGAGAGAGAGAGAAAGGAGAGAGAGGATGGAAGAGAGAAAAAGATAGACAGGGAGAGGGAAAAAGAGAGGGAATGAGAGAAGGCAAGGGAGAAAGGGAGGGGGATGGGAGGAGCAGAGATGTTATATAACCCTTCAAAGAGAGAAGGAAGTCTGGGTGTGCAAGCTACAGATTTATGGAAAGGAGGTAGGAGAGGAGGGAGAAGGGGGTGGTAGAGCACAATTCACAAGCTGGTTACGAGCGCCTTCCTATCTCATTGCATTAAGGTTCCAGGCCCTCTAAATGCCTTGTCATTTACATACAGAAAACAGCCTTTGATGGCCTAAAGAAATAGACAGAGATGAAGAGAGCTTTTAGATTAGCCTTTTGCTTCAAGCACCTTTGTTACACCTCATGCATGAAATTATATGAATGAATGAATGAATGAACGAATGAATGAATGAATAAAAGATTAGAAAAGCACCTGGAGAGCACAGGCCTCTGCCAAGACAATATAGGGTCACTGACGCAATATAAATTCCAGTTGGTGTTCAAGATCACCAACAAAATGTAATCATCCGTTCCTTGTCCCAATACCCACATTGTCTGAAAATTTCATCCAAATCTGTGCAGTACTTTTATTATTATTATCTTGCACACAGTAAGACAGACAAATGCCAGTGAAAACATAACCTCCTTGGTGGAGGTACATTTACAAATGACTGACTGACTAAATTATTTTTTAATGAACAAATGAATGAATGAATGAATGAATGAGCAAACAAATAAGTAATTGGATGGATGAATGAATTAATGAATGAATCTGGGCGAGAGTGATAAGTTGCTTCTCAGTAAGCAGGGCCTGATGGGAGGGACAGCTGATAAATCACTGGGCTGCTGGGGGAAAGGCGCAGGGAAAGCCCTGAGTGTCGTACTGCGGGAGCTGCTGAGGTGGCTACTGATGTAAGTCTGCACACAGGGAATGTCATGCGGAATGTTCTGGGTCATCTGCAGCGTGAAGGGGATTCCTTGCAGGGACCACTAAAGACATATGCACGAGCTGCAAGGCACAGAGAATAGGATACTACACACACACAGACAGACAGAGAAAGTGTGAGAGAGAAAATTAGTTTGTGAGGCACCACTGCATACCCTGACAGGCAGATTACGATGAAATCTTGGTGAAAAGCAAAACGCAAAAGATGGGTGCTTCTTCCTCTTCCTTTCTGTCTTTCCCTTTCTCCCCTCCTCTCGCTCTCTTTCTCTCTCTCTCTCTCTCTCTCTCTCTCTCTCTCTCTCTCACAAACACACGCACACATAGACACACAGACAGATAGAGAGAAATCCCTGACCAGCTAGGCAGGGACACTACAGTGACCAGTACAATACATTACAAGATGACCTGATGTATCGTGTGTGCTTGTACTCTGTGCTTCAGAAGAAGTGAAGACCTAGGGAATAAAGAAATATTTCTCTCCCCGAGCAGGAAATTGTCCAGAACTAATACAAATTTTAAAAGCCAACAATCTACCTGCTCCACATGTAAAAGAGCAGAAAAGACAACTGAAGATTTATCTGCAGTATATTACTCTTCATGCACTGCCATAGGGAGTGGGTTAGGCTGACTCTAAAACAACTGGTAGTGTTGTGCAACTGGGAGAAGGAATACTCTAAACCACCTTGAAGCATGAACCTCACGACGTCTGTGTGGGTGAATTTAAACACACATATTCACACACACACGTGGATCACGACACATGGATCATGACAACTTTTGCGCATTTTCTTTCCTCTAAGCACAACCAGATTCTCCACGGTAGCTTTTCATTCGAATGGAGTCACGGTTTTTGGGTGCAAGAGGCTGATGAGTCAGAGGGAGTGTGTGAAAAAAAAGAGAGAAAGGGTGCATGTGTGTGTGTGGGTGTGTGTGTGAGAAAAAGTGTGTGTGTGTGTGTGTGTGTGTGTGTGTGTGTGTGCACGCACAAGCGCTTCCTCGCCAGGGGGTGGCAGCTGCAAGGGCACACATTAGCTGCGTTCACTGCTGCCTGATGGGTACCTTCGCTAATTAGCGCGCCAAAGAGGAAGCACTCTGTGATGATCTGATCTAATTTAGCAGCTTTGTGTGTACCCTCCACAAAATATCAAGCTTCCAAACTACTTAACTTAAACAAGCAAAGTAGCACTCTGAGCTCAACAAACAGTGCAAAAATAGCGTGTTGCTGAGTTTAACATACTAAAAGTAGTATTCTTCTTAGGTTAACATACTATACAGAAGTAGCACAGCGTAGCACAGTTTATGTTCAAAAGTCTAGGCTAAGTATGTTTATCGCACACTCTAAAAAAGTAATATACTAAGTTTAAATTTAAATACAAACCAATGACTTGTTAGAGTAGCCCATTCACAGTACAGTAGGTCTGCTATGAGATCCATAATGTAACTATGAATTCACTGAACTGATGGTTGCGGACATGTTAGGCACCATTGTCCCCCATTAGAGACATGCTTGTGGGCAGATAATGTGTCCCTATAACATACAATCTTATCTCAGCTTCCAAATGGAGCTGTCCACTTTATGTGGTGCTGAAACGCCTAAGGGCGCATGCAGCTGACCAAAGAAGACCTTCGTCTAGTAAAGAAGCACGGATCTCTAGCTCCTTTACTCTGTTTCTTTCACTCCACAGCAATATGGTCTCTCTCTCCCTCTCTTTCTCTCCCGCTAAACCCATTTTTTTTGCATCCTATCTTGTCCTTTCATCAGAACGTAAATCCACACAGGCTAACCTTTTTCTTCCAACACACACCGCTTTGACAGCCACAATGGGTTCCCACTCCTGGCTGACAGAAGTGCGAGTGTAAATGTGTATGTGTGAGTGTGTGTGTATGTGTGTGTGTGTGTGTGTGTGTGTGTGTGTGTGACTGTGTAGAGGGGGGATCTGAGGATGTCAATGTAAGAGACCCCTCAGTAATTAGTCTGCCAGAGTGACACAGGGGGTTCGGTCACTGACACTAACAGAGCAGCTATTAGGCAGGCAAAGCTATTGTTCCACGGCCTGGCCCCACACTGCTAACGTGACACATAACCACTCCTTCTGCCCGCTGGTTCTCATGGCCACCCCCCTCCTTATACACACACACACTCACACACACACCTCCACAACACACATATCCCATACCCACACATATCCCATACCCCCAACGTGACACATAACTACTCCTTCTGCCTGTTGGCTCTCATGGCCCCTTCCTCATACACACACACGCACATGCATAGACACGCGCACACACACACACACACACACACACGCACACACACACACACACACACATCTCTACAACACATACCCACTCCTGCCTGCTGAGTCTCACAGCCTCCCCGCTCATGCTATACAAGCGCGTGCACACACACCTCCAAGAACATATCGCAGTTATTGCCAACACTGGTACCCACTCCACCCCTTTGTCACACAAACACACACACCTGTACTCATCCTACTTTCAAATGCAGCCTTGACATCTCAGTTCAAAGGTTGTTTACTGCTTCATGCTCACTTAGGACTGCAGCAGTGCACACACAGCTTAGGGGATCTTATGGTAATAGGTAGTCAGGATGACACATGACATCAGGTCAGGAGTGCACACACTTCTGGCGTTGTGTGTGTGTGTGTGTGTGTGTCTGTTTGTGTGTGTGTGTGTGTGTGTCTTTGGACAGGATGACAGGATACATAATTTATACACACCAGCTTAAAAACAGATTCTGCCCTTTGACCTGTGTGAAGTGAATACATATTCAAATTCAATACACATCCTGAGAATGCATCATAATCTCTCTGCATTATGCAGACCACTGTAGTCCTTGGAAATAATCTTTCTCCCTGGGAGGGAGAACACAAACAAGAACAGATTTTCAAAGTGCAGTCTCTCAATAGCAGACCCAAAGTTTTGTTTATTTAGGAATCAAGGTGCGGAGAAACTGTAAGCATTGTGACTCATACTTTAAAGGAATGAGAAGTGGGTCAGTGGGTAAGGAAAGCAAGCTGTTCAAATCAAGCAGACATCCCAACCAATATGAAATATACATGGAGCTTTTCTGTGGTTGTCTCCTGTGTTCGTTTCCTGCCAGGAAGTATTTCCACTTTCTCCTGCAGCCAAGAAATCAATAATTCATAAAGACATGTTTGGGCTAGGGGTGAGGGGTCAAACCAACCCTTGAAACTAGAGTTATCATAGACAGTTTGCACAACATAGTGGTATTTGAACTTGTGCAGTGGGATCTTAGTAATTCTCTTATCTCCACATCATGCTGAGTCTTATTCTACTTAATTCACGCTTAAAGAACTCTATGACTGTGCCAGAGAAGGGGAAAGTAATCTATTCTGCCTAACGGCCACACAAAGGAGTAAATGGACCAAAACATGTTAGTGGCGAAACAGGTTTATTTATAGCCGCGTACTCTCGCAATACAGACACGCAAAGCGTGAACAGAGTGTGCTTTATACTCATTTCTTAGAGTTGCTAGGCAACATTTTTTGACAGTCATAACTTTAACATGCCATTTCATATCATTATTTAAAATGAAGGTACATCATAATAATTACACCCTCCTCTGATGATCCCTTTTATTTGATAGTCTTGTTAATTGGACACAGTAACCTCAATATAATGCAAGGTAAATGCAACAATCTGTATCAATATGGTGTAAGCAGTCCATATTAAAGTGATCAAGATGTTTCCACACTTTATTACACTGCAATGTAATTTTTGTATATATATATGTTTTTTTTAAATGGGAAGTGTTTGGAGCATTACTGTGCATCTACTGTGCCAAGTCTCCGCAAAATTTGGCAGCTAAAATACCAGGCTAGTGGCAGCCAAAGGTATAGTCTGCGATTCTACTACTAGACACTTTTGGACAAATTCAGCAAATTCAGCAGCTGTTCAGTTCTTGTGTACAAAAATATATTGGGTAAGTTATCATACTCTCTAATAAAACACAAAACCTTTACACAAGTAGAATGGTACCTGCATAATGCAATAGATCTACATTACCCATGACTGAGACCAAAGAATGTTAATAGCACTGATTGATACTAAACTGTTATGTAATTTTTTGTTTAATAATTCTTTGCTGTCATTCCTGTGTAGTCACAAAAATCTACACACGAATCTTACACATCATCCTTCACAATACTCCCTCTCCCAAGCTGGCATTGATGGTTTAAATCTGAAAGAGCATCATAAAAATAACACTGTATCTACAAAACTGAAAGTCACAGTGGACTATTGATATAACATTGCACAATCAACCTGCTAAATGTCAACATGCATATGAATCTAAAACGCTCTGACGTAGGGCTGCAGTTCAGTCATAGTGACACAAGTGTGTGTGCTCCTCCTCACCACCTTGGGTGTGTTGTTGACACAGCCCTGGCCTTTTGGCAGCTTGGTAACCCCACTGGGATCCCTGCAGCCTGGTCTGCCACACCTCTGCAGGGTCTCCGAATCATCCCTGCATGGTCAGTGTGTGTGAGTGTGAGTGTGTGCATGCTTTCGTGTGTGTGTGCAGGGCCAGGCCAGACTAGGAGTTATTGGCTCTGACCAGCCCATTGTCCATCATGGCCCTGCATCATCACACCTGAGAGAGGTTCCACTGTGTCCCAGGTGATGACCTCAGGTCACCGCAGTCAGCAGATGGTCTGTAGGCTTCAGTGTAGAGCCAGATGGTACCATCATCGTTACTCAAATGCTGTTATACGTACAACAATAGCCCGGGAAATAATGTGAGGTTGCATGCCAGTGGTTTCATAATTGCTGTCTAAAGCTGTAGTCCAGAGTACTTCCAACTATTGCCCTGTTTTTCAAACTAGACGAGTGCTGTTGGTAGGAAGAATTTGGTTTAACCAAGACCGAACAGTTAATCAGGAGCTAACACTCACCAGGATATAAAGACTGAAAGGAGAGAGAGGTGAAGAGATAACAAGACAATAGAGAGAGATAGGAAAAAAGAGAGGAAAGAAGATGGATGGAGAAGATGGAGAGAAAGAGAGGATGTAAGAAAAGAAATAGTGGGGGGGAAGAGATCAGTAAAGATAAAAAGATGGATGGTTGGCAATGATGAAACTGCAGTATGAGAGAAACAGATAAAAATAAGTGGCAGAGAAATAAATGAGAGAGAATGAGAAAGAAAGAAAGAAAGAAAGAAAGAAAGAAAGAAAGAAAGAATGAAAAAGAGAAAGAAAAGATATCACCACACAAACCACAAGATGAATGTCATCTAATTCTGCAAATGACAGCAGTGTAACACTAATGAATTTAGCTGATAAGAAAAAAACATGTTGAAAAATCATTCCAGGAGTTTCAGCATAGCCAATATCCGTGGCACAGACTGTAAATGAGGGAAGTGCAATTAAGGCAACGACAGAAGAGAGAGAAAAAAAAGGAAATGTCACTAATCTCCGCCGCACTCTACCCCAAGCGTCATTCTCACAGAGATCTCACGAAACAAACACCTTTCGCAGTGAAGTCTCACTTGGGTCTCGGAGCGCCTCGTCTTAATCTTGTCACCACACTGACATTTTATCCAACACCTCACCTGTGACTCAGGTGTCTGACAGACTGTGCCTATGATGCTCTGTACCATTTTACCAACCTGTGTGACTGACTTGTAGAAGCACAAAAAAGAAGAACAAAAATAATATCCAGAATTCAAACCAAATTCTGGAAGAATGCCATGATTCTGGGGCTTGGTTTCAGACATTTAAGTATACCTTACATTAAGTATGGAATATGTAGGTTTTGATTGATGGTGTGTGGTGTTTGGTCTTTCCAAGAAAATGTCACATAGCATTTCCATAACCATTTCTTCACAATGAAATGCTGACATTGAGAAATCTATACAAATGACAGCAATTTATGGAATTGAATTGGTGCTACTTTTGATGGGATACCGGGTGTGATTTGTATTACGTGCATGTAGTATGCTATTCTGTACACGATGAGCCCTTACCCAGAAATACAGTATGGTGTTATACTGGACAAAACCCTTCTAAACCTCTCTGTACTCTTATAAGACCTAGTCCTTAATAGTGTAGGCAGTAGGCAATTTTTCAAATAACAAATGTCCATCTGTTGTTTAAAACAAAAGGTCTACATGCAAAAATAGTTTTGCCAAGTGCATGACAAAAAGATGACCATAAAGCCATCAAACGATCTTAGACTATCAAAAGCCTTTAAAAAACTTTTTTGCTGAGGAAGGGTTAGGTGCTTCTACACAGTTTCTCATTTAGCTCCACCACTGGTCAGGGAGCCAGCCATAAGCTTTGACTCGCACCATCTCTGAGCTTGGACAAGCCAACCAGCAAACAGAGGGAGGTATGAAAGAGATAACGTTGAATTAAAACGGTGCGTTCTTCTTTGGTAACTGGTGTTACTACTGTCTCTTTCAAGCACCGTAGCTGCTTAAAGACCTGACATAGCTTGTGTTTTGGTCTTCTGTTTTTTTTCCTTAATTTTTTGTCAGGTAAGGATTTCCAGGGCACTGAAACATTGGCCACCTGTGTGGCGAAAAAATAGCAAAATGCACCTGGGGTCTCATGCGATTTTTTTGTGGTCTGTAGGTCTCACAAAGGTGCATAAGGCCCATAACTACTAATTTGTGTAGCATCACCTAGTGACATTAAAAAAAGCAAAAACAGTACACTTCAATTGCCAGATGTGTGCTAAATTTGAAGAAAATCTGTTCAAGTGGAGCTCTGCAATTTAGGAAATTTCAATGCAAAAACTGTAGCCACTGTTGCCAGCCATTGTAGTCAGCTCGTCATTTTCCTGATTCCATTCCTGATCCTGAAGGACCACTAGAGGAACAAAGCGCCAGCTACTGTTGGTTAAAGCGATCTCCAGTGGATGCAAGGCTAGACAAACCAACCTGTGCACTGCCTGGGGTGACTGTGGATCCTTGAATGTTTGGAACTCAACATCAGCAGAATGTTATGGGCCGTCATCAAGAACTCCATGGGGCCGTGGAAGACAACCCTCCAGACAAACTCAGAGACCTTTGCAAATGCCACTATCAAGTGCGGTGCATACCAAGCAGATGCTTTGTCTTCGCTGTTGTTCTGCATAGTCCTAAAGTCTCTGAGCCATTGACAAGTGGCTGTGGCTACAGACTGCAAAAATGAGACACCATCAGCCACATACTTTACATGGATGACATCAAGTGCTAGAGTGAGAGAGACAGCAACTGCCTGATCAACACCATCAGGAAATGCAGCAACAGCACCATCAGAATGACATTCAGATTAGACAAGTGTGGCAGGATACTAACAAAGTGAAGAAAGGTGGTCAACAGAGTGGATCAAGAGAGCAACATGTGAAGGACAGCTACAAACACCTGGGAATACTAATGGGAACCAAGAGGAGGCAGCAAGGATAGGGTGCTTCTGTCAAATACCGTGGGTTAGAGCTGAACGATTCCTGACTCACTCAGATCAATCACCCGGATCCAAAAATTCACCTGTGAGTCACAAATCTTAAGTCTTGACCCAAATCCTTTGAGTCCTTGCTGAGTCCAAACTCCTAATGGCTGAATCTGCATAAACTGCGCAATACTGACTGAAGTGACTCACACACATGGAGTCAAAATCTGTAGTCTGAAGCATATACATTTCGATTCCTTTGTATGTCTTGTATATGTGAAGAAATTGACAATAAAAGCTACGTATACTTATGCTTATACATACTTGTCACTGAGTCACAACTCAGCAGATTCACAGCTGACAATGGAGTGATACAGACTCAAGTGACTCAAGCAACTTGCACACATGGACTCAGAATCAGAAGCACAAAGCACACAAGCTCATCACTGAATCACAACTCAGTGGACTCAAAACTATCAATGGGGTGACACTGACTCATACAGAGTCAGAAATCAGCAGCACACAAAACACAACTCAGTTAAAGAACAGGTTCATTTCTTTACACATAAAGCCTTGTTTTTTGATTGTTTACATATATATAAACAATAATATATATCATACAATATATATATATTATAAAATACAGTGCTTAAGATTAAAATTTTGATGCATGCTGTTCCAAGAATGTTTGGTTGTTGTCCCCCCACCTACAGAATGGCTGCATAGGTGCCCTGCTGCAATCTTTCCCAAAACGCATGAAACTTTTGTTTGCAAAGACATTAAACTCACAGAGTGGTGGGTGAGTGTGGTGGGTATGGGTGTGATGGGTTTGAAAAAATAGGTCCACAACTGAGAACGAATGGTCAAAAACATGTTGAAAACCATACTTTGCAGTGATTTTTGTGTCAGCCTATCAGTGAACATTACCACCGCTCGATGAGTTTCAGTGTCATGAATAGGATGGACACTTACAGCAATGCCCATGTCAAAAGCATGGGCTTGTGGGACTCATTGAAGGTGCCTTATTAATGGGCTATTTTCAGTAAGGGATTTGAAGGATGGAATATTAGCAAGGTAAGCAAGGACTCATGTATGTAGCACATTCTTATGCACTGTCCAAAGCGCACTACACACAGACGATTAGGCAATAAGACAATAACAAAACAAACAAATAAACAAAACCCATAACCCTTTCATTGGTTAATGAGATGATTATGGCAGATAATAAGATCTTGCATCTGGAATGAGGGCAATTAAACATTTTAAGTGTGTTTTTCATGTTGTATAACAACTGATCAATAATAAGTTATGAAGGTAATCAATTACACATGTAAATGGCGAATACAGATGGATACTGAATGGAATACATTTCTCTATTACATTCATGATATCCTCCTGTAAGACCCAGCTGCAGAACTACCACTGAGTGAATGCATGACCTTTCAGGATTATTGAATTAAACGTCCATTCATGGATTAGGCCCACCATTTGCTATCAATAACAGCCTTTTATCTGACAAGCTATCAAAACAATTTAATCTTGCCTTCCAAGACATTTGTTGCAAGGCACATGCTCAACACAGAAATACATTATGAAGACAAAGACAGTCACAGAATGTCAGCCTTTCCTCTCTAACTTGACTTCCATTCCATCTAATACAAGTTCCAAATAGCCCATTCAAAGGGGTTTGAATATTCAAGGACTCAACTAAATACAGCATATAATACATATACTTTGACTGACCCTAACTATTTACCACCAATTAACATATCTAACAGCAATCACTGTGGTCCGGAATTGGTTCATAGGGTTCATTGGTTGGAACAGTGACTTACACAAATACAGAGACCCTGTAGAATGCATACGCTGTATTTCCCTCTTAGCTATAATGAGCAACAATACAATTCATCTCACTGTTTGGTAATGATATAATCCCACATACTGCAATGATGCATCCCATCTATTAGCTAATGTGTAGTGTGATGATTTGATGATACTAATTTCAACAGCACACGGTGTGCTTGCTGACTCGGAATTGGCTCTTTGAAAAGAGACATTGCCGGTCTCTGTGTTAAAGTGTTTTGTTTAAACACAGATTTGGTTTGACGTGGATTTGAGCTCTGTTCTTTTCCGCAGAAAAGTAGTTCTTCAGTGATCTACAGCTGTTTGATTCTCTAAAAAATATGTTTTTTTCAATCATTTCATTTTATTTTATATTTTTCTTTCTCAATAATTTTTATGTCATTTTATTTTATATTATTCACTGTTCTTTGCCTTTATCTTTGTAAAGCACATTGACCTGCCTCTGTGCATGAAATGCGCTACATAAATAAACTTGCCTTACCTTACCTTGCCTTAGCTGAGTAAAACAATAGCTGTAAAAAATATATTAGCTTCCTGCAACAGACACCATACTTAACAAACACTGGGACAAAAACAAAGTAATAGCATCTCACTCAGTCTAGGCTGTGAAAATGGGCGAAAGTGTTGCCTGAGGCCAGCTCATGCGCAGATCTCTTCAATGAAGATGCCTTATCATGCTGCCCATGAAGTGGCTACACAGGACTCAGGACTCATTCCCACCGCAATAGCATAGTGGCTGCGGTTTCCTACCATGTTCATTTCAGCATGTATGTTAGCAGGTTAGAGCTTCTCCACTGCTTGCGTGACGTGCAGCTCAAACTTCACTGCAACTGTATCCAACTTAATCCTAAATTGCTCTAGAGGAGACTGGCCCTGAACAATTGATAGTTGACAAAAAATGTAAGTCGCTTTGGATAAAAGCATCTCCTAAATGCATCAATGTAAATTCAGAAGGGATGCCAGTTTTTTTACATGAGCAGCAAAGGGTAAGAAGCTGTCTCCACAGACTTTTCTGGCATAAATACAAGGGCAAAATCAGATAGCAACTGCTACATCTCACATACGCACAGCTTGCTGTGTGCATATGGCTTCAGGCATTTTGGGTGAGGAATTCCCAAGGAGCAGTATGCTAGGGAGATCATCCTGCTCTAGCCAATGAGACAGCCTCTGTTTTGAATGGGCATGGCCAACAGTAATTGCACATACTTACACAGTGTGCAATGCCGACACAGAACAGAAGTCAGAATGCTCCTACACCATCTTAACGGACCTGGCTGTTACTCCAAAGCAGTAGGTTAGGTGGAGAACGACACAAAAGAATAACTTACTTTACAGCTTATTTTACACTACTACCCCCAATGCCATCAGTGTGTCTTTCTTCCTCTAAGAGGACCACAGGAAGTGTCCCTAGCTAGGGAGTCTTTTGAGACTTTTTTGTGCTCAATTTAATCCTCTTACCATCATCATCAGAAAATGGGATATAAGCTGCATCAGTTGCAGACACTGAATGCAATTCACCTCAGAGAGAGAGAGAGAAAGGGAGCGACCAAGGCTGAAAATACTGCCATAATCAACACAGTGGGCCCAAAGTCAGGGTCTAAAAATACAGGCAAGCTGTCTAATATCCAAAATGCTTAGGGGGATTAGGTGACTCAGGCATCTGCGTAAGCCCCCTCTCCATCCGCTAATTCACTGATACTGCACTGCCACCCGCAAGAATGGAGCCATCAGTGAGAAGCCCTCGGGGATATTCTCAACTGTTGTGCCCAGAGTGGGGCAGTTTAGTCTTTCACAATGAAACAGGTTCCTGGAATAGCAGCAGTGATGAGGGACTCTGTGATGCTTGCCTGACTTTTTACCCCATTACACATGTCACTGTACAGTACTTCTCCAAGCAGTAGCAATGAAAACATCTGTCTTGATATGCTCTATTAAAGACTATTAAATGTCATTTTGTAGTGTACACTGCAATGGAGCGCTGGCTTCATGTTTTGCTGATTAAGATGATGGTTCTTGTCCCCTTCTGGAGACTCAGAGGTATTGAATACTGATCTGAATAAATGATCTGTCTCACGTTATGCAAAGGCTTCTTTAACAGTGGCCTAATAATGTTCATATGAGAACTCCACCAGTGACTGTACCTCACATGCTCAGCATTCCATTCATGATCTACTGCCGTTTCATTTCATTCATAAAGGACACACACACACACACACACACACACACACACAAACAAGCAGACTCATGCATACATCCTCAACATGCTTTTGCTGTAATCCTGGAAGATGAGTAATCTGATTCCTAGGACAAAAATTATCTATTAATTTGAGGATTACCTAATACTAATACGAAGCACGCAAAATCATTTTCTGCTCTTTGAAAAGGGGCATTTGCTACTTCATCTACCTTTCTGGAATTTGCAAAGTCAATCGATACAGTCAATAAAATACAATGATGAAGACAGAATATGAACTCTTTCCTTCTACAAGAAAAATGTACGGTGTAGTGTCAGATGCCCAAATCTACCTTCTTCAAGCAGTCTACTGACATTTCAACAAGTGCACTCGTTAACTGATAGCACTTCACTATACAAACACTAGAGGAAAGAAAACATAAAATTTTGCAGAGTATTGTCTTCGAGCAAAAGCGCACAGGGCTCCAAGTCACCAATAGCTTGATCCATGATTAAGGAAACTGAATCGAGGTGCGCAAAGGCAGCTCAGGTTCACAGCTGACCAAGCAAAGGACGGAGAGGGGATTCCACGACGGATATCCCTTGCCTCTACCAGTTTCCAATCACATACAGTAAGCTACCTTGGTGCCCCTGCAGCAAAACGACTTCCATGCTGTAACGACAAGGAAACTACAAATGAACCGACATGCATAATCTCGGAAATTCAGTACCCAGAGTCAGTCATTAACATGATAAACCACGCGATAACACCATGGATACAGTGATTCGTGTTGAGCTCCATTTCTGAGGGAGCGGTTAGGCTGACAGCAGTAGCTACCCGATACATCACAGTATTACAGGACAAAAAAATATTGGATTATTTTGTCTTCATAAATGTAATATACCGTCATCAGGTTTTCCACTCATGTGAAAATCTGGCAAAAATAAACACCCCGCGTTTGAGTACTATTAGTTTGTTACCTCAGATTGAGTCGGTGTTGTATCGGTGCTGATGGGGGGATGCCCTGCGCTCGTGCCACAAAGCCTGCACACTGCTCGACCCTCAGTTCTTCGATCTGTCTCCGTGTTTCTCAAAGCATGCCGGGAACATGAGCGGGGGAGCGCACCGTCCTGCTGAATCTCGTCCAACCTCGGCTGGGTAGTGAAATGTGAAAGGCGCCTCCCACCGGCTCGATGATGCGCGTTTTTCATTAATATTTCACAAGTAACACAGGAGAATTGATTCCACAGGATTGACTAGCCTAATGATGCCTTTAACGCGGCTGTTAAAAGTGGAATCGCCTGGTCCTCTCAGCCCAGCTTTTAAAAAGCGAAAAGAAAGAAGGAGCGTATATTTGGGCATAATGTCCGTTTATGCCATTCTTTCTCTTCTGGCTTTCTGAGAGCATTATGCAATCTGGCATTATGGCAAACGTACATAGCCTATAGTCTCTATAGTCATACATAGGCTACAGTAGCTTAAAATAGAAATGCTTGCATGAAAAGCCAAGTTCTTTTGGCATAAACAATATACCTAATATGATTCCAAAAAGAACACTGTTTAATACCTCTTCAAGAATATGAACCTCTAGAGCACGGGTGGCCAAACTACGTCCCAGGGGCCAGTTGCGGCCCCCTGCTCTCTTTCATGCGGCTCGCCATGAAGTCAAAAATAAATAATTTAATGTGGCCCATTGTACATTAATCTAATATTATCTATACTTCGCACTAGTTTACGTACTAATGTGACATGTTTGTCACTAGTATCATTAAACAGTGGTAATTGTATCATTAAATAGGCCTGTGGGTTTTCTGATGTAAAACGCAGTCACTCTTTCACTTGAAACTGTGTTCACTTGAAACCAGTACTCTTCATTTTGCATTGGCTCTTGGCAAACACCATATCCTGTAGATTAAGAATTCCATATGCCTATAACGCCAGTTAGAGAGCCTTCAATAGACCATGGCAAAATGAATGATGGGTCAAAATTGCATCTTGGTATATCTTGACATTGGTCTATATCTCCTGATCTGGGTAAAGGATTCTCCTCAAACTTGGCACACTTACTCAACTCACTTACAAATTTGCTTGAATAATGGATTGGATGGAATGAACTGTAGTGTCATGACTTTTTAAGTAGATTAGGACAGGTGCAGATACAGATATTTACTACAACATAAATGTCTCAGTGTTTCAGTGCGATGATATTAACAGTCTCCAGAGCAGCTAGAAGAATCATTTTCAAATTGCCATACTTATTACATTAAGGGCCTGATTAGGCTTGTAGTCTATAGAACTGTTGGCTGAACTGTTTAATGTTAACTTGTATGATATTAAATCTAATAAAATCATGGTCAAGAAAACTGACTCATTTATGGTCACGTGGGCCAAGGGGCAGATTATTTTAATTGAAGCATAGTAGGAATATCAATGATGGCTAAAATAAACTATGTTAGGTACAGAGGTTAATCTATTACTTGTGGTCCGTGTAGGGCACATTGTACAAATGGCATGGTTAACAGCACACACATCATGAGGGTATAAACAACATGCTATATTCTCCATACAAATGAAAAAAGACCAGAAAAATGTCATTGTTGCAGCAATGAATCTCTGGTAGGAAAATTGTGGGCAGGGAAGTGGTGGAGCACTGCTTTTCCCATGCCCATATCCACAGCTTGAGCAAGGCACCTAACCCCTCACTGCTCCCCGGGCACCACAACAGCTGGCTGCCCACTGCTCTGTGTTAGTGTGTGCTTCACCTCACTGTGTGCTGTGTGAGTGTTTCACTAATTCAAGACTGGGATAAATGCAGAGACCAAATTTTCCTCACAGGATCAAAAGAGTATATATACTTATACTATGGCATGTAAGCTCTAAGAAAATGAAAAGTGATTGAATTTCTTTCCCTTAATGGTAAATATATAAACTGTACATTTGGTATACCTAAGTACAATACAGGATAAACATTGTGAAGGGTACTGTAGAGGAAGATTTTTCATCTACAGGAAAAATCATGTTATTCCATATCTAGAGGGTGAATCAGTAACTCACTTACTACTTCATCTCATCCCGCTTGGACTATTGCAATGTCATCCTGGAACTGGCTCCCTATAAAGTCCAGTATCTCCTATAAAGTCCTCCACCTCACCTACAAAATCACTTCATGCACTTGCTTCCCACTGTCTTGCTGACCTCCTCCTGAGGTCTTTGCAGTCCTCTGACAAGGGCCAGCTGATCATTCCCCACAGCAGACTCAGGACCTTTGGTGACGGAGCCTTCCATGTAACTGCGACCACACTATGGAAACAACTACTCCTCTACATCCGGTGTTCCCCTTCACGGGGCCTGCCTGTGCCCCCTACACAGACACACACACACACAGACACACACATACACACACACACACACACACACACACACACACACACACACACACACACATGCCTTCATGAAATGTAAAGTGGCCTTGGGTATCTTGAAAGCCGCTATATAAAACCAAGTTATTATTATTATAAATACTTTTAGAAAATGTATTGTTACGACTGCTTCATTAGTTTCCCCAAATATTATAGCCCAAAATCTATTAGCTGTGTGGGCAAACCCACAGAAAGTGGATGTTTTGTCACATTCATAACAGCAGTATGCTTTGGCATTTCAATGAGGCCGGTGATTATCTGAACTTTAACTGCTGTATTCAGCAGAATGCAGAACTACTTTTTATGTTCTGTCACATCCATAACATGACATTCTTTTTGTGTTCTGTCACACCCATAACATGGCATTCCCCGTATGTTTCCACTATAAGACTGTGTACTGTATTGTGCATGGTGGAAGAAGATGGAACATGTTTCAGCTCATGCTAACTCACATCTAGAGGGTATGCACTTCTAGAAAATATATAGTGTAGGCTGTTTAATTACCCTTTCATTACTGGTGGAGGACAGAATGTATGGCCAAACAGTTTACCTATACAATGTAGGATTATTCACAGGTCAAGTGGTTCAGAATAAAGGGTAGAATAAATGCATAAATGCATAAATAACAAAAGAAGGTGGGACAGTTCTCAACTCATATGACAAGACATGTAATAAGTTCATATAGCATTATAGTGTTTAACTGTGCTGTTATGCATAAGAACCCCTCACCTTTCTTAGGAGATTTTGCCCAAACACTGAATTTTAGGAGTGATTCGGTGACCTCGACTTTTGACTCCACAATATTGAGCACTTAATCAACTCATTAGGTCTTGATAAGGAGTAGGTATGCCAAGAATGGAGAGGATCCTTTCACCAGCTCTGCAAATATTTGAAAATATCATAATATCTTAACATCTGATTTTGACCTATTGATTTTTTTTATGGGGTTAATTAGTAGCACTGTTTTTTTTCCTGTTAAGATTTGGCATTGTAAGCACCTGATATCCTTGTACATAATGTACATAACAAGATGAATACAGCAATACCAGATATGCATTCACTCTATTTATTTCCACTTTCAAACCTTATTCGTTTAGACTACTGCTACTCGCAAAAAAGAAACCTAATGTCCTACTCTTTGCGGGTGAACCGATATACAGTCCTCTCCCCTGGGGATGAAGTCTGCTGATGAAGCCCAAGGCCTTTGTGAGCAAATCACCCAGCTTTGCCGTTAAAGATCCATTAATCAAGGGGAGCAAACTGAGTGACAGTGAGAGGGAGGCTAATGAATTTAAAGCAGCCCTGCTGTGTTTATGTGTCAATCCCTGGGAATTGTTTGAATAAGTATTCAGGTCTGAGGGTTAGTCATCATCTCCCTCCAGAGATGAAACACGTTTGACGGCCTGACAAAGTTAGTTTGTGTTATAGAGGTACACAAAACCAAGGCACACATTCTTTTTTGATGACATTATACACTGTTACTGTTACTATGTTGCTACTATGTTACAAAATATGGGCTCATATATCAATTAATTATAGTTAATCCACTACAAAATATTATTTCATAATTGTGTAATGTAAGTTAAGCAAAGGTGGATAAAATGATAACTTTTCCATTTTTATCAGCAATTAGCTCTGTCATAAAGCCACAATAATAAATTATTATCATGGCAACGGTTGAGATAAGCCAGAAGGTAAGTATAAGGCTTTCTGTAAATAGATGTTTGGTACAAAGCTTTTCTTGATTTCTCAAACCTTTGGGTCAAGGGAATATGGTTTATCAAGTAATTAATTTGACATTTTCATGTTGAATTAAATTTGTCATGATAGCTAGTATTCTGGATATCTGAACCAGGCAACATTTATTTTTGATTTGCTTAATAATTGAATTTTCTCACTCGGTACACGATAAAAGACCTTAAACAATAAAAGACCTTTGGAAAGGACTTATAACCATGGAACTCAAAATGGCTTTGAGTCACTCCTAACGGCAATCTCACCATCTCAAGTACCGTGAAATTATGTGGGAAGATTAATAGGATCACAGGAAGAAAGAACAACATGCTGATATGCTTTGAATCTGAATGCAAGACATCCATTTCATATTCAGATCACAGGGTCTCTTATTGATGACTTGATCATTTACATACACAAACACATAAAGTGTGGCAAAACTATCATGATCAGTATTATAGATTTTATCAGTGCTTTTGCAGTAAAACAGATTTGTATGTAAATTGCCTTCAATGTAAACTGCTAGCTAAACTGCTAAAGTTTTTACACTTTGAAGATGCAAAAATAGTTTATTTTTCTTTCCACTTTTTTCCCACGTTTCCCCCAGCAATGTAGGCATCCTGTGATCCAGGGAGCCCCAAACATTCCCTGAGACAAGCAGCACACAAGTCAACATCTATGCTCTGGTCGGTGTTGTATGGCGTTGTATCTGCTCATGTATGGCGTTTTAGTGACAGTAATAATGGCATACCAATTATTAAGGCTGCGGAAAGGCTGAGAGAAACAGTGTGTGCATGTGCGTGTGTGTGTGTGTGTGTGTATGTGTGTGTGTGTGTGTGTCTATGAGTCAGATGTTGCAGTATGAATATTTCATCATCATTTTCCACACAGGTTTACTCCCCCCCCAGGGATGCTGGGAGCCTGATATGGAATGCTGCATTACCGTGGCGATAAGGCTAATTTGAGAATCTTGGCAGCGCGGCAGTGCTAACAAATTAATAAGCAACACAACCAAGGGCCTCTGAAGACACTTACAGAGTGTGGGCAAAATCATATCAGTATCTGAAAGATAACAGCCACAGGTTCACAGTTATGTCACTTACTTCTTTTAGGCCATTTGGATCTTAACAAAAAACAAAAGTAACAAACTCAGATGTAAAGTGGTTTGTAAAGGTTGCAAAGAACACACACACACACACACACACACACAAACACACAGTCTGGTATTGGACCCTGACAATAGATATTTCATATTCATTCTCAGCAACTACGTGTGAATATACATGAATATTTTACAATACAGCCACAACATACTACACATTCCAAAACTGACAGAACACTGAGCCTTTTGCTGTGACGCACAATGCAGAGAGGCACACAGCCAGGGAGGACGTGGCTGGGTATCAGTGGAAAGAAACCAGGGATGACTCAGACAGCAGTAGCAGAGTATGAAATCAACCATATAGCCCTCATTTTGGCTCAGGAGTAGCCTAGAAATCTAGACGTACTCTAGAGAATAGAGAATCTTCTTATCAATCTTATATTAGCCAAGTGTATTTACTTACACAAGGAATTTGGTCTCTGCATTTGTCTCATTGTGAATTAATGAAACACACAGCACACAGTGAAACACACAGTAAGGTCAAGCACACACTAACCCAGGGCAGTGGTGCCTGGGGAGCAGTGAGGGGTTAGGTGCCTTGTTCAAGGGCACTTTAGCCATGGCCCACTGGTCTGGGACCGAACCAGCAACACTTCCAAGCTCCAAGCTTGTTCCAAGCCCAGAGCCCTAACCAGCAGTAGAAATTGGTTTTGCTATACAGGTATGTCTAGAAACGAATCATAGGGCCTCAGTAGCTGTTCTCCAGTTTGGTCCAGTTTGGTCAGACCAATCACATCGCTCTGTCCTTGTAAAGAAACATACCCTAATGGTAGCTTATCAGGCTATCTATCGCAGCAGTTTGAAAGTCAATCCCTAATTCCACCCCTTGGTTGGAGCCTGGTCTATCGGTCATAGCCAGACAATACATTTTCATGTTATAGTCTGGCTTGGCAGTTCCTCATTTGGAACAGGTACACCTCAGCAGATTTTATGTGAAATATGGGGCCATACCCAGCTATTTCAGTCCTTTCAGTTTGACACTTATAATTCTCCTTGACTTGCATTGCTTTTATAATCATCTTGTCATTTCAACTGTTCACTGTTCAACTGAACATATCAAGTGGTCACACAAAGTTCATACTTGAAACAAGAGCATAATTTATTCTGTACTTACAGTAAGCAACCTATGGGGCACAACAACCCCTGAAAAAATGCATAGGTTATAGGAAAAAAGATATTATCTCAAGCACTGCGATGGTCACTAGTTTGGATTTGATGATTGAGTGCTGAGAATAAGGAAGTTTGACTACATAGCTGGCCATGGTCTTTGGATACCGACAGTGGAAATCGATTGCTGTCTGCTGGCACCCCCCTGTGGATAAGGGATACTTTGAGCTTAGAGATTGAAAAGATACAGAAGGAAGTGTGAAGTTTTGCAATGCCAGAGCTTGTGATGGGTTGGGCAGGTAAGGAGGCTTTCATCTCCTACAGCCCAAAGTGGGGTGAATGATGGCCATCTATCAACCCGATGGGCTCCCTTCTGAACTTTGTTTAGGAAACATCATAGGTTATGGAGTTATTAGTGCAGCTTCAAAGTCATTTTGTTCCCACATTGGATTATAACAAAGAGAATGGAGTATCTGAATGGATGGAATGTCAAGTATCGCATGATGTCACATCGTTCTCACGTGTACTGTACCCTGATCTGTCTTGTTAGTTAAAAACAAGTAGCATACCATCATAGCACCCACTGAA
Organism: Tenualosa ilisha; assembly: GCA_015244755.2. NCBI lineage: Eukaryota > Metazoa > Chordata > Actinopteri > Clupeiformes > Clupeidae > Tenualosa > Tenualosa ilisha. Next base: position 150,661 of record PYXC01002291.1, on the reverse strand, counting down.
TGGGTACTCGGTACATTAAAAATGGATGATAACATGTAGTGTTACTTTATTAGTTAGGTTCTTGCAATAGAAAGGCACTCAAACAGTCAAATACCCCCTGGAAATAAACAGACAGACAAACAAACAAAAAACAACACTTCTAAAAAAAAAGACAACACTTCCTCAGTGGATGTAATACATTTTGACAAGACTAGGATCAAGTAAAAAAAAGAAATCTCCCAACGAAGATGTTTGTGAAGGTAGAAAAAGTGCTTTGAAGGTATTTTTCTCTTTCAGATTAATGAGCTGCTCAATATAATTTCTTCTCCATGTGATTGAGAAGATGACTACAGACTGTTTGCCATACTGTGGTGAAAGGGGAGGCATTCACACCCGTTCTGTTACAATTTCCTGTGTATTACCTACTTTGTGTATGTACCACAGTGTATCTAATGAGGCAAAGAAAACCAAATGAATCAGAATCCGACTGTCAGAGAAAAGAGAAAAGAGTGAAGCACAGACATGTATTCCAATTATAAAAGAGGTATAATTGTATGAATCAAGCTTCAGGCTACACACTACATATTACTGCATTTATATGGATAAACCTGAATGGAGACAAACACATTTTGATCCCATGGTTTCCTCTCACTTTTAAAAGACAAGTTGTCCTAAAGGGCCCTAAAACAAGTCAAACCAGTACCACTACCACATTCAGGAATCAGTAAGCCACAGGCAACAGCCGTGAATGCAAGCAGATGACAATATTTCTGTGAATCGACTGCAGAAAGATGGCACAGGTGGATATTTTCAGAGAGATATGCAGAAAAGGGGGAATGATTTCATACAACGATCTTGTGGATATGGGATTGGCACCTGTCAGTCAACTTAACCAAATAATCACTCAGAACCCTGACACCTTCACAGAGGTCATTGATCATGGACGAAGATTTGTAACAGCAAGAAGCAACATTTCACTCTGCAACACACCAGATTGTTTGAGTTGTGAGCGCTTGCACATGTGTGAAGGCTACATGTTAGGATATTGTGATGACAGTGGGTAAGAATTTGATTTACTTTTAAAGGTAACATAGAATGGATGAATGGAACGTTGTACTTAGTTCTCTGATGTTACAATAGAATGTATTCAACTTTGAATGGTCCATTTTCATTCTATGTCTCCTTTGAACACAATGTAGTTCTTATACCTAAAATGAATGTGTTCAAAATCATTAATTGTAGCACAGTGAATGAAGCCTTTGACATTGCTGATGTACACATAGGACACTTGGTATTGCACTATGTGACATTATTGTTGCCATGGATAGAAGCATGATCTTTTTGGTCAATTTTAGATAATAGGCAAGTCCTTAGTGCTAAATGGATGCCCAGTCTTCAGTCAAAACTGAATATAAATAGTTTATTCATTTTCCAACCAGGAAGAGATCCACTGATATTTTAAATTTTAGGCAAATTTCAAATCTTCAATCTAGCTTTATCATTACCCGTGTGCTGAAAATTGACTTTGTTTTATTTTTGCCGAACTAGCGTTCAGGAGTAATACACATCCTCTCTCTTTCTCTCTCTCTCTCTCTCTCTTTCTCTGTGTATGTATGTGTATGCTAGTTGTAGGCTATCAAATCAGTGGGATTATAACACAATTGCTTTGTACCGTGATAAAAAAGAGAATGAAAAGAGCCTTCATGCCAGTGTGTCTTTCACACAACACAATATCTGACAAATGAGATCACTTGAATTGCCAAAATCTTAACTGACGATGTTGCTCATTGCAGATCTTGGCTGCAAATTGTGTAAAATTACAAAAGTCAAAGTTAAAGTCAAAGTGTACTTTATTGTCAATTCACTGTGTAACAGGCATTACACAGATAGTTAATAGATAGCTTTTAGATAGATAGCTGGATAGTTAATAGATAGCTTTTATGTGATAGTGTTTGAGATGCCAAATTCTTCCTTTTTTAAAGCTTGTTCAGATAACTTTCTGTGTTCATAAAGGATATGTGAATCACATGTACTGTATGTAGGACTTCCTTTATATCCTTTCTTCTTGCTTTAAACAAACTTTTGTTGTTCCAACATTTACAGATGTCCCTTTTCACATGACCTGTACTCCCTACATAATACACTGGTATTGGAAATGCATGGGTTGATGGGCCTACAGGAACACGAGATTTCTTTGCTCCTGTTCCAAGATGAGCTTCCTTCTGAACCACCACCACATGTATGAACTTGACCAAGCCCTGACTGACCGGCAAAACCAAATTTATAATCTATAGAAAGGGGGGGTACAGCAGGTGCACCGCTTGGGGGGGAGGGGGGGTGTTAGGATGATTCTAAGGGCCCAAGAGAACATTTTAATATTCTAATAAATGTTTGGGGAGCCCAAATTTATATTTTCTGTCATAGGGCCCAAAGTTTCTAGCGGTGCCCCTGGGGTACAATGTTGGTAGAGAACTGAACTGCCATTTCCAAGTCACAGAAAGTTGTGGGTTCAATTCTCAGATGCCCCTTCCGAGTGACAAACAGTTGTTTTGAATTTAGTCTTATAGAGTATCTTACATCATAACAATCTACGTCAGCAAAATGGTAAACATCTAGGACTTTTGTACAGTTCTCCATTAACTCACATTACATTAATTATTTTTATTTACAGTTTTTGAAAAGCTGACTATCTAGGTCTAAGTTTATGCAGTTCTCCATTAACTTATTATCATCTTTATTAACATAACAGGTGAACTCAAAATTCAGTAATCCAATAACAGATGATGCTGGCTATCAGATTCAACAGAGCAGTTCAGGTAAGGGATTTAATTTGAGTAATTCCACTAAAAAAGAATAATAAGAAATAAACATTATAAGGAATAATCCACATTAAAAGTAATCTCCATTTTGCTTCTGGAAGTATCAGTTCTTTGTATGGGCTCATTATTGAAGGGCTTTTGTGTCTGTTTACATGTTGTTAGAGGGATGTTAAAGAGTGGGGTGGTGGTGGTGTGTGTGTGTGTGTGTGTGTTTAGGGGATGGTTGATCTGTGGTTTAGTTGAGAAAGGAAGAGTGTTTTTGCTGTTAAATAAAGTATATATCAAATTTTAACTCCTTTTAGGAAGTGATGTCATCTGTCAAATGCATCTCATTTATCGGTGCAATGCTGGTGGTAGGTGGAAGAACTATAAATTAGACCTGTCTGACTATTTTATGCTATGTGTGTGTGTGTGTGTGTGTGTGTGTGTGTTCACAAAGCACCCAAAACACAGTGCATTCCAGGGGCGGACTGACAATCTGTGCGTTCTGGAAAAATCCATTCCGACGGCAGTCAGGCAGGCTTGTTTATCTGCCGGTTTGTCTAGCTCTCCAAAAACGTGTGTCACATAAGCCAAACCAAAGCTATGAATATGCATACGAGATCAACTATCAGTTACCATTTTCATTAGGAAAATTACTTGGACTTGACTATTCTGAACAAACTGTTCTTAATTTTGTTACATAACACATGCGCTGTCACCACAGCCACCAACTCTCGTCACCACGGCTGCCAACTTTTCAGTTTTGCTTCCTTCCATGTAGCCTGTTTTAATGTGCAAAAAGATATTTTTTGTAGAACTGAACCCAAAAGTTGGCAGCCGTAAGATCTGTATATCCAGCTACTGTGCATCAACCTGACCAAGTTGTAAGTCTTTCCAATTTTGTTTTGTTTCAAAGTTAGTAAAAGGCCAAGAGACATTCAGGCCCATTTGTTATCAGACGTCTTTTACCAAAATTGTCTATGACCTGTTGGATTGCTTATTATGAAGCAATGGGGTAAAATAAAACACTGATAATGCATAATGATATTTTTTGTCAAATATTTTTGTAAGTGAAACTTTGACAGGCATAGTATTCTTCGACAGTATCATGGACGATAAGGTGTGTGCGTGTGTATATAGGTGGCATTGTGGGCCTGTATTGGAAAAAAAGTTCAGAGCCTTTTTTAGTCCCAGTCCGTCCCTGGTGCATTCTGGGTATATTTGTTGAGTGTTTCCACACACACAGTACAACTAATTTAAAATGGAGACAAATCTGTTTATACCTATACAATAGGTCAATGCGATAAAGTCCACAGTGACATGCCTTACCAGTGGCAGAAAAGACATGGCAATCAATGGTGGTCTCTCCCAGACAACGAAGAAGTAGAGAGAGACTACTGCAACCCTGTAAAAACAAAACAGTAAGTCAGAAAATCTGAACTCCACAACGTAAATATTTCTAAGGATTCCTGGTCAATCTAAGTAATCTGAAAGGCCATCAAGACTTTCATCACGACAACAGCATTCCTGTCATCACTATTATGATCCTATGACAAGAATTATAAGCTTGAAGGGTCAGGTATTTAGCAGATACTTGTGGTAGTCCAAAAGGCATCCTTTGCTGCTGAAAACTAATAACCATGTTAACAGGCCTTTATGTAAAGAAGTGACTGAAATCATACCATCGTCACACTAAAACACAGAAAAATGGTTACCAGTGTAAAAGTATACAAACACCTATCACAGCAGATTCACTCTTATTCAAGGGGAAATACATCAGAGCAATAATCAACGATATACGTACAAACATTGTACAAAGTCATATTGAGAAGTAGGATGGTGTGAGGCCTTGATTTACCCTGCATGTAATATCCATGTTGTGTTTTTATAGTGATGGCTCCCCACCTGTAGACTTTGATATGATGTGCTCTGGCTCAGACAAGGTTCGCCGACTGTCAGTAACATCACCAGAGTTTCACACGGCCTCTCTGCTTATCACAAAGTGGGTCTGGTACTGGGAGATAACAGAGGACCAGTGGAAGGAGTACGGAGAAGCTGTGAGGAGACAGCTAATAAGCTAACACTCATGCTTTATTCACACCACAATCAGTGCATATAGGCACCACATACATGGTTTTGGTCGCTCACAATGATCACACAATGATTACTGTGTATATGAGGTGTACAGATAGCTCAACTATGTTCATAGACACTACTTTAAAGCAACACCTTGTAGTGTAGTTTTCATCTAAAACTAATGAACCAACTACCAGTCTACAGTCTATAGTGGATTGATAAAATACTAGTCTGTGAAATTTTATCAAATAAACAGTTATTACAATTTTACCATCATAATTATTATATGCTTGGACATTTCTTAAATAATTTGAATTTTATTTAGTAATTTGAAATGTTTAATTGTTAAGTGTTAATCTCAAGAAATTTCATCATGCAACCACATCACTTTTGACAGGGTGGTGACAATCAGTTTCCATCCATCACAAGCCATGCACTGGAATTGGCTTATCTCAGTGGTGAATCAACAGTGACATTTACCATACGAGATCATCCGTATGAACTAAGTTTTACAGGTAGGCTTACATTTATTTGGCTCCAGTTTCAGTTCCAACCAAAGTGCCATGCTCTACATAGTTTGTTGGAGTTAAAATACTCTGAAAATAAACTGTCTGTTGAAAAGGGATATGAACTGTCAACTGGAGAGCCATGAGGAACAATTAGCTGAAGATTGCACAAAGATGGGTTGCATGAGAATCCAAGAATTAAAGCAGACTGTACTTGACTTAAACTCAGCACTAAATGGAAAGTGAACCTCCTTCTCATCTCTTACCAATATTGTGTGGCCTATATCACAGATATGCTTCAAACAAACGTCAGTGTACAAACATGGAGGCTTGTGAGAAGACGACCAGTGTTTATCTCACATGAAGACTTTCAGGAAACCTGGTGTGTACTTTGTTTAACTTATGTATCCATCTAGACACACAGCATTAGCTATAATAGTAGCAGGGATGAGTTTGATACATTTTTTTTTCAGTGAACAGTACAAAACACCATTAAATATCCCAGTAACTCTGCCATATAACTGGAACCCTTGTCTGTTACCTACAGTAGGATATGAGGTAAGTCTATTTATCAATAGTTTACCTCATTAACACCTAACATAACAATCAAGAGAGCTACTGAGTAGCTGATTACATATTCAATGCTGAAAAGTTAACTTTTTGCAGTAACTTTTTTGCATTGAATATATAATCAGCCACTCAGTAGCTCTCTTGATTGTTATGTTAGTAGCTAAATGTTTTGATAACATAAATGGCTATATGTAAGTTAACATAAATGCAAGAAATCAAATTGTTTAAGGTTGCTGAGTGCTATCAATAAGAAACTTTGGCACAACACAGAGCAATGCAAACACTTATCTGCACAGGTCACAGGGTCATGAAACTGAAGTTTTTCTTTCCTTGCCCTCAGTGTTGGCTGCCATTTAACTATTTGGTATATATTGTACTGCATTTGTACTGCTTCTTACTCTTACCAACAGCACTCGGCAACCTCCAACAAAATGGCCAGGGGTTGATTACATTTTGTTTGTTTTTGTTTTTATAGAAAGTCAAGCTGGACACAGCATCTTCAGAATACTCTGAAATCCTCACTAACTTCAACAGAACCATGTCAGGCTTTAACATTCTGAGTATCGAGAGAATCCAGAATCTGACTTTGTGGAAATTTTTCAATTTGTAGGTCCCTGCTTTATTTACACTGAACAATTACAGAACCATTTTACTTAGGTTAAGGCTGAATCCCATTTCTTTTTGCCCCTTCCCTATCCCTTATCCCTTGAAATAGAGTAACAAGTGGTAGAGGTGAAAATATTCCCCTATTCCCTGTTGGAGGCAGAGAGAATTCTCATTGCCCTTCATTTTGAGTGTGGTCTAGGTAGCCCCTCTGGTTCCGCGCTGGTGGAATGACCTCCCAAGTGCTACCAGATCAACTGATACCCTCTCCACCTTCAAGAAACTCGTGAAGACTAAGCTCTTCCAAGAATATCTCCTGGTGTAAACTTTGAGAATGCACGTAATAATTTAATTCTCTACACTGTGTTACACTATTGCACTTTCAACTTAAAACAGCGCAGATTCTATGTTAGCAATATGCACTCCTTGTTAGTTCATTGTGTTGTAGCTTGAATGTTATCCTCTTTTGTAAGTCGCTTTGGATAAAAGCGTCTGCTAAATGCCTAAATGTAAATGTAAATGTAAATGTAAAAAACCAAGTAGCCCTAGCCCTTAGCCCTAGCTCTTACGCCAAAGAGAACTGGGACACCCCTTCACCTCACATGAACATGCAAAACAAGGGGAAGGGCTAAGAAAGAGGGCTAGGAAAGAGGGGTAGAAAAGTCTCACTGTCCAAATGTACAAACTTGATCTGTTGATATATGCTGAGATTTAGATGTTAAAGGGGAACCCTGGCATGTTTAAGACTAGATTTTGTTGTTAGAAGGCTTCACGTACTTTAATTCAACACAAACACGACAAAAATCTATTCTAGTCCATTCTAATCCAAAATCCATTCAGTCTTCCATTCTTCCAGTTCTTTCAGAAGAAGGCGTTGAGGCTACAGGGACTAGGTGGCATAAACTGAGTTGATCCTCAGAAGAATGACAAAAACAAACTGCTGCACATAAATGTGTGGCATCTACATATCTGGTACATTGTTTACAGGTGAAGATGTCAGGAAACAAACAGGGTAGACCAGTTGCAGCAAGTTGCAAACAGTCTTTATTTACGGATGGTGGGGGGGGGGGGGGGGGGGGAATGGAGTGCGAATGCTCTTCGTGCGTTGAGTCAGGCAGCCGGGGCTGGAGAGCTGAGCAGAGTCGTGGGCAAATGGCAGGTCGGAGAACCGGGGGCAGGAGAGCAGAGCAGAGTCGTGGGCAGGCAGTGGGTCAGTAACCAGGGGCAGAGGAGCAGAGGCTTAGGTTACAGGCAGTCCGGGTTCGGCAACAGGCAGGCGATCTTCCAGAGACAGAGACAAACAGAGACAGAACGGGAAAACAGACCGGGAAACAGAACCCTTGTGGGAAACAGACGCAGGTAGACAATCACGGGGAAAAACACAGAGAAACAGACAGGAGTCAGAATACGTGTGCTTGCCTTCAGCAGTTGACGCGTTCAGGTTCGCTAATTCTCCGACCGGGAGTGGAGGAAACAGAGGGGAATAAATATCCACGGATAATCGAGGAAGACGAGACACAGGTGAAGAACAAATCAGTGAAAACAGGTGAAAAGAATCCAGTGATTAACGGGGAAATGAGGAAGTGAGATAGCGTGATTGAAACCAATGAAGCCAGTTAACGGAGAAGACAGGGAGGAAATGTGAGGAAACAGAGGTAGACAGGACGGGGTGGTGACAGAAGATGGTTCCTGACAAGAGCCTCCAAACAAGTAAAACCAGTAGCACCACCACGTTCAGGAATTATTCGCAACTCAAAGTAGGCCACGTCATAGGTAGCAGAATTACATCGCAGAGCATGAATGTGCATCTAAGGTGATAGGTGTTTGTATACTTTTACACTGGTAACCATTTTTCTGTGTGTTAGTGTGACGATGGTATGATTTCAGTCACTTCTTTACATAAAGGCCTGTTAACATGGTTATTAGTTTTCAGCAGCAAAGGATGCCTTTTGGACTACCACAAGTATCTGCTAAATACCTGACCAAGCTTATAATTCTTGTCATAGGATCATAATAGTGATGACAGGAATGCTGTTGTCCTAAAAACGACAAAAATCCATTCATCCATGAGCATGCTATCCTGATAATATCGTAAGAACTTGTGCACTGAATAAAATGCCCTGAATAAAAGTGTGGGAAGTCCTAATAACAACATTTAGGCTGAAATGTGCAGAAGCTCCCCCTTTCTAAATAAATAAATAGACACTAGCCCTTAATTTGTTAAATTTAACATGCTCATCTTAAAAGTTAAAAGAAAGAGCAACAAATATCTTTACTGATTATATATCATAGACAGAAAGATGACATGAAAACCAAAGCTGGGAGGAATGCCACTGAGAGGCTTCTGTTCCATGGTACTAAGTCAGAATATGTTGATGCTATCTGCCGAGAAAACATAGACTGGAGACTGTGTGGACAGAATGGAACAAAGTTTGGTAGAGGTGAGTTTATGATTAAAATCCATCATGATCTCTTGGCAAGTATGCAGTATTAAGTAGCAGTGAGTCCAAGGCCCTGTTTACGCGTATTTAGATATTTTTCTAAAAAATATCTGTTTATTGTTTTGATTGTGTTTACACGTATCCAGTAGAGTCCACAGAATCCAGTGTTTTAAAAAATCTCTATTAAAAAAAATCTGTTTGAGGTGGCTTAAACTCCGTTTTCATGTAAATAAGAGGCCCAGACGAATAAAAAAAAAAAAAAAACAGTTTATAAGAACATCCACATACGAGTAATCAGGGGCCAAGTCAAATGGTATTGATTCATACAATCACCATTCATCAAATATGTATATGGACCCACGAATATGGGTGCATAATAGAGATATAGTATATATTTGATACTAATCAAATCACTTAGATACTAATTCTATTGCAAAGTCACGTTATGTTGATTGGTATTTAGTAGACGCTTTAATCCAAAGGGTCAGTTATCTGTATGTCTGTCTTTTTCAGGCTCTTATTTTGCCCGAGATGCAAATTACTCAAACTTTTTCACTGATTTGTCTGGAAGGCGATCCATGTTCCTGTGCCAGACTTTGGTGGGAGACTTTACTTTAGGACATCCAGATTACAACAAGCCTCCTTTTAAAGAAGACAACAAAACAGCAGTTTATGACAGCTGTGTGGATGAGCTTCAGAACCCCAGTGTGTTTGTCATTTTTGAGAAGAATCAGATTTACCCTGAGTATTTGATTCAGTATGAAGACGAACCCAGTGATGTGGAGCAGGCAGCATCCCCTGTTCAAGTAGCATCATTGCCTCAAGTACTACCTGCACCCCCTGCTACATTAGCGACTGCTCTCCAAACGCCTCCACTGAGACAGCTTTCAGCTCCCATCCCAAATCACCTGCGCAAGTCAAATTGCTGCTTTCTGGCTTGCCTGTTTTGTATGACATGCCCCTGCTGCTCTAAGGAAAGATATAAAGCATTCAAAATGATTCACAGAGTTAGCCAAACATCACCATAAATGCACTCATGAAGTATTATAATATTATATTAGGCCTGTCAGCTTGTGTATGTACATCACAATGCATCCCTAGGTTTTAGAATACACTGAGGTCCTTCAAAGCAAAAACGGTGGTAACACTTTACATGAAGTCAGTATCTATGAAGCATTATGAGGACATTCCTATTGGGTTATGAAGTGTCTATAATGCCTTATAATTACTATTGTAAGTGTATGTTACCATTAAAAAATGCTTATCATGACATTGTGAAGTGTTAAAACATTTTGAAATACCAGGCTGGGCGTAAGCTTATGTTACAACATAACACTATATAGCTCCAGTCATGACTATTTTTAAATGGTTATATTAACTTATGTCAATCATTAATGCATTATGTATACATTATAATCCTTTATGAATGTGTTTATAATGTTTTATGAATAGACTTAACGTAAAGTTACCAAAATCCCACAATTCCACAATCCATGATTAAAGTATAAAAATGTCAATGGTACAATGAAACTACAGTATGTGGAACTGGTAAATGTGCCAGGAAAATTGGTTTGTAAATGTATACAGCACCAGTGGAGTGAGGTAGACAGCTATATCTCTGGGATAGTTGAAAAACCAAGCCAGTGGTTCTAGCTAAGGTTCTCAAGGACCCCATGTAAATGGGACCCCCCATTTATAAATCCCAAAATATCATTGAACGGTAACACTTTCTATGAAGACCATATCTATAGCGCATTATGAGCGCATTCATAAAGAACTATAATGCACATCATAATTACTCAAAATGCATTATGACTACACTCATAATGCTTCATGATGTATTATATCAACAGTTATAAATAACTGTAAATCTAACTTATAATGATTAGGTGTGCTGCATTATAAATGCATCCATATGAACTTTACTTTACTTAAAGCACACATTGACAGCTTATGATCCCACATGGAACATTACAGCAACTTATGAGCCCTTACAACAGTTGATCATCTAGGTGTGTGCATAGAGGAGTATTAGTAGTCATAATGTATTATAAGCCCCATCAGCCAGCCTGTAGTTTATAACCAGTCATGAACACTCATAACACCCTTGGATTTATAAGGCATTATAAACTAGATTTATAGTTATTTATAATTGTTGATATAATGCATCATGAAGCATTATGAGTGTAGTCATAATGCATTTTGAGTAATTATGATGCGCATTATAGTTTGTTATGAATGCGTTCATAATGCGCTATAGATATGGTCTTCGTAGAAAGTGTTACCCATTTATCATATCAAAGTGCATGGATTGGATCTAAAACAGTAGATACCTCAGTTCAGTCTTCTAGAGGTGTCATAGTCCTATGATAGTCCTATCAGAAGAAGACATTGAGGCTACAGGGACTAGGTGGCATAAACTCTGAGTTGATCCTCAGAAGAATGACAAAAACAAACTGCTGCACATAAATGTGTGGCATCTACATATCTGGTACATTGTTTACAGGTGAAGATGGTTCCTGACAAGAGCCTCCAAACAAGTAAAACTAGTAGCACCACCACGTTCAGGAATTATTCCCAACTCAAAGTAGGCTACGTCCTAGGTAGCAGAATTACATTGCAGAACATGAATGTGCAACTAAGGTGTTAGAGCAGTCAAAGGTGACACAAATACAACGATGGCAAAGACAGACATACTTAGGGAAATATGTAGAAAGGGAGGCATGATTTTGTATGAAAATCTTGAGGACATGGGACTGTCATCTCTAGAGGAGCTCAGAAGAACAATCTCACAGAATCCTGACATGTTTAACAAGGTCTGCATTGGAGGACAAGAATTTGTGACGGCTAAAAGCAACATTTCACTCTGTGAGATGCCAGACTGTCCGGGTTGTATGCGCTTGCACATATGTAAACGCTACATGTTAGAATCCTGCGATGATACTGGGTAAGAATATATTTCATTCATCTAGTCTTAAAGCAAAACAATGTTCTTTTCATTAAAACAACAACCTCACCGTCACTCTGATGTTGCATTGAATTATACAGAGAATGAAATGTCTGACATTGTCAAGGTATGCCCGGAACACTTTATGTCATGTAATACTGTTGATCTGGTGTGATCATGACACACAGCTTATTGACTAATGGAGAACTCTCTTCAATCTAAATGCCACTTAATGCTGGCAGTGAAGGTGACAGATATTGACTTCATATCATAGTGTTACTTAAAGGGTAGGTTGGTTTTTTTACAATTAAACCCGTGTTTTCTGATTGTTTATAATGAAATACAATGGTTAAGATAAAAATTTTGACGAATGCCTCTGTTCCGAGAATTTTTGGTTGCTGCGGTATCACAACTGCACTGGTGCACTGCTGCAATTTTGACTAAAATGCATTAAACTTTCATTTGTAAAGATGTGAAACTCATCGAGTGGTCAGTAATGTTCACTGATGGAATCCATGCCACAGTGACTCAACTTTCAGTGTACATTGTGTGGTTAGATTTATGTTTTTTGTTTAATGTAATTATTAATTTTCAAACTATAGTCAAACCAGAGCTTTGTTGGTGGGAAAGGGTACAAAATGGACAAATAGCAAACTGGCCACTAGAAATAACCAATTAGGGAAAGTAAACATCAGTATATTTGTCCCCAGTTGGTTAGCTTAGCTAAAAAAGGCCAGAATTTTCCTTTAAGACATCCAAAATGACCAAGAACAGCAGAATGTGAAGAAAAAATATATTTACTTAATCAGGGCCAGAACTAGGCAATTGCCTAGGGCGCCAGATATAAGCGGCGTGTCACAATACATGTTTTTTTTTTATCTTTAGTTTTTCACTTTCTTATAGAAAAAAATGGCTAGTATATTACTAATTTGCATGTTAATAAGTTGCTAGTTAATGGTGAATATGCATATCCTAATCTTCGGTTTTACCGCAACTTTAAATCTCAAGTTTAAGGTCATAATGCAATCTTATAAGATGCTCTGTCTACCAGACACCCTTTTTTCCTGTCTAGCTATAACATTGTTCCAGCTGCACTTACATAAAGAACAGAAAACCTTGGTGTCTGGTTAGGACCCTTGAAAAAAAAACTTTTTTTTTCGTAGAACAGAATTGGCTGATAATTGTATGTCATTTCAACTTGCAGATGCCGTTTTTCACACGACTTACACTCTCCACATAACATGTGGGTCCTGAAACAGAATGGATTACTTGGACTAAAGGAACAGGAGATCTCCGTGCTGCTATTCCAAGATGAGCCACCACCACCAAAAGAACCTCAGCTACTTCCAATTTATCAGTATGTTCCTGCTGCAATCCCTCTTCAAACACATCGTCCCCCGGAACCTCCTCAACCACCTCTTCAAGCGGTAAGACCAGAGAAGACATCTTTGCATTAAAATAAAATAATAAAAACAAAATAAAATAATAAATTCTGTGACAGGAAAAATGCAGTTTATTTATGAAGTACACTGCAGTATTGCAATATTACACTGCATTATCCAGTAAAGTGTAGTATTTTCTGTATGAACTGAATGAATGCAGTTGTTCCTCGTCCAGAATATTGCATTTACTGCAGTAATACAGCACACTGTAGTATCCAGCTGCAACAGGCTTTGATACTGCAGTGAAATGCACATTTTTTATTAGGGTTGTTTCTTATAATATTTAGCTTTTACACTGACTTCTAGATAAACATACAGTAATTGACCTCCCCTGCCCAACACCACTGTCAAAATCTCCCACTCATTCTCACAATTCACACCATTTCTTTACCAACCTGCCACATTGAGTGGTAGGCCAATTAAGGAAGAAATAACTCTGCTTAAAAATGCCAAATTAGTATCATAGCACGGTATACAATCTGCACGGAAGCAGAAAGAAAAAGCCTCAAGAGAGTCTTTAAATCATTCCAGAAAATTACTAGACTACCCCGGCCTACTCAGACAGACATCTTCAGGACATGCTGTTCACAAAAAGACAGCAGCATCCTTAAAGCTGTACCAACCAACAACTCTTCTCTCTGTTGTCATAAGCCAGGGGTGGATGAATTATAAACTGGGGGCCAATTATATCCCTCTGTTCTCTATCAAGAAGTCTAAAAATAAAATGAAAAGGTTATTTGCTCTAAAAAGATGCCCATCTAAGTTAGTATGACGTTTTTCATTTAGCAGTCTAGCATCGTGTAGAACGTTTAAACGGCCTGTGGGTTTTCTGATCTAAAACAGTTGATCTTTCACTTGAAACTGGTTGAAAACTGGTGCTCTTACTTTTGCATTGGCCTTTGGCAACTTCAACTTCAGTATGTGGCCCGGACTCAGAAAAAGTGTGGCCACCCATGCCATAAGGGATGCACTACAGGGCTTTCTCAGCCCCCATGTCCAGGCTTAAAATAGCTTCTTGCCATGGGCCATCACTGAACTCACATTTCCCCTTCTCACTCTCACTCCTTACATTATGTCATATCCATTTGTCCTGATATTGCAATATTGGGTGCATTAGACTGAATTGAACAGAATATCCTATATCTGGGAGCATAACCCTTTGCAATTAAGTGCAATATTATTATTCAGTCTTTATTCATTTGTACAGTGCCTAGTATACTGCTCTGTTGTATTTCAATGTGGAAAAGAGGTGCGTGCATGCATGTGTGTTTGTAGGTGTGTTCCCATAACCTCACTGTAGTGAGGTTGTGTATGCGTACGCTTTTGTGAGCATGTGTATGGAGCATGTGCATGTGATGCAAACAGTTTTTTAGGTTACACACAGTACATCTCTTTGTAGTTTCTTTGTGCAATGACAATGAAGAGTTCAGATTGTTCTCTCTACGCAAATAGCTCTGCTTTAAATGCTTATCTATTAAGGCCTTAAGAGGTCCCTTTCCCATTAGCTGGTTGGAATGACACGAGTGAGAGACCAATCAGTGCACAGTTTCTTCCAATACTGGGATACAAAGATACAGGGAAATTTGATTGTCACCTGCATATGATTACTGAGTGTCAAAAATGCAGTGAAATTGTGTCTGTTTCTCAGCCTATTTGTGCATGGGTGGAGGGAGGTGGGGGGATTTCAATACAATGCTGGGCTTATATCTCTGATACATCTACAATGTTAAGATACAAAATAAATGTGTGTATACCTCAGTGTGCACACCATTTTTAATTATCGTCAAACAGATCCCTGGACTTGATCCAGCAATCAATAATACCGTCTCTGAGGTGCACCAAGATTTCTCAGGTAAGTGTTGAAACTTGTGGAAAATTAAAATCCACTGTCAAAAGATATGCATTTGCTAAATTCTCTACAAAGAGATATGCATAATGACATTACTTGTAAGATATGATAAACAGTATGTTACAAGTCAGGAAGGTTTGTTTATAGTTTACATACTTTTTTGCAATGATATGGTGCAATTAAAATCATAATACAATCACTTTCAGGGAGTGATGCTATTTGTCAAATGAATCTCATTCATCGCTGTAGTGCAGGAGGTAAGAAATGGCATTTTGTCACCAGAACTAGGTCATTTTTGCGACCTGTCTTACTACTTTACTGTGTTAAAGAGCATGATCTTATCCTGTTCTTGTTTTGTGCATAACTGGGCCTTATGCAATGTGTCAAAACAACACTTCTATGTATGCATGTGAGAGAGACACACTGTCTATGCATGTACGTATATATATATATATATATGTGTGTGAGTGTGTGTGTGCATGTGCGTGCGTGCACGCATGTGTATGTGTGTGTGGGCATGCTTTAACGCAGGGGCTTGCTTAGGCTTCAGCCAGCCAATCAAGGGCCCAGGCTTGGACTGGCAATCTGGAAAATTGGGCAAATGCCTAGTGGGCCAGTCCATATGTGTGCATGTGTGTGTGTATGTCTGTGTGTGAATGTGTCTGTGTGTGTATACGCAGATGCGCTTTAATGCAGGGGCTTGCCTAGGCTTCAACCAGGGGCTTTAACCAATCAAGGCCCAGACTTAGATTGGCAATCTGGAAAATCGGATGGGCCGGTCC
Organism: Tenualosa ilisha; assembly: GCA_015244755.2. NCBI lineage: Eukaryota > Metazoa > Chordata > Actinopteri > Clupeiformes > Clupeidae > Tenualosa > Tenualosa ilisha. The sequence continues at coordinate 134,665 of PYXC01002291.1, read as the reverse complement.
ATATGCACTATGGACATTTTCGTGTACAAGAGTATCTATTTCAAAATTCTCTGTTGTAGTGCAGCCCACGTAGGCGCAACCAATTAGATAAGAGGTTACACGACCACAAAAAGGCAATCCACACGGGCTATCTATAAGCATGTGTACCATCATCCCCTCCTCCCCTTTCAAATTTATTTATCAACCCATCCAGGTATTATCAGGGCAGAAATAAAGGTACAGAAACAGAAACAGACACAGGAATCGCCACAGTAAATGCAAAATACAATGGTTACGCCTATAGGTGATCATACCCTAGTGAAAAATATAATAACATAGCCTAGTATAGCCAGATTCTGCCAACAGTGGCCCTAGGCCAAAATTCTTTATTCACCTAACTTTCAACGATTGTTTGGATGATGACTAAAGTTTGGATAATGTTAAATTAGGACATTTGCACTCCTATTTTAAGTAGAGCGATACGCAAATACATTTTTTATTATAAGACGCACTGTGACATGGTGAATTGTGCTCTCAGTGAGCGAAAAAAAAAACAAGGAATTGTGTTGGGCAAGTGCGAAAGTAGCGAGGGAAATACTGTAGTGGGCACCTACAGCAGACAGCCATCCTGCTCTTTTAATGCAGCCCAAACTATTGCTTAAAACCTGACCTAATCTGCCCTGACAATGCCCTGATAATGCACTTGATTTCCAGAATTTTGATGGCAACTCTCTGACATCGTAAATTAGGCTATATTAAGAGTGACAGGAGAACATCTTGACTCATTGCTCCTACGTGGAAGAGCATTTTGCAGATGTGACTTACAGTTGCCCTCTCTAGACTACTCAGTATTAACAACAATGAAAACTTATTGCAGTGCAGTCTTCCAAGAAAGAAAAGCAAGACATTTTTCACCCAAAATTTAAATGTGCGCACTGCACTGTGTAGCATATATTGTCTACAACTGGGGTGGCTAAACTCTTCTGTTTGCGGGCCGCATACTGAAAAATCTAAGCTGCCAAGGGCCAATGCAAATTGAAGAGCATCAGTTTCAAGTGACAGAGCGACTGCGTTTTAGATCAGAAAACCTGCAGGCCACCTAAAACTCCACTGTTTGATGATACTGTTGACAAACATGTCACACCAATACTTAAACCTGCAGGCCCTCTAAAGCTCCACTGTTTAATGATTCTATTGACAAACACTAGTAACGAAAGATGATGGATATATAATATTAGATTAATGTAACAATGGGTCACATAACATTTTAATTTTGGACTTCATTGCGGGCCGCAAGAAAGAGAGCAGAGGGCTGCGATTGGACCCCGGACTATAGTTTAGCCACCCCTTGCCTGTAACATAGACATAGACTATGGAAACCACATCTGCAGTTGCCATTGGTATATAATGCATAGACCTGCAATTTAAAAACATTGACCAGTAATAATTCAGTAGGCTTATGCATAACGTTCAGATTAACTTGAAGTAAGATTGACTGAATCACATTCCTTAGCGTAAAAAAAGATTAACAGACCAACAGTCAACTTTTGAGTGACTGCTTCACAGAGATGTGCAATAATATTCACTATCACTAAACACTACAATTCAGTTTAGTTTGATTAACTGTATTTTGACAAATAAAACTAAAACAAAATGGATTTCCATATGCATGAAGGAAAAAATAAGAACAGGCCTCCATTCAACTGTTGAGCAGCTGCCTCACAGAGATTAGTTTCACTTTTTCTCCAGGTTTTGCTTGACTGTAAGTGTTCACGATGGACAACATTTTGGGTAAATTAAGCAGATGTCACGTGTTTCCCTCACGGTGTACGAACTTATTCTTTCAGCATCAACGCTACTTATACTGTTAACTGATGTAGGCCTACAACTTCAACTACAAATTGACATTTTGTTCCCAGTCGAACCCTACAAGGGTCTCATAATTTTACAAAATAATAATAACTAAATAATAATTAATAAAAAATGATAATGATACATCATTAGTTTGATGTCATTGAGCACATTGCTCAACAGTGACATCTGGTGGTGGGGGAGCGAAGCAAAACTATAGAATTTCTCAAAAACTGTGCATGCATGTGAAAATTTAATTGTTCCTACATTCAACGTTTTCAATTAGGTCAGTGCAATAAGCTTCATAGCAACATGCCTTACATGTGGCAAAGAAGACATGGAAAGCAATGGTGGGCTCTTCCAAACAATGAAGAAATAGAGAGAGACTACTGCGACCCGATCAAGACAAAACAGTGAGTCTAAAATCTGAACTTGGCTAAAGCTGTGTGTTAATGCAAGGATTGTCCATTTTGTTGCCACCTTTCACCTGCATAATGCACAAAAGGCTGGGTGTAGTATATTAGAATTATGATACTACCTAAGACTGGGCAATATGGCATAAAATTTTATCACGGTATATTTTTACATATGGACTGATATAAATTTTTATCACGATTAGAGCTGAGCGATAGAACTTCAAATCAAAATCATCTTTAAAGGCACACCAGGCAAGACTGCGATTTTTTTTTTTATCCCTGGAGCTCCCCTTACAGTTGCCAATTTTTTTTTTTCATCGTACATTCTTACAAATCCATGTGAATTTACTTGCAAACCAAAGAAACCAGCAATGATCATTTTCATGCGTTGACTGACAAGCCGGTAATAAATTTACTTTTTAACTTTTTACGTTTTAACGTTTGTTTCCTCGACCTAGTGTTTCAGATACTGCAAGTGTATTAACCGAGGAACCTATGCAAGAGGCAGGCGAGAGAGCCTTCATTCACTCCATAATGAGCCATTTAATCATCGAAGCTGAGTGTGCCCTTAATTGACTGGACTGGGCAGAATCAACATGTGACAACACATGTGGTAGTGTGTTTTCAAGGAACAGTACATAAACACACGGAGTGGAATGCACAGAGTATAAAGAAAAAGTTTACAAAATAAATAATAATAGTAATAATAAACAATGATTAATAGTCATGTGCTTGATCATTGTCAATTAACGGTTACGATTGTCGGTTCGATTAATTTTTTGATTAATTGCCCAGCCCTAATACAACTGGTCTTTTTTAGAAGAAGATATGAAGTCAAAGCAAAATTCTGAAGCATTTCAATCAATGCCCTGATAACATTTGATGCAACATAGTTTAAATAGCAAACCGGAAACTGATATTAATTTTCATTTTCCTTGCTCTGTTCAGCTAGTGTAGCTGCTATTTGCTATTTGATCTGTGTTGTACCAAGATGTTATCATTGCTTGTCCTACGAACAGCATTCTGTGACCTTGAACAAAAAGGCTATGCCATTTAGGCCTACGCCAAAATGTCCTTTAAGACAGCACTGCAGCACCAATATAACTTTGATATTCTAATCCTTTTTTTTCTTTTTTTACTTTTCATCAGATTGCTCCTCTCTCCTCCTTTAGTCCATAAAAAAAGCTCTTTCATAGACTACAACCCACTCAGCCTTGCCTTCTCTGCATTTGTATTCAGACCCTTTGTGGATTAGGGGTTGACAGCCCCTGACTGTAACATTCCTGTAACATCCATGTTGTGTTTTGTTTTTATAGTTACGGCTCCCTACCTGTTGACTTTGACATGATGTGCTCTGGTTCAGATGAGATTCGCCGCCTGTCAGTAACATCACCAGACTTTCACACAGCCTCTCTACTGATGACAAAATGGGCCTGGTACTGGGAGCTATCAGAGGACCAGTGGAAGGAGTACGCCGGATCTGTAAGTCAATTCATAGTATAGTATAGTATAGTATAGTATAGTATAGTATAGCATTGCATTGCATAGTATAGTATAGTATATATAATCTTTTGATCCCATGAGTTGAAATTTGGTCTCTGCATTTATCCCTTTATCCCTTGAATTTATCCCCATTAATTAGTGCACATTGCACACACAGCACACAGTGAACAAAGTGAGGTGAAGCACAAACTAACCAGGAGCAGTGGGTAGCCAGCTGCTCTGGCACCCGGTAGCACTAACCGTAACCCTAACTTATAGCTACAGTATTATGTAGTTTTCGTGTAAAACTAGTGGACTATCTACCTAAAAGGCACACAAAACCTTCTGAACATTTTCCATATATTTTTTATTTATTTATATTATTTTATTATGTATATAATATATAATAATAGTCTGATAAAAAGGATACCTTAAATAGTGGTGAAAGAATGTACATAGTAATACCCTCTGAAACCCTAATAACTGATTTTTGCAGTGTGAAATTTATATTGAGCAGAAAGGCAAAGAAGATAACTTGATCATAACAAGTGAGAAGCTGGAACAAAAATATCAGGAAGGAGAGACTTCCTTTCAATTTGCCCGTGGGCAGAACCTTTACATTCTGAGTTTTGTGGGTGAGTAAATTAAGAATCTATATGCTAGTCACCATTATGGCATATATTGCATATTATGATTTATAATACAGTACATTCCCGAGTATAAGCCACAACTCACAGAAACCTCAGTCAGTATTTTATCTAAAAAAAATATAATAATAATGGCCGTACCCATTATTAAACAGATTACTAAACATTACTTGACATGGAACATTACATCACATGATTTCATGTGAAATGAAGAAAATGCATTTTCCCATTTATAGCCTTTGTCTTAACCATGACCTCACAGATGAAGAAACATTTTGCAAAAAAAAAAAAAAAACGCATTCACCTCTTAACCATAATTAATAATCAAAGCATTCACTTCTTAGAATCGCAGTGTATTTTGGTTATTTCCTCCTAAAATTGTATACCCAAATTCCAGGGCCTAGACTTCACTCTTCCCAAAGACTTGTGGCTCACTGATGAATGATATTTTTAATAGATGACCTTTCAAAACAACTATTAGATTACCTTCCATGCTTTGTTAAATGACTGAGAGCTTGGCTAATAATTTGGAAATTGCGGTACTTCATGTTTTACCTGATATTGTCTTGGGTCAAACTCTTTATGTTCCTCTCACCCTCACTTTCAGACATGATTCAAACTAATCAGACTACAGCCGTGAAAAGGCTAGTTAGGAGACGTCCGGTGTTTATCTCATCAGCGGAAGTACAAAAAGCCTGGTAAATACAACAATCGACAACTGACTACAGACATGTTGGTTGTATAAAAATGGCAAAACATTTATTGTATAGAATCCAAACATTTTGTCTGTCAGTGTCAAAATAATTAAGTACTGCAGCACTGCAGTACTACAGAATTAATAATTGAGCTTGAATCATTTGTTCATAAATAGACTTGTTTGTTTTATTTACAGTGAGAAATATGAAAAAAAAATACAATCAAACTTCCTAAGTTCAGTCCCACCGCACTGGAATAACTCCTTGCTGCCTGGGACAGGGTATGAGGTAAGTCAAGATCTATCCAACATGGATGCCAGAAATAATTGCAATTAAAGTTTTTTTGGCAGATTACTTTTACTTTCTCATAATCACAGGGAATGTCATAACAGCCTGTTTGTGAAGGTCTAGCTTAGAAATATGTCACAGAAAAACATTTCTCTGTATGAGTTTGTGAGATTGATATACTCCATTGTTTGTATGCAGAAAAAAAATGTGGTTTTTGAAAAGTCAAGATTAAAGTTTCTGTTCAATCACAGAGAGTTAAGTTGGAGAGATCATCCCGAGATTATAGGAGCATCCTCTGTCAGTTCAACAAGACCATGAGGCAGGGTGACATTCTGACTATTGAGAGGATACAAAATCTGAAGCTGTGGAGATTTTTCATATTGTATGTCTGCCTTTTTTTTACCATAGCTTTTCCCATAACATTTTTATTCACTGCAATTAAATATTTCAGTAAACCTTGAAAAGGCTACTTTCCAAATGTTTGATGAATGCCATATACACATACATGTTAGGATATATGGCCATCAAGGTTCAAGGGTTTTTTATTGTCTTTTAAAACACATACAGCAAGTACACAGTAAAACAAAAATGTGTTTCTCTGGAACCCCTTTGCCACATACAAAAACGGCACAGCATCAACACAGCTGACACCAAAACAGACATTATCACATATATCATCATTTATGGTAGAAATGATAAGGACATGTAACTATCAATTTCTTCAAATACAATCACTCAGAGTTATTTTATTTAGTAACCAGTCATCTATGGGAGTATTTATAGGTGTGGGATAACTGCTAATAACAGTATCTTTCAGACAGATGAATCAAATGAAGAATGATGCTGGTAAAGATATGCAAATGCTGAGACTGTTTCACGGCACCGAGTCTGAGTACACTGATGCTGTCTGTCATGGCAACACTGACTGGAGCTTTAGTACTGTCAAAGACACACGCTTTGGGAGAGGTGTGTAAATACTATCAGTTACCTCTGGTCAGATAACATTTACTTTTATGGATTTAGCAGATGCTTTTATCCAAAGCGACCTACATTTTGTCAGTTATCAATTGTTCAGGACCAGTCTCCCCTAGAGCAACTTAGGGCTAAGTGCTTTGCTTAAGGGCACAATGGTGGTGGCCAGGATTCGAATCCACAAACTCCCGCTAGCCAGGTTCCTTAACCCCTACGCCACCACTGTACAGTACAAACATACAGTATAAAAAAAGATAAAATGCAAAAATAATTTGAATTCCAATATAGGTATAAAATGATGCAAAACTGAAATGTATTGCATTAACATTAGAATAATTGGTAAACATTTTAAGGATTTCAACTCTTCTATTCTGCTTTTAACAAATTGTTAGTTGTTTCACTAACATTAAGTTGGATGAGTTCACCTAAAAAGTATGTTTTCCCAGTGTGTTAACATGAAACATGTTTACTTTCAGGATGCTACTTTGCAAAAGATGCCTCATATGCCAATGAGTACACAGACAAAGGTGGAGTGAGATTTATGTTCATGAGCCAAGTGATAGTCGGAGACTACACCTTGGGGAAACCTGATTATTACCGACCTCCCTTCAAAGATGAAAATAAAACAGTGTCCTTCGACAGCTGTGTGGATGACCCAATGCAGCCAAGTCTATATGTCATCTTTGAGAGGAATCAGACCTATCCTGAGTTCCTAATTAAGTACGAAGTCGAAGCTGAAGAAATTACTAGTGTGCGACCACCACCTCCTCCTCCTCAGAGACCCTGTGCTCAGCCACAATCGTCACATGAAGATGTCAAAGTTCAGTCATGGCCAATTGTCCCCTCCACCACCACTCCCAAAGAGATGTGATTGTGTCTGTGACTGTAACTGTGACTCTTGTTGCCTGTTGTAATTGTGATTTGTGTAATTGTGTAATTGTTTGTGTTATGGCTGCTGCAAAATGTCCAACACAGTGTTAAAATGAAACACACATGACCGTTGAACGAGTGTGTATTTTTTTTTGCATTGTAATTCATGGTGGCGTTTTGATGATTAGCACTTCAATTATTTCTGGGCTGTGTTGTCTTTATTTGGAAAGGACAGTAGAGAGTGAAAGGAAACGAATTGAAGACTAATGGGGAAGGGTTGGGAAATTACCCCAGGTCAGAATCAAATCCCAGTCTCCAGCTTCGGGATCAGGAGGGACGCCTCATCTGCCTTAACTGCGCCACTGGACCCACCCACAGCCCACACAGAGGTTGTGATTTTCACGAGTAATTATGTGTTCAACTCACTTTACATAGAGTATGCACTGAGTGCTTGTAACTCTTCAGTATTTGGCAGGAGCAATTGGACATATAAAAGGACAATTTAACAAATTAACAAAAAGCTTTATAATGCTTTGTGACACTGCTTGAATTGTAAAGGCTTATAAGACAACATAATACCTTATGAGAATTTATTTATGAATGTGTTTACAATGCTTTATGAATACTGGGTCCATAGAAAGTGTTGCCGTTATTTCGATTAACTAGATTAACAAAACCATCCAGTTTACTAAGATTGAGTTTAGGAGATGACAACAAATTGAAAGAGAGTCAATCAATTGGAGTCAGTCAACTCCTAGTCCTCTTGCTTTCGCTCTTATGAAATTTAAACAGATTTTCCTTGCACTCATCAGTTAGTGTTGGCTGCTTACTTCTACCGACAGCACTCGAGTAACCTCAAACAAAAGGGTTATGGCTCTAGACTATTGCTTTAATATGATGTCTCTCAATCTCAAAATGTCTTTAAGATGTGACTGTATTTAGACTGTTACTGTGACTCTTGTCAGTTGTAATTGTGATGTAAAGATATAAACATTGTTGTGTGTGTGGATGAATGTGATCGTTAACATTGTTAACAAGTTGAAATCCATGATGTTGTTTCTGTGATTATGCACAGTCTGCAATGCAATGAAAAAAGTTTAATATTCTTTTTGATATCTGATCAGAGTGTGTGTCAATACAGAAAAGTTATGCAGTTAATGCTTTACTGTGTTATATGTGTGTATTAGGTTTCAATATTTTTATTTAATCACAATATTTCTTCTATAATTTCTGACATGGAGTTCTTGCCATGACACCTCCAGGGCTCCATAATGGTTATTGTACCTGTCAAAAAAGATTTACCAAACTCAAACATAACTTGAGAGTGTTTTAAAGTAAAACATTCCTAATAGTCACATTCCCCCATTTTGTTTTACATCAGTCATCCCCATCACAGTGTCCTTGAGCAAGATACTGAACCCCAAACTGCTCCCGGTGGCATGTTGGCACCTTGCATAGCAGCCTCTGCCACTGATGTGTGAATGGGTGAATGTGAGTCATACTCGTAGAAGTAGAAAACGCTATATAAATGCAGACCATTTACCATATTATTTTCACATTGTTATTCTCTGTTTATAGTATTGTGTGTGCTTGCGCAATGTACTTATACTATGATCTAAAATTGCACATTCCTTTCAACTTTTCTGATACACAATGAAACTTACACTGATTTATTTATTTCATGTGGTCCTTTCATGTAGTCCATGTTGGTGTGTAGGTTCCGTAAAATGGTTAATCAGTATTCTTCTTATTCTTATAATTGAAATGCTACTTGACACAGAAAACAGGCGATGCAGTACTTTTCAAAAGCCAGTAAACCAGAGACAGACCAAAAGGCATGTGCCTTGTTGGCTGAACCGATTTGAAATGCTAATGTACCATGTGAAGCCATAGGTTTCAGTCACTCTAGAATAGCTGAAGGATGTTGTAAGTCATGATGACTTGACTCATGGACATGGTCATGGAATCTTTCAACAGGTGATAAAATCTGTTACTTACATCTTATTGGTCGCTGCAATGATCTTGGTAAGAATGTAGATTACAGTATTGTAATTACTTTCATATACATAATGATGTTATACAATGCCCTATTGCCAGGCTATATACTGAGTTTTAGGTGTCTCTTAAAGCATTTTAAAGCTCTTTTACAAATTAACTTATTTTATAGTTATGTCTTAAAAAAGGAAAGTAATTAAGGCACTCTGTTAAAAATCTATGTAAAAATCTTGAACAAAATATGGCAAATTATCTGTAGCCTATTTAATAGAAAACATATGGGCCAATGCATTGTGGCCATATTGGCCTTCTTTGTCCCAGTTCATTGCCAAAGTTTTGGACTGATAGAATATAGTTCGCTGTGCTCCAGAAAAGAAATAACCTCATGTGTCTCTCACGTTGTCTGCAGAGGCAGCATGTGATGACGTTCATAGCAGCACACCTCACCTATGGCAGAGCTGGAATAACAGGCAGTGGAGCTCCCTGACCAGCAATGAGGAAATAGAACTAGACTACTGTAACCCTGCCCAAACAAAACAGTAAGAGATGTAATAAAAAAGAGCCTAATGGACATAGTGTGCAGACAGATACCATTGACAGCATTACTTTGAAGTTTTGAAGCCCAAACCCTATGCTTTGACACTACGACCTGTGGATCGGCCTTTTCTCACTTTTACCACTTGTCATGAAGTGGTTGTGGTACTGGGAGGAATCAGAGGAGATATGGAAAGAGTTTGGGCCACTGGTAAGATATTGATCTGTATATAACCAACATCTCAAATCCCACTACAGCTCTCATATCACAGCCCAGTAATGGTTTATAAAGTTTCATTCAGAGCAACATCGGAGCATGGGGCATGGGGCATGGGACATGATGCAAAGAACCATGGAAATTGACTGCACATACCTGTAAGGTACAACCTGTAAACATCTTTATCTTGTAAACACAACAACACTGCCATCTAGCTGCAATATAGCACTCACATCTAGTGTGTACATCAAGACCCATTCGCAAGTCACACAGATGTTAATTATAGTCAGAATGTACCAGCCATTTTCAAACAATAGATAGTCTCAGATTATGAGAGTGGGATTAATCTGCGGTTGCTGGGGTAGTGAGCAGCTATACAATTAGTGAGCCCACATGCAATTACTTGTAGGTCAAGAATGTCCAAATGGAAAGTTAAAACTGTTAACACTAACTTTATTACACTGTAATTCTGCCTACTGTATAGTACAATCAGCTCCTTTTTGACAGGCTGGTGTGGAGCAGTCTTCCTCTGTAACGAGTGATGAAGTGGAAAGGCAGTATCTCAGTGGTGAAACAGCAGTAACATTTACCCCTGGAATTCATCAATATGAACTCAGCTTTTTTTGGTACAACACTTTTTTATTACTAAACTATTCCTACTCTTGGCATGTTCACCCAAACCTGCATACTTTCTAAATTCAGTAGTTATGTGAAGACTATAGTAGTGAGGAGGGAGAGTGTTGTAATTGGAAATCTTTGTCATGGCCGACAGGCCAACAGACAGACAGATAGATAAATACATAAATAGACAGACAGATAGATAGATAGATAGATAGATAGATAGATAGATAGATAGATAGATAGATAGATAGATAGATAGATAGATAGATAGATAGACAGACAGACAAATTGCAGCCGCAGACTAATAAAGACAAATAGACTATTTACTACTTAAAATATCAAAATATTAGAATATTTACCACTAGACGTAGGCATGACAAATAAACAAATAACGCACGTAACACTGCCTGAGATTGCTGTTGTTTCTGGATTAAAGGGACTGTCCACAATTCTGGTTCAAGAACCACTCAAATTGTGCAAGCAATGTATTATTTTGATCATGACCGTTGCACTCTTTAACATACACTGAATGAAAAAACAGAAACGTATTTTCCATATGAAAAGTGAATTTGTCTGTTCATAAAGTTGTGTGACCTATAGCCTTACAAATATGCTTCAAACAAATATCATTGCCCAATACAGAGGCTTGTAAGAAGACAACCAATGTTCATCTCAAAAGCAGACATCTTAAAAGTGCAGAGAATGTAAAACACTGAACGCTATCTGTCTATCTAAAAAACTACTAGACATTTATATTGTAAATTTCCATTTTTTTTTCAGTGACAAATACTGTGGCAAAGTGCCTACCAGATTACTGGAATCCTCATTTATTGCTGGCAGCAGGATTTGTGGTACTATCAGGCCTAGTTTAAATTAAAGAATGACTGACACATTTAAATATTTTAATTGCACACACAAAGAAAAGAGTGTCTTTGAGTAGCAGCCCATATCACTCATATCAGAAACTGCAGCTGATGTGTGCTCCTGAAAGGTTCAGTATGTCATCACAAGTGCTGTGTGGATATAAACTTTACGTAGGTATCACTGAGGTGTTTTAACTCCGTACTTGTAAAGTGACAGTTAAATTGTGTGCTTATACAGCAGTCAACTGATGTATCTGACAGCTTGTGCAAACAGACAATTTATTCTGTTTCTTTACAATTAGGTTTCACAGTACTGTCTCTTTATGTTTACTCTATTCAGTGTTTTTAGTATTTGATCTACAATTTTATTTTATTTCTTTCACTTACAGAGAATCAAGCTGAACAGGGTGGGCATTCTGATCGAGAGAATCCAAAATCTGGCTCTATGGAAATTTTCAATCAATTTCAACTTATTTTATTTTGTAAATAAACAAGATCACAACTCAATTTCATGAAAAAATTTATGCAAAGTATGTTTATTTGTTATGTATGTTGTGGCTGCTATGTATTAGTCTGAATTACTGATTTAACATTTTAGATTAATTGGATCCATCTTTCTTACTGATAACTTGCTCATTTAACTAGCTAAATTACTTGTTTTCAGGGATCCAGAGGTTACTACGCAACAGACATCTCTAATAATGATACTGTCTATTTATTTTGTAGGCAGAAGGATGATATGAAAACCAAAGTTGGGAGGGATGTCATTGATAGGTTTCTGTTCCATGGTACTAAGTCAGAATATGTGGATGCTATCTGCCAAGAGAACATAGACTGGAGACTGTGTGGAGAGAATGGAACAAATTATAGCCATAAAAAAAAATTAATCTTATATCAGTGCTCAACATTGCTTCGCATCAATTTGAGTATGTGCAGATACTAGCCTTAGATAAGATTAGGGTACTGTTTATGACTACTAGACTTTAAAAACTCTAGTAACACAACACACATCTTTTTCAGGATCCTTTTTTGCGCGAGATGCAGACAAATCTTACCGATTCACTGACATGCTCAGAACACAATTCATGTTCCTGTGTCAGATATAGCCATTGATAGCTGTGTGAATAAGATGGATAATCCCAGTATATTTGTCATTTTTGAGAAGTATCAGATTTACCCTGAATATCTCATTCACTCTGAAGAACCTTTTGATGTCACAGTCAGCCCCCCCTGCTGTTCATGTAGCGCCCAGTGTTCCAGTGCCTTTGCAGGTCCAACCACTTACAGTTCAAACCTCCTCGACACTCAAGACAGGTAGATGTGGCTGTGACTGCCAAGATAGCTGCCAAGAATGCTTCTACCATTTTCCTTTTTATTTGTCTTGCTACTGCTGCTGCTGCTGCTGTCATTTATGTACAGTATATGAAGCTGCTTCATATTTTCCCTAAATGAAGGGGAAATTCCCTGTTTCTTCAATAAGTGCAATTGATGAAAAGAGTGGTTATTTATTAACCAGACTTTGAAAACATGAATAAAACTGTATTTGTTGTTTCATAATGATTGACTAACACAAAGTCAATTATTCCATTGTTTGTAACTGCATGTCTGTGTCTGTGCATCCATGTTTTTGTGTCCATGAAAATGTAATCAGTAACACTTTACAGATCAGTATTCAAAGGGTAGTTTTGTGGTATAATCTGGTAAAATCATGGTAAAAACTCGTAACTACTTGTGCTTTCGCCCATGCCTTCTCTCTCCTCCGGCAACTAGGCACGCAAGATCCACAAACTAAAACAGTGTCCTCTCCTTCATCTGGCATACAGATTGGTTCATTTAATTGGTCAAATATGATTTTACTGCGCAAAACATTGGTACTGCTGTCCATTGCTATAGTTAATAACTGTAACAAAGTTAATGATATTTTAAAGGGAATTCGTTATGTTAGTTCGTTCTTGAAAATGTAGCAAAATTACAATAAGGTGTTGCTTCGTAAGGTGTTATCCCCAGCACGCATTTCAATCTGTGTGGTCGCAACACAGCGTAGCCAATGCAAATATGTAAAATAACTACCCTACATTTCCACTGCCTATAGCTGGTTAATAACAACTGAGTTTAATAGTTGTTCTGTTATTCAAAGCCAGTATGACTTTTGCTGCTCTAAAACTTCATTTTGAAGGAATTATTTGCATCTTATAATGCAGGAAATGCAATATTTTGGTCATGAATAAAACTGCACTATACTGCTATTAACCCACACAAAAATACAACATGTTGGACATTAAGATTTTATTGTAGGCCTGTACTTTGCCTCATAACTGCGAGTAGGCTGCAGAATATTTAAATCTATTGAAAGTCTGCGAAGGCTATGCCAACCTGACCTGCACTGATTGGTATTAGGCCTATGGTGATTTGTTAAGTAATTTGACGATGGATTGAACATCCGTTTTTGTCAAATAACAGCTACAAGGGATCAGGCAACCTCTTTGGCCATTACAAAATAATAAACAGGTGAAAGAAACAGCCAGCTGAGAATCGTCAGGAGAAGACAAGGAGATTACAGGGATAACCTTTACAAGTGAGTGATCGTCAAGAAGTGACCCCCTGCCAACACATACAAGCGCACACACATCAAAATCCACAAAACTCGCACCAGCCAAGTAAATTTCAGACTCACAATCGTGATCTACAATTGAGTGACTTGTGAAAATGACAATGTTTGTGTCTGCTAGCCATTGGCCTGACACACTCTCACACGCACAGTCAGGGGGGTTAGAGATTTCAAACCCCACAAACGCTCTCATGGCACAATTTGCACGCCATTCCCATTTTTGCGTGTCACAAATGTTCCCAATAGGTGAGCACTGTCAGCCTGCCGGATGGCTCAACTTCTGTCCTCCCGTGTCCAATGAGCATGCACGGGTGCATCATGTATATGTTTAGCCCACCTCACTACTGACTGACTGTTTTGTTTAGGTCTCTGTGTTTGCCTTTTGTGTCGAAAATTGCGCTATATAAATTAATTGCTTACTATAAAAGCTATGATGTTATGAATGTGACATGGCACACCAACTGTCTACAGCTAACAGCCATTCATATCTCACACGGGAGGTAACGCAAGCCTTGTTCAGGCTACACACATCTTTCCCCTTAAATGATTTATCTTATAGTGGGTAAAACTAGAATACTCGGGAAAATGCTTATTTTCAACTGTGATGAACAACTTCAAGATCAAATAATTGACTGAGCCTTTACTGAAAAAGATTATTGGATTTTTTTAACCTTAATACATTTATCCATGTTTGTTACATTTATTCATATTTATTAACCTGACTACAATACCGACACACTTGAATTTACCAACAGACAGATTTATTAACCATAGTGTGTATGGCAGGAAGATGACGGGTCAGCAGGCCGTTGCCTGCTGCTCAACGTCATGTAGTTGGTCCTCACATCACTTTTGCTAAGGGGGGGCTGCGTGCCGATGGTGGCCAAATGATGGTTCGCCAGCCCTCATAGGGGAAGGCGCTCGACATCACGGCCTTGGCATTTGCATTACCTCAGCTCGGGGTCCGGTGTTGATGGTGTGTAGGCTACCTGATGGGGCAACAGACCCAGAGGGGTCAGCGCTCGACATCAGATCCAGGCCCACTGAGGTCTCTGGCGCCCTTTCACTTAGCTCTTTTTACCCAGCGCCGAGCGGTCTTCTTGGGTGTTCCAGAAGGCGGCTGGGGCTTCCAGTCGCTGCACATCATGGAAGCCCACTCGTCGGCTACGAGCTCCTCCTCAATCTCGGGGCTGCTGTCAGTCAGAGCCCGAGGAGGAGACGCCCGCTTGTTGCTGCGACTCGTGGCGCTCCTGGTGGTGTCAGCCAGGGGAGGCAGAAAGGTGAGGGTGTTCGGGGCTTTGGTTCTAACCGTTCGCTGGATCGGAACCAGTGGCCCAGGCACCCTCGGCAGCAGGGGGCAAGGTCGAGGTTTCGGCTCCGGCGAATGAACCACTGCCCAGCGGATGACGCTGCGTTTGTCATCCTCGATCACCTCCATCTGATTGCATAATGGTCGCCTTTCAATCCGGGGCAGCATCTTTGCTGGACGCCTTCCAGTTGGAGGTCTAGGCCGATCCTTACTCATATCACTCTAACAGAGCCATTTCACAGAAAAGAATCAATGCGTTACATACAAAATATCCTCTTGGGTGAAAGAAGTCTTAGCATGATCTTATTGGACTGAGGGATGTACTGTTTTAAGATGTGACTTTGCCACCTTAATGTGATTTTTTCCAGACCTACCTCTCTGTGACTAAACGGTGGATGTCCTTTAATGTGTCTGCAAACAGTCGATTTTATCCCAGCACAGTTAAATAAAAGTGATCACTGGTAATGGATGTGCCGCTTTATATACCCCTACGCTATTGTGACGTAACGACTTGTCATGACCACGGTGCTATGACGTCACTGCCAAAGAATGTTCGCCGTGCTTCTCCCGCGTTGACCAATCGAGAAAATGGAACGTCCACCCGGTGGCGTTGTGGGACCTTAAAAGACGGATTTGTTAAGAGTATCTTGTCCAAGGCTATTTTTCCTTACAAATTAGCCTGCCTTTTAAAAGCAAGCAGTGTTGGGGAAGTTACTCCAAAAAGTGACTGGTTATTTTACTTTAGTTAGGCTACTGCTTTGAATTGTGACTGGATTACGTTACTCCTGGTTTCTTTTAAAACAGTAACTTCACTACTCGTTCCTTAACTTTTCCCCCCTTCTCATCCAGATTCCCTAGGTAGAAGCACAAACTATATAGTCTTTCATTCAGGGTTGTGGGCCTCGTAGTCGTTGGATACGTAATCTAGCCTACCCACCTTCTTGAGCAAATAAAGTACAGTTTTTCATTATTAGGAGTTTATACCATTGCATCAGTAAGACGCTGACACCAGTAAGAGCACTCGTCAACAAACCTCTCCAATAAGTCCTCCATTAAGCCCTCTATTGTCCTAAGGAAATGTAGAATAGGTTACATTATGACGGCAATCCGTAGGCTCTCTGTCACCATCGGCGACAACTCTGCATTACCCGAAAGTTTTGCAAGTTGCTGAGGAAATGAAAAGAAAAAACTCCGATTAGGCAATAATCTACACTTGCCTGCATCTTTCTCACAATTATCCTCATGACGGACGCCAGTAGGCTGGCAAGTTATTGGATTGTTTTACAGCAAGCATGTAGATCAGTGCGCGAAATGATAGACTGCATTAACATGGAGTGATACGAGACTGCCCTCAGTAGCCTAATTGATCATTCTTTTCTATGTAAGTTTATGTGTATAATAATTGATGTGTATAGGAGAATAGCCAACAAACTAAACATAGGCTGTCAAAAGTATTTGTAAATGTCAGACGTTACAGTAGGCTTAACCAACATTGTATGAATAGGCAAATCGAATGTGCGCAGAAAACGACATTGGGTACATCTCGCATTTTCCTGATTTGTCCCTGATACTGATATTTCAAGGGGAACTCGTTACGTTATTTCGTTCCCGCAAAAATAGCGAAATTACAGTAACTCGTGTCTTTGTAAGGCGTTATTCCCAGCACTGTACACATTTCACCCTGTGTGGTCGCAACACAGCGTAGCCAATGCAAATATGTAAAATGTCAAATAAGTACATTTCCACTTCCTCTGGCTGGTTTAATGACAACTGACAACAGTTGCTCTATGTTATTCAAAGCCATTAGGCCTATAACTTTTGCTGGTCACAATATCTGAAACCTCATTTTGGAGAAATTATTTGCAGCTCATAATGCAGGAAATGCCATATTTTGGTCATGAATAAAACAGTATTGCACTATAGATACTGCTTTTAACCCACACAAAAATGCAGCATCTTGGACATTAAAATTTTATTGTAGGCCTGTACTTTGCCTCATAACTGCGGGTAGGCTGCAGAATATTTAAATCTATTGAAAGTCTGCGAAGGCTATGCCAACCTGGCCTGCACTGATTGGTATTAGGCCTATGGTGATTTGTTAAGTAATGTGACGATGGATTGAACATCCGTTTTTGTCAAATAACAGCTACAAGGGATCAGGTAACCTCTTTGGCCATTACAAAATAATAAACAGGTGAAAGAAACAGCCAGCTGAGAATCGTCAGGAGAAGACAAGGAGATTACAGGGATAACCTTTACAAGTGAGTGATCGTCAAGAAGTGACCCTCTGCCAACACATACAAGCGCACACACATCAAAATCCACAAAACTCGCACCAGCCAAGTAAATTTCAGACTCACAATCGTGATCTGCAATTGAGTGACTTGTGAAAATGACAATTTTTGTGTCTGCTAGCCATTGGCCTGACACACACTCACACACACACACACAGTCAGGGGGGTTAGAGATTTCAAACCCCACAAACGCTCTCATGGCACAATTTGCACGCCATTCCCATTTTTGCGTGTCAGAAATGTTCCCGATAGGTGAGCACTGTGGGCCATTTTTTAAAAATTGATTTTAAAAATCCTGGCTATGGTCCTGGTTACCACACTAGTTAGATGACCTGCCGGATGGCTCAACTTCTGTCCTCCCGTGTCCAATGAGCATGCACGGGTGCATCATATATACGTTTAGCCCACCTCACTACTGACTGACTGTTTTGTTTAGGTCTCTGTGTTTGCCTTAAGTGTTTTGAGTGGCCTTTGTGTCGAAAATTGCGCTATATAAATTAATTGCTTACTATAAAAGCTATGATGTTATGAATGTGACATGGCACACCAACTGTCTACAGCTAACAGCCATTCATATGTCACACGGGAGGTAACGCAAGCCTTGTCCAGGCTACAAACATCTTTCCCCTCAAATGATTTATCTTATAGTGGGTAAAACTAGGATACTCGGGATAATGCTTCTTATTTTTAACTGTGATGAACAACTTCAAGATCAAATAATTGACTGAGCCTTTACTGAAAAAGATTATTGGATTTTTTTTAACCTTAATACATTTATTCATGTTTATTACATTTATTCATATTTATTAACCTGACTACAATACCGACACACTTGAATTTACCAACAGACAGATTTATTAACCATAGTGTGTATGGCAGGAAGATGACGGGTCAGCAGGCCGTTGCCTGCTGCTCAACGTCACGTAGTTGGTCTTCACATCACTTTTGCTAAGGAGGGCCGGCATGCCAATGGTGGCCAAATGATGGTTCGCCAGCCCTCATAGGGGAAGGCGCTCGACATCACGGCCTTGGCATTTGCGTTACCTCAGCTCGGGGTCCGGTGTTGATGGTGTGTAGGCTACCTGATGGGGCAACAGACCCAGAGGGGTCAGCGCTCGACATCAGATCCAGGCCCACTGAGGTCTCTGGCGCCCTTTCACTTAGCTCTTTTTACCCAGCGCCGAGCGGTCTTCTTGGGTGTTCCAGAAGGCGGCTGGGGCTTCCAGTCGCTGCACATCATGGAAGCCCACTCGTCGGCTACGAGCTCCTCCTCAATCTCGGGGCTGCTGTCAGTCAGAGCCCGAGGAGGAGACGCCCGCTTGTTGCTGCGACTCGTGGCGCTCCTGGTGGTGTCAGCCAGGGGAGGCAGAAAGGTGAGGGTGTTCGGGGCTTTGGTTCTAACCGTTCGCTGGATCGGAACCAGTGGCCCAGGCACTCTCGGCAGCAGGGGGCAAGGTCGAGGTTTTGGCTCCGGCGAATGAACCACTGCCCAGCGGATGACGCTGCGTTTGTCATCCTCGATCACCTCCATCTGATTGCATAATGGTCGCCTTTCAATCCGGGGCAGCATCTTTGCTGGACGCCTTCCAGTTGGAGGTCTAGGCCGATCCTTACTCATATCACTCTAACAGAGCCATTTCACAGAAAAGAATCAATGCGTTACATACAAAATATCCTCTTGGGTGAAAGAAGTCTTAGCATGATCTTATTGGACTGAGGGATGTACTGTTTTAAGATGTGACTTTGCCACCTTAATGTGATTTTTTCCAGACCTACCTCTCTGTGACTAAACGGTGGATGTCCTTTAATGTGTCTGCAAACAGTCGACTTTATCCCAGCACAGTTAAATAAAAGTGATCACTGGTAATGGATGTGCCGCTTTATATACCCCTACGCTATTGTGACGTAACGACTTGTCATGACCACGGTGCTATGACGTCACTGCCAAAGAATGTTCGCCGTGCTTCTCCTGCGTTGACCAATCGAGAAAATGGAACGTCCACCCGGTGGCGTTGTGGGACCTGAAAAGACGGATTTGTCAAGAGTATCTTGTCCAAGACTATTTTTCCTTACAAATTAGCCTACCTTTTAAAAGAAAGCAGTGTTGGGGAAGTTACTCTAAAAGTGACTGGTTATTTTACTTTAGTTAGCCTACTGCTTTGATTTGTGACTGGATTACGTTACTCCTGGTTTCTTTTAAAACAGTAACTTAACTACTCGTTCCTTAACTTTCCCCCCCTACTCATCCAGATTCCCTAGGTAGAAGCACAAACTATATAGTTTTTCATTCAGGGTTGTGGGCCTCGTAGTCGTTGGACACGTAATCTAGCCCACCCATCTCCTTGAGCAAATAAAGTACAGTTTTTCATTATTAGGAGTTTATACCATTGCATCAAGTAAGGCGCTGACACCAGTAAGAGCACCCGTCAACAAACCTCTCCAATAAGTCCTCCATTAAGCCCTCTATTGTCCTAAGGAAATGTAGAATAGGTTACATTATGACGGCAATCCGTAGGCTCTCTGTCACCATCGGCGACAACTCTGCATTACCCGAAAGTTTTGCAAGTTGCTGAGGAAATGAAAAGAAAAAACTCCAATTAGGCAATAATCTACACTTGCCTGCATCTTTCTCACAATTATCCTCATGACGGACGCCAGTAGGCTGGCAAGTTATTGGATTGTTTTACAGCAAGCATGTAGATCAGTGCGCGAAATGATAGACTGCATTAACATGGAGTGATACGAGACTGCCCTCAGTAGCCTAATTGATCATTCTTTTCTATGTAAGTTTATGTGTATAATAATTGATGTGTATAGGAGAATAGCCAACAAACTAAACATAGGCTATCAAAATTATTTGTAAATGTCAGACGCTACAGTAGGCTTAACCAACTTTATATGAATAGGAAAATTGAATCTGCGCACAAAACCACATTGGGTACATCTTGCATTTCACTGATTTTTTTTTTTTTTTTTTTTGAGTCGCACAATAACTGAAAACACTGTGATTATTTCAGTTCCTGAAGATAGGCCTACTTGTGCTTTCGCCCATGGCTTCTCTCTCCTCTGGCGATTAGGCACTCAAGATCCACAAACTAACACAGTGCCGTCCCCTTCATCTCGCATACAGATTGGTTCATTTAATTGGTCAGATATGATTTTACCGTGAAAAACGTTGATAACGCTGAAAAAGTCCGTTGCTATAGTTAGTAAGTGTAATGAAGTTACTGATAGGTTTAAAGGTAACTCGTTACGTTATTTCGTTCCCGCAAAAAGTTGCGAAATTACAGTAACCTGTGTTTTTTTTTAGCACTGTAGCATTTCACCCTGTTCGGTTTCAACACAGCGTAGCCTATGCAAAAATGGTAAAACAACTACCCTACATTTCCACTGCCTATTGGTAGCTTAATGACAACTGAATTTAACAGTTGTTCTATGTTATTCAAAGCCTTTGCTGGTTACAATGTCTGAAACTTCATCTTGGATGAATTATTTGCAGCTCATAATTCTATCTTGGTCATTAATAAAATTGTATTGCACTATATTGCATTTAGCCCACACAAAAATGCAGTATGTTGGACATAAGATTTTACTGTAGGTGTAACCCCTTGATTTTTGACCGACGCTACTCCTGCAGGAATCACAAGCAGACCGGATAGGAAGCCTCACAGCTTCTCGTTTATTAAACTGGCAAGTAATAGCACATACAAAACAAGATGTCAGTGCGGTAGCTCTTAACTTTCTGTCTCCGCAACAATCACCAGCATAACGCAACCTCAGAGTCCAAATCGTGTATTCAATATTAAATATTTTTTGTGATCGTATAGTTAAAAAAAATGAGTAACTTCTATTCTATTCTTATAGTAAATGGCATACAGTGAAGATTTACAATTTGTTCGAATCCATATCTAACCGATAACATCTCATTCATATTTCAGATACATACAAATAATTAACATACCTGGCAAGTAATAGCACATACAAAACAAGATGTCAGTGCGGTAGCTCTTAACTTTCTGGCTCCTGTGTGTCAAAATACAGTATAATTACTAATTCTTATTTATTTCGTGACAGCTGTTGAACTGATCTCAAAAAGACGTTAACCAAAACATTCTTTGGCTTACTGTCATTTTAAGTACCATTTGATTATAACAAATTCGATATATAAGTAGAGACAGCAGTTAAAACAATTCTAATATCTCTCTGGTTAATCTCTATATGTCCATAAACAGATTTATAAAGATTGACAGCAATTACAAATTAACAATGTATATATATATATATAAGTAAGTAACAGGAGCTCATATTTCAGCCTACCGCAACAATCACCAGCATAACGCAACCTAAGAGACGCGTTATTGCGCTACCATGACAAGCTGTTTCTGACAGCTTGAGCCAGGCATTACATATCCCATTAAACCTGAATATTCATGTATATTTCGGCAAACTTCATAATACATCCAGTACATGTTTAAACCACTCAGGTTACATAGGCATGTACTTTGCCTCATAACCAAAGGCAGGCTACAGAATATTTAAATATATTGAAATTCAGTGAAGGGTATGCCGACCTAAGCTACACTTGATTGATATTAGGGCTATGAAGATTTGTTAAGTAATGTGATGATGGACTGAATATCCTTTTTTGTCAAACAGCTACAAGAGATCAGTTAACCTCTTTAGCCATTACAAAATAATAAACAGACATAAGAAACAGTCAGTTGAGAAAGGTCAGGAGAAGATAGGAAGATTACAGGGAGAACCTTTACAAGTGAGTGATGGTTAAGAAGTAAGCCCTTGCCAACACATACATGTTCACACACATCAAAACACACAAATGGAAACTGGCACCACCCAAGTTGTTTTCAGACTCAAAATCATGAATCACAATTGAGTGACTTACGAAAATTACACACACACTCACACAAACAGTCAAGGGGGTTTCAGCATCCACAGGTTTTAATCCCCACAGGTTAGGTTACAGGTTTCATACCCCACAAACTCTCTCATGGCACAATTTGCAAGTCATTATCATTTTGCATGTCAGACATTTTCCCCCAAATTGAGCACTATTAGCCATTTTTGACCTCGTTATCTGAAAAATCCTGGCTACAGCCCTGGTTACATTGTGCCTGTCTTAGCAGAACAATTTGTTGCCCAGTTTATGTCCAAAATGCACTTCGCTAATGACCCATTTCCACTACGCTTTTTGGGAGAAAATTAACTTTATTTCAGGTCAGGCATAGCCTGGCCATGCCTTCCAAACACTTCCGCTTTATTATCATCTCCCTGCAGTGCTAGTCTGTATTTGATCCCACTGAGCTTGTTCTTTCATTCAGGCATTTTAACCTGTCCAATTAGGGAACAGAGGTAGGTGTTGTAGAATGCAAAGTCAAGGCAGGCATTTATTTGGCGCCAAGTGTCACAGGGCTTATTTCCTGCACGTAACGCCTTTCGTGCCACGAAATGGAGAAAATTATTACGAAATTGTAAAACACCATGATGCCTTTCGTCCACGGAATGCTTTTAAATTTATGCATTTAGCAGACGCTTTTATCCAAAGCGACTTACAAAAGAGGATAACATTCAAGTTGCAACACTATGAAAGAAACTTACAAAGAGTGCATATTGCTAACATAAAAACTGCACTATTTTAAGTAGAAAGTGCAATAGTGTAATAAAAAGTGCAGTATAAAAGAGATATTAAGTATAAGATGTTAAGTACATTCTCAAAATTTAGGCCAAGAGGTATTCTTGGAATGGCTGGGTCTTCAAGAGTTTCTTGAAGGTGGAGAGGGTATCAGTTGATCTGGTAGCACTTGGAAGGTCATTCCACCAGCGTGGAAGCAAACATGAGAAGAGTCTGGATTGACCTGCACAAGGTGTTGGCCATGCTAGATAATGTTCCTTGGAGGAGCGAAGTGGTCGGCGGGTGACAGGGCTTCAGGAGAGTATTCAGGTAGATGGGAGCAGAGCCATCAATCACTCTGTAGATTAGTGCCTTGAATTTGATGCGAGCAGCCAAGGGTAGCCAGCGGAGTTCAATGAACAGAGGTGTGACGTGCCCTTTTTGGCTGGTTAAAAACCAGACGTGCAGCTGTATTCTGGATCATCTGTAGCAGTCTCACAGCACAGGCTGGAAGGCCTGATAGGAGGGCATTGCAGTAGTCAAGACGAGAGATAACCAGAGTCTGTACCAGGAGCTGGGTTGCGTGTTGGGTTAGGTACGGCCTGATCTTCCTAATGTTGAATAGGGAAAAACGGCATGACCCGGCCACAGAGGCAACGTGATCTGCAAAGGTCAGTTGGTCATCGATCATGACACCTAGGTTTCTTGCCACTTTGGTGTGAGAAACAGACAGAGAGTCAGTCTTGATGCTGATGTTGTGATGTATGGCTTGTTTGGCTGGGAGGACCAGCAGTTCAGTTTTGGAGAGATTTAGTTGGAGGTGATGTCCTTTCATCCATGCAGATATATCAGAGAGACAGTCAGAGATCCGTGTTGACACCGTGGAGTCGTCAGGTGGAAAGGACAGATAGAGCTGGGTATCATCAGCATAACAGTGATGAGAAATTGTGTCCACGAAATGATGAAGACAGTATGTGCATTTCGTCCACGGAATACATTCCGTACGTCACGAAATGCATTTTGTCAATCACAAAATGAATTTCGTCCACAGAATGCATTTCGTCAATTACAGAATGTATTCCATACATCACGGAATGCATTTCGTACATCACGAATTTAATTTCGTCCACGGAATGCATATGGTACATCAGGCCTTTTGACTGTGCCAATTTTCCAAATGATCTTTCCTGACCTGTTTGCACAATTTGCGTGACCAGTAGGCTACACAAGATGGCAGTGTTGTACAAGGTTTTCGGTAGGTCTACCCCATCCTCGTCTAAAGCAAAGACTAGTCATGTTTGTAATTATTGAAAACATAAAAGAACTGGGCTACTTTCTGTAGCCTACGCATGTTAAAGTTCATGGCTCAATAGATTATCAGCATGGGCACTGTTTTCACGATCTGCCCTGGCTATCTTGATAAAGTCAGTCGCACAAGTTACTTTGGATTCGAGTAAACGACTGAACCATAGTCTTCGCGTTAGACGGGGATTGGGTAGGCCTGGTGTACCATACGCATTCCGTGGACGAAATTCATTTCGTGATGTAGGGAATGCACAATGTGGACGAAATGCATTTTGTGACTGACAGAATGAATTTTGTGAATTACAGAAGGCATTCCGTGATTGACGAAATACATTTCGCGATGTACCTTCTGCATTCCGTGGACGAAATGCATTTCGTGATGTACGGAATGGATTCTGTGATTGACAAAATGCATTCTGTGGACGAAATTCATTCGTGCTTGACGAAATGCATTCCGTGATGTACGGAAAGTATTCCGTGTACGAAATTCATTTCGTGACGTATGAAAGGCATTTCGTGCTTGACGAAATTCATTTGGTATGCCAGTACACTATTCATATACCCTTAGATCTGCGCAATATCAGAAACTGCAGTATTGCTACCAAATATTATAGAGCGTAGCGCTATAGAATCTTTGATTGTTACTGTATTGTATTGTTTGTAACTGTCGTACGCCCCCGCCCGTCACATGAATGATGAAATGGCACAAAATCGGCGAATATTATGGCTGGCTGGCTCTTGTGCGTCTATCCTCAAACTCATCATGTGACTCCAAGGAACTGCAGGTCATGGTGATTAAGTAGACTAAATGTTTATTAAAATGACGGCTAGAATATTTCATTACTATGGCCATCTCTGAAGGAATACAACCTTCTAGAGTTTGTTTTAAATTTACAGGGTTCATCTGTAATTATTGACTACCAAGGTTTACAATGGAGCTTTGGAAACAAATGGCAGGCATGACAATAATATTCTTGTGATAGGCCTAAAATCATCATGTGGAGAGTCATTGTATAGTATCAATTGATAGACACATGTAAACTGGATTTTGTATTTATGGTTTAATGGAAATTAAATTTCATATGTGTGTACATAATACGGTTGATGACTACTGACTACAATAGACAAAAAAAGAAATAAGATAAGGAGAGAAGTATGATCTGATCTAAAAAGCTAACTTCTTTATGCATTTGAGGCATGTCTGTTAACATTGTGACTAACACTGTCATTTCGTTGTGAAGAAGTAATCTAACCATATTCAAATTACTCAAATAACTTGTAGCATATACAGCAATATCTGGATATTTAGTCACATCTTATACAACCTTGTGATGATGTTGTCTTACCCAAGATTATCAGACTGTGTCCAACATATATTATCATAGTTAGTAACAGTATCATGTCATATTACACAACAGAAGTGAGGACATTTCAGAGGGTGGGTCAGAAGCAGTGTCCAGAACTGGGTGTCTGGTGAAATAATTTACAAATCTATGTTGCCACCTAGTGGCCAAAAAGGCCCTTAATGTACACAAAACGATATATAAATCTCACATTATATAGACCATGGGTGTTAAAATATAAGTCTACATGGTCCACACACCAAAGCTATTCTGATTCAAGGGTCTGGAAAAACACAGGTCAATTGTTAAAACTACAATAAAAACAAAATTACATTACTTTAAGTGGTTGTAATCAGTTTTGCTGCAATGTCTTCAGTTTTAATGGATGTCTATAGGTGCATGCCTATGCAAAATCTACACCTGACTTGTCTTGCACTTTTACAGCTTGAAAAGCCACATGCATAGAGTGCAATTGCCATTGAAAAATAGCATATATAATGTCTATTCATGCATTCCATATGCATGGTGGAAAAAAAATAAGAATAGGCCGACATTCAGATGTTAGTTGAGCGTCTAATTCAGATGCACAAACTTAGTTTTGCGTTCTCTCCAGCTCTCATGCACTCGTTTTATCGTCAGTGTTCGATGGACATTTCAGGCCAATTTAAGCAGATGTTTTGTACTTCATTCATGATGTAGGAACTTACTTTTTCAGCATGCTACTTAATTATAGATGATTATAGGTTAACGTTATCAGACTTGCAAGGGCGCTGCCATGAGGGGGAAGTTCGGATGAGTCTAAGGGCCTGGCACTGACAGGGGGCCCCACAGAACATTTTAATTTTATAATCAATGTTCACGAAAATAACGGGGAATCTGTTATTTGTGCCCCGTGAAAATATCACATAGATGACGGATAATTAGCACACAGATTATTATCCACTACACGACAGGTCCTAATGAAACCTCATCTGGGTCTGTATCTGGGCCAGGGTCCGCCAGATATCATTCCGCTTACATGTTATTACTGAGTAAAAGATCCATCCACCAAGCTGGCTATAGCCTTTTACAGGCAGAAAATATAAACTCAACAGTGAGTACAACCATGTTGAGAATTTTTATTTTTGACAAGAAAAGTAGTTAATTAAATCGGAAACTCTGGGTCTGGTTTCTGGCTCGGAGAGGGTGGCTTGTACCACCTCAGATACAACATAATGAGTACTGGTATCACTTGAGATATTTTGGGGGGTAACAGAGGGGTAAAGATTTGCTGGCTTTGCCTGTGGGGAAAGCTTCAATGGTGTTATAGCCACTGGGGTACTTACTGCAGGTGAAACCCGGGTTGGACTCAAACCTGAAGATTTGAGTGTTCGAGGGTGAGGAATGGGCTTTGTGTGGGAGTTTTGCCCTGCAGATGGCTTGGTGGGTGAGGAGACAGGGGATGTACTCGAAGCACCCACTGGGGACAGTGTTGCAGAGCTAGAGAGCTGAGCTGGATCTTTGCCACTGGATGAAGAGACACTTTCTCCTGTGGTAAGACTGGCAGAGGGAAGCCCTCTGTCTGGGCTAGGCACTACAGGAGATGGTGACAGAGATGAACTCAAGGTCAAAGTGGACATGGTTGCCAAATCTGGTACACAGTCCATGCTTTTGAGTTCAGCGGAGCTATGTGGGAAAACTGCCTTTGAGGAAAACTCGACAGCAGAAACTGTATGACTAGCTGGCGGACTAAGGTAAAGGTCTTCAGTGTATGTGATAAGGTACTCGGGATAGATTTGCTGCTTGTCAAACACCACAAAGATGGAAGGGTCATGAATGTCATTCACACAGCTGTCATACAGAATATCGCCTCCATCCCTGGTGGGTGGCAGACGTTGATGAGACTGCCCTTGGGTGTAGCTACCTACTAGCACACGACACACAAACATGTAGCGCTTGCCATAGTCAGATGTGTAGAAATTGGAGTAGCTGGCATCCTGGGCAAAGTAGCACCCTATGAATGATCACAAACGTGATATATGTTAGAATATCTGAAAAGTAAAGTGAAAGAAACCTGCACTTTCAAAAATGAAAGAAGTAAAATTGATCACAGAGATATTTTTAAAGTTTTTAGAATAAAAGGCAAGTTGATTAAAAAATAAATGAAAAATAAATGCTTGCTTAATTAGACGGTGCCATGTTAATGATTCTTACCTTTCCCGAAATCTGCTCCATTGGCGCCACTCTTTCTCCAG
Organism: Tenualosa ilisha; assembly: GCA_015244755.2. Lineage (NCBI taxonomy): Eukaryota > Metazoa > Chordata > Actinopteri > Clupeiformes > Clupeidae > Tenualosa > Tenualosa ilisha. The sequence continues at coordinate 106,513 of PYXC01002291.1, read as the reverse complement.
TCAAAATTGTGGTTGCATATAGAATGAATGAACTCAGATTTTGTACCATGAAAGAGCATACGTTCCCCATCAGGGTCTGTTTTGTCCATGTTGGCCTTTCTCATTTGATCTCGTTTCCTGCAGAAAACAAACCAGTAAAAAATCAGTTCAGTTTGTTATGGTTTATCCATTTAGACCTTATATTTAACCAAATCACATTCTCACTGGTTACATTCTAACTGGTTATGTATGTATCCAATTTAGTTAAAGCTGGCCAAAGTTTCGATAGGTTGAATGATTTGATTGCTTCAAGAAGTCAAAGAGGCCTGATTTGAACCAAGAAAATGATGGCTTACATCTGAAAGTCTTTCCAGAGTTTTTTGTTCTGGATCCTCTCAATACTGTCAATTTGAAAATCACACAGTGTTGTCCTGAATAGCTGCTGGACTTTCAGGTAATCCTGGTCAGTACTTTCCAGAGCTACTTTCTGAATGGACAACACACACACACACACACACATATATATACATATATATACAAAGACTACAGAGCCCCTAAAGTTACATGAAAAAACTTCTATGTTTCTGGTGCGCACCTGAAACTTTCTGGTGCACGGCAGAAACATAAAAGTTTTCTCGTGTTACTTTTTACTCATTACTCCGTACAAAGATCCCTAGGTTTAAGGGCAAGCACAGTTGTTTTAGATATGTGGACTAAACGGAGAGTACAACCATGCATCTTCATAGAATCAGCACAACATCCAGATTGCAAGATACCCATTGCTTACTCATTTGAAAGCAATGACACAATGGAAAACAGTTTTTTTCAATTTTACACACAATTGAACAGTGGTTGTCACCCTCTCATTAAATAAAGTAAAGGACTGTGATAAAGTAAAGGACCGTGTAATTGAGTCCTCACAGAACACACTGGTATACTTCCTGAGGTGCAAAGGCAATGTGGCAAAAGCCTATTGTCACTGCATCTGAGTTTGTGCTCCAAATATGCTGTATAAATAAGCCTGGGCCTTTGTATGTGGGAACAGGTTGACTATGCCATGGACGTACTTAATCAAGACAATTAAAAAAAAATACTTCGGCTATGTTAAATCAAGAGAGGTTGTGCATGATCACAAAACTGTAATGAACAAGGGATGTGGTTGTTTTAGCCCATATCCCTGTTCTTGGAGGCTGCTGAGTGCTGTAGGCAGGTATCAGAACGGCAGCATGTGATACAACGTACACCGAATTTGCGGACTGGCAGCTAACCAGATGCGGCAGAAGAAAACCAAACTTTCATGGCCTCAATTAGCATTGACTGCCGTTTCACCATTTGGCCTACATTGAAATTGAAATTCTGTCATTCTCATACCTACCGTCAGCACTAGGAAACATGAAACAACAGGACAGTGGGTTGATTCAGTCCAGATAATCCCTTTAACTTTTTTTTATAAATGAATCAATTTGAATACCTTCTATTACATCATCAGAGAACACGGTACAATTCTGCATTTGTCCATTATATCACCTTTAAAGAGACCTAATGATGCACTTTTCATAATCATAAAACCTGCAAACATGATTGTACTGACCAGTTGTGGTGAAAACGGTGACTTTCCCTGCCCCACCTAGTGTTGCCTTTTGGAAAACCACCCATGCAATATTTGAAAAGTGACTTGTCTTTTGTTTACGACAGTTTTGCGATCTTGTTGTGTTCTTTCTCTATGGAGATCCCCCTAGAGCTTTTGGGTGCATAATGCAACAACAATGCAACAAAAGAAAACCAGGGCTGGTGACCGCTTTTTAAAGGCCAGGTGAGGGTGTCTGCTCTCTGCTTTTGTTACAAATACAGATAATAATAGGGACAGAAATATTATAACCATGTATCCTTTTTCAGGGATGGCAGACTTGATCCACGATTCTGGTACGCCTCTGACATGTTGTGATGATGCAGGTCCTTTTCTCTTGCTAAAGTAAGAAGACAACAACACATCACTGCTTAAAAGGCTGTCTAAATTTCAGTGAACAGGTTTTTTATGGCAACAGAAGAAGAGTTAAAAAACTTGTGAAACAAAGAACAATGTGACTCAAGCACAAATGTAGGGCTTAAAGCATCACAGCAATTTCTGTAATATGTATCGTAATTGCAACATCATCATACCTGGCTCTGGCGACCTGGACATCCTCAGAAGAGACAAACTTGGGTCTTCTCTTGATCCGTCTCTGGGTGCCATATTTGACATTCTTCTGAGCCATATCTGTGGGAGCAGCAATCTGTTAACTTTACAGTAGTAATATTAGAAACTCTCTTTCATATTTTAACTCTCGTGCTTTATGCTGTCTCTCTCAATTTGAGAGAGTAATTTATGGTAAAAAACACAAATTTAATCTTTCGTTGTGAATCATGTAGATTTCCCACCTCTGTACATCTCTCTGGCTAGTACAAGACGAGACTACTTGAGGTTACGACGTGCAGAACTTAGTACCTTTGAAACTGAGTTCATACTGTTGTTCACCAGCTGTAAAGGGGACAGTTGCTTTTCTGTCATTCTGGTAAAGCTTTTCCAGATCACTGGAGCAGATTGAAGACATGCTGTGCATCTCCTGTATAAAATCACAATGTCACAAAATATCACAGCACGGTGAGTGGGTTTATATTTACCTTAAAAAAACCTTAAAGAAACTTTTTAATCATGTCAAACTACATGCATTAATTAATAGCAGCACACCATAGATGTATGCCTATCAAGAGGATCCAGACTCTTTGCACACATTGAAGCAAAGTAAAAGAGTCTGGTCCCCTAGGCTAACAGACAGTGGCCTCTGTTCTGAAAATTGCAAATTGAAAGTTTTACATTCTCTTCACTACACAAGTGAAACATAATATACAGCGCCCTCCAAAATTTTTGGCACCCCCTATAAAGATCTTTTTTGAATGTCTCACAATAAAAATGATAAAGAACAATCCCATCTCAGAGAAAAAGAAAATTATCTGGTGAAAAAAAGAAATAAATATTTTTCACAAAAAGCCATGTGCCACAATTATTGGCACCCCTATAAAAATGACAAATAATAATGCAACTGAAATTTTTCAACCATATTCAACTTCTTAAAGTCAACCAAAGTGCCTGTGGGCTTTCAGCTAGTATTCCATGACTTTATGTTTCAGTGTGATATAAAAATTTAACCGAAACAGAGGTCAAAGGCCTTATTTATATTTCAGCATGGGAAAGACAACAGAACACCCATTTTAAATGCATTCAAGAAAATGTGCTCACTTCTGTAAGACAGAGAATTGCTATAAATGGTACATACTTGAAAATGCCCCATTTATATTTTAAACAATAACTAGAAATTCCGGTCAATTGAAACTATTACAAACTTGCCTGGATAACGACCCATGTTTATCTTGCCCCCACGCATAGTAAGAAGGGTGGTAAGAGAAGCTAAAAATTCCCCAGAAGGACCACTGTTGGAGACTTCCACAAAAAAAGAAGCATCTTGGAATCACCAAGTCAGGAGCGCACCCCTTGTTAGTAGATCTATTCAAAATGTATGCCAGGAAAACGCTTTCTTGTCATTTTATCACAGATTTAAAAATCTGGAGTAACTAACTGCTATTGGGACTTTACATATAATCATGTTTGTTGGTCGGATGGGATGAAAATTTAGCTTTTTGACTCATAGTGGTTTAGGTGTCTAGAAGAATTATGTTACTGAAAATAGCCCCCTGCTGCCTACTGGTAGTTATAGTGAAGGGTCTGTGATGTTTTGGGGTTGTTTTCATTTTAAAGACTCTAGGAATCTCATTAGGGTGGGTGCTATTAAGACCTCCATGAAATACCTGACCATTTCAAATCAAAATCTGCCTGCCATTGTGAAGGCAATGAAAGAAGGTCTGCTTGCTCATCAAACAGGTCATTAAACCAAAATATAAGTTCATGTAAACAAAAGCATGGCTTCATAAAGCTCTGCCATGGTTGTCTCAGTCCCCTGTTGTTAGTGGTATAGTAAACCAATTGGCTGAGCTATAGAAGGATAAGCACCTGAGAGGACCAGGATATGAATATGGACAATCTGGATAGATTCTGTGAAAAAGGAAGAGTCTCAAATTCATTTATTGTGTTCTCCAACTTTGTGGTATGTCAAAGTAGATGGTTAACGCGTGTATTACTGGCAAAGGGTAGCTTTATGTATGACATGCAGGGTAAAATGTACTGCTCTCTATCAGAACAAATTTGATTCTCCTCAAGATGTTTTTCCACAATGTTTTCATTATGTAATTAAGAAAAAACACTGGTAGATGATGTTAAAACAAGACTTTACTTGTGTTTTTAGCCGACTTTACCAGGGGTGCCAATAATTATAGAGGGCGCTGTATTAATTTCCAAAGAGCCTGAAACTACTTTAGATTGTGGTGGAGGCATCCATAGTTTGCAAAACACCAATGCAATGTCGGATTTCCTGAAATTCAACAATTGAAAATTCTCGGCTCATCACAGCTGTCCACTAAAATTCTGTTCTGCATTCATTCTGTCCAGTTTAAGATAAACAGATCTTACTGTGGAGCCATAAAGGTTCCATTTCCCGTATTCCTCCTCCCAGTACCAGAGCCACTCAGTGGTGAGGATGAAGTCTGGCTGGAGCACGGAGGAGGCTGTGGAGAGACGTCGCACCTGATTGGGCCCGCAGGTCATGGTGTCAAAACAGACAGAGTCACTCCCACTACAGGAGACAACACACATAGAAAACTGTTTTTGCAAACTGCAATAAGCTATATGCAGGGGGGGATAGTATAGCACATGGGGTGTGTCTAAACCAAGTCTGCACCTCAAAGCAGTAGTGTTGATGGGGTTACAAAAGTCCCTCTCAATGTCTTCATTGTTTGGGAGTTCGGTCCACTTTTCACTGGTTTTCATTTGCCACTTGTAGGGCATTTTGAAGTGGACTCTCCAACATTTGTCTGCAATGGACAGAACATAAAAGTGGCAGCAATGTTTTGCAGAAATACAAAGATGTTTGTTTATACAGATTTTTTCCATATATAGTCATATTATTATATATAAAGTATTTGTATTTGTTTTTCTGATATTTTTATTTAGTTTTGCACACACACACACACACACACACACACACACACACACACACACACACACACACACACACATACATTCATGCACTTTGAATGTAGCCTGTGTCAAATGTCCATGTCCATGTTGTATACATGTAATACATAGGGTGACTGAGGACTGTGCACATCTTTCAAAACATATAACTGGAAGATAACACAAAAGCTCTTACTCCCATGTTTGCAATCAACTCTGACGTAGGACAGGCAGATTTCCCTCATCTCTGTGAAAACAGGACTACAGTCAGACAATGCATCTGTCTTTGGTCGCATCAGTATTTGTGGTGATTTTTTTCGTTGTTGTTGTTGTGATTAGCCTAGTAATAAAACCAGCCCCTCGTACTTATACTTCAATTCGTACAGGGGCCATTCAGTTGTGGGAAATGATTGCTTGTTGGAGGTGAAGTTTAAAAAGATTGGAGGCCCTTGACTGATAACCAGCCTTGATTGATAGCGTTCTAGCTCAGTGTTCACAGACCCACCCAGTGCAATTAATGGTCCAGTTATTTGATATTTAAATCGAGGATAAGTAGTGGTCGCAGACATTGCCCACAGAAATTGGTAAAGCTCCATTTAAATTGTGTTAGGTATAGCTATTAGCATGGGAACCTGATTGATTTGCAGCTGAAATGAACCTCTGTTTTCCCCCGCAAGGAGCTTTTTTTGTGGGGCATTAGCCAGACTTACTGCTGTACCTATAGAATCAAATTCAAACACTAGCACCTAGCACTGTAGGAAGATGATAATCAAGGGGAAGTGCGTAGGAAGGCATGGCCAGGCTATGTTGTGATTTAAAGTCATGCAAAAGTCTATCAGACCATTGTTTTCGCTCACACCGTTGTGTAAACTTTACTGCATATAAAATATATCCCTTACAGTAGCTTATAGCTTTTGTGGGCTTGTCAATTATTGGAACCTTGGAGCTGCAAGAACAACTGCTATGTTAAATGTCTGAGCCATATTCACCTTTTTGGAACCTTACCACATGATAATACATCTCAATCAGAGAGGTATTGCTGATGACTATAGAGGACAGCCTCACATTAAAATAAAAATACTTACAGCCTTCATATCAGTAACCAATTTCACATTGGTGTGAAAGCAACCGAGGACCAAATTAAACCATTTGCCTGACTGTGCTGCACTCTTTCCATCTTTGGTCACATTGATGTTAACAATGGCAGTGGCACCTCCTTTACCAGGTTTACCACTTAGCCTAGAAATCTGGACGCATCCTTGCGGTAGCAAATAGTTTTGCTCAGCGGGTACGTCTAGCCATGCACCATTGGAGTCTTAATAGGTCTACCCTAGGTCCTAAACAGGCTTGGTAAGACCAATCACAATGCTCTATCTTTGTAGAGAGCCATTTGGCGGGTTTAGTATGATAATGACAGGGCTGTGATGGTGCAAATCAATGCAAAGTGGCCAAGGAATAGCGGATGTTTGAATTAGCTTTGGCATTGACTTTTGAAGAGTTTGACTTGGACTTTTCTTTGAAAGTTGAGCAGTAAAAGGTACTTAAGGATTGGGCTCAGTCTATCGGTTGTGGTCAGACTATACATTTTGATGTTATAGTCTGGCTTGTCAGGCTACCTGCCACCATCATCGGGCTTCATACCTTCAGCCGATGAGCCCTTGAGCATCAAGATGCTTTTGTAGATAGAGAGCATGGATCCGACTATTTCCCTGGGCACGCCCCTCCCCTGCAGTGTCTTCATTGGGTGGGGTTCGAAGAAATCATGGGCTAGGTGGCAGTGTCCTGAGTCGCAGGTGCCACAGATGTAGTCCTTGCAGATGTGGAGCCTTGTGCACTTGTCCTTGTCGTCACACTGGCCAAAGTAACCATCGCCTCGATTATAATTAAAACACAGCTGTACAAATGGAATCACACACCATATGAATAAATAAACAAACAGGCCAGGCACGTCCTGACTACGTCCATATGCAGACGGGCAAACAGAATAACAGGCAGACAAACAGACACTTTATTATTAACAGCAAGTCTATTTAAACTGAAAACTGAGAAAGAAACTGAGATTATTGTTTCATCAATGCTGATTTTATTTACTTTTTAAGGCCAATCCAGTCTCTGGGCCCTAATTCAAATGGTAGGCAGATGAGTAGTAAGTCTGTAAACAGGCAAAGTTTTTTTTTGTGCATGAACTAGATATTGTGGTTTCACATTTGGAAGCATTTAGCTGACATTGATCGTAATTTGTGAGCTATGTGTAGTAATTTAGGTTAATTATATAAACAGCAATATAATGTGAAGAAACCACCACATTAACACGATGTCAGAAACACTTAAGCACCACACTGCTTTTTCCAAATGTCTACTGAAGCTGGCATGCAAATCAGCAAGCACTGGGCCAGTGCTATTACATCACATCTTACCACTTGTGACCACTATGTTCATATAGTGGTGCCCCCAGAATATTTTTGGCAGGATGGCTAGAATGGGCTAGTGTAAATCTTGGGGTGGCACACTAATTATGCATCTTATCAGATTTTAAGTATTTATCCTACAATTTAAAACTGTAAAAATCAATACGTCTTTTGCGGTGGTTGCAACTGAAAATAGAAGCTCTTACCTGTGGAAGAAGGGAGTGTTTGGTATCATTCTGCAAAAGCAACTGCCTGATCTCCACACTGTTAAGCTTTTGTAGCTGATGGCTGGAGAGAATCCTCATGTTATGGTCAGATTTGAAATCGTGTCCATAATTGCAGTATCTGCATAGCAAAATTGAGACATTATAATTGGCAAGGTTAGCAATTCTGCATCATTTAAATGAATTTGTATGAATTTTTGTTGCTTTTATGCCATTCAAAATGACAACAAATGCTGTTGAAAATAATGAATTATTACATTATGAAATATAATTATGGAATATGTTATCCACAGAGGATTACATTTGCATTTACACAAGCTTGAGATTCCTATGGTCCTTCAAGATCACTGAAATCATCAAATGCAACAATTTCTGTTTTAATAATTCTTATATGTTTAGGTTAAGCTAGTTGCTTTTTTAATGAAGTTTTTAATGAAACACAATAATCTCATTTTACCTGTTATTACATTCTCCGAGGAGACGAAACTTACAGAGGTGTAGATTTTTGCAGTTAGTTTTGCAATCCCTTACTTTGCAGAGTTTGACGTTTGTTTTGGCAAGTACTTGTTTGACACCACTGGTCTCTGTCTGAAAGAGAAGCTGTTTATTTTCTATAAGCGAATCAACGTCAGAGCGGTTTATACCTCTCTTGACAGAAGCCAGTCCAAGGAGACACCCATAATCCATAATTCCTCCATTGCTGCAAATGATTTTCAAGATATCAGCTTCTGACATTATAGATGGAAATACTGAAGAGGGTTGCTATCTGATCAAGTCAAAGTGTTGAAAATCTTCCTTGTTGGTGACTCTTGGTGAGGAAAACCTGAACTAATGTTCTTAAGTCCTTTTCTTGTTTCATGAGCCTACTGAGGAAACAATACATAACCAACCAATAAGTCATTTGTTGAACCAGTATGACAAGTTAGACATGACTGGGATCTAACCATGCCCTGCCTAATTGTAAATGACATGAGTGTAAACAAAAAATCAATCCTTGTGTCTTAGACATATAGGAACCTAAAGAAGGTAGCTTAACAGAAAAGAAAAGATTGTTTCCCATTACATTATTTTTTCTGTTTAGCCTAATCTGACTTCATGTCTACACAAATGCTCAGCAATAGTGTTAATTATTTCTAAAGGTGATCATACAGCCATCAACCCTCAGCCAATGAAACAGTATTTTCTATGGGGCTGGAAATCTGCTTATATTGCATGTGTTCATACTCATTCAACTCCATCGCTTTCCACTGAAATGTGTAAAGGTGTGTCCATGTTGTTGTACACCTGTGTTAGAGTGGCAGTTGATAGTCGGCTATTCTATTTGTTCCAACCAAGACATACTTGAGATAATAAACATTGAATGAAGATGAAAAAGATTTTGTATTTTCATTCTAATTATTGTTCTACTTCATGCCATTGCCAAAAGATTATAGTTTAGATTGCAGTGTGATGCCATCAGTGGAAAACAGTGCAATAAGGAGGTAAGCAGCTTAGTAGAAGTATCGAGCTGTTACGTTTTGTGGGCGTGTCCAGTATTTTATTTTCTGCTTTGTAAAATGTAGACCTTGGAAGCATAGTTGCCAAAAGAAAGACAGGAGCATAAAACAACAGGCTCATATTTAAAATATAACCTCTAGTCACTTTTGTTTTGTGATTAATGGTGCATTTCTTCACTGGTTCTTTTGTGTATTAGTACCTAATACATGACAAACAAATTAGTTCTCTGTCCACTACTAAGTGGTTCCTTTATGTGGTTTGACACACTACACATTGATTAAGCTTTTGAAATGACTATATGACACTTTCAAAGACAGGTACACAGTCACACTTTACTTGAACCATTCTTGACAACCTAACATAAACAGATTACATTATCAGCAGCATAGATAACAGCATTTCAGCTGAGAAAAATGCAAAGGATAGTGTGTTCAAGACCCAGATCTTGCCTTGACTAAGATGAGAATAAGATCTTGTTCTTTTTGTGAGTTTGGAGGTGTGTGCATTTGTATGTGTGTGTGATTAATGGTGCATTTCTTCACTGTTGCTTAACCGGGTTGAGCCTGGTTGGCTTGTACTGTGCTTACACCTTTGATGCACTGAATAGGGAGGGTACACTTATAGATCTTATAGTACACAATAGATCTGGTTTATTCTAAAAGCTAAACCCATTTACAGTAAATTATCACCCGCAGTACTGTCAGACTGATAACTTCATATCAGAGTCATCTGTTGGTTCTTAGTACCTAATACATGACACACAAATTAGTTCGCTGTTCACTATCAAGTGGTTATGTGTACCTACTTATTGTTTTGTGTGTGAAAAAAATCACACTGGAAATCGGAAGTGAATGAGTCAAGCACTTGGGATTTGAGCTTCACCTTTAGGCTCTGGGCAAAATAGGGTCAGAGAGGGTTGTTCACCTGTTTATGTCCTCTTGGTTCATTCTTGATTCACAAAATTTTAACGTAGGTCCTATGTGGACAGATGATGAGCATTTATGCCTTATTAAAGAAGCACTCAGCAACCCTGTATGTATGTATGAATGTTTTTGTATTTATTTATTTATTTTAATCTAATTTAATCTAGTTATGCACCCAAATGCTGTAGGGACAAGATCCCAATACTATCGTAAAACTGAAGGCTAGCAGCTTTTAAAAATGTTGCATGACTGGTTTTCCAAATTGCATGGCTAGGTGGGGCAGGGAAAGTCACAACATCAGTCAACCAAAACAATGATGTGTAAATAGTTTTATGACTATGAAAAATGCTGCACAGGGTGACTTTAAGGGAAACATGTTAAAAGGCAAAAACACATTTAGGCAAGTACATTTTCAAAAAGCTTGTACCCTGAACCTGGATGTTAGAAGGCTACTGCGCACCATATTTGGCTCTAGCTATGGAAAATTATGGAGCCAATAAGGGAAGAAATAATTTTTCTCCTCACAAATTTACATGACACTTTAGATCAGTATTTGCACTGCACTGTAAGTGTCTAAGATGGTGGAGGGTGTAATATCTGTCTTTAGGACTGACTATCAATAATACTGTTGTAAAACTGTAGTAGAGTAGCTCTCAGCTACTTAGATTCCTCTCTGAGGAAAAAAGATTGGAGACCCATATGAAACACATTTCCTGATGTGTCGCCCTCTAATGGACATAAATGGACATAGTAACTGACTATGCATGCAATTATGTAAGAAAAAATTTAGCAAAGCAAAAAATTATACAAGAGGTGGCAGGGGGTAGAAAAGGCTTTGGTGGGTGGTTACAATTTTACCAAAGCCCACCGACCTTCAGTGGACACAACACTGTTGTGACCTACCAAATCAGTCTGTTTATACTACACTGCTGAGGTCAGTCAAATCAGGGATATGGGAAACATGCAGGGCATGTGGAATCAAATTCAAACATTCATTGTGTGGATTTGTTGTTGATTGATCATTTTCTGATCATTTTCAGAGAGTCATGTTGGCTGACAAGGTATAAATACATCTTCATAAATAATGATACTTTAATTTCCTGAAATGTTCCTGAAAACATTTTTACATCTGCAACTATTGGTTGTAAGACCTGTTCACTTCCTGCAGTACATAGACTCAAACAAAGTTCAGCGCTCAAATCTTCTACCCCTCTGTTCCAAGGTACATTATTACATTGACAAAGCCTAGAATGCTTCATCTTGGGTTCTACAGTATCTTTGCATTAATCATAAAACAGAAGTAAATGTGCAATATAATGAACACAAACCAGAGTATATGCAGGAACCTTGTGGTTAAATAACCACACCTTTTTAATTACCTCTGATTTTTTTTTTTAAATTGCCGTGCAAAATTGAGGCCCCCACAGTGAAGTGCCCACGTGGGATTGTAGGCCTATGTGGGGCCGATTTTGGCCCCACAGAGAATACCCTGCACAGTAAGGAGTCCCTTGTGGGGCAGGTCTATCACAATCTGTGGTAGGCTACATTAACTTTTAGCTCTACTACTCTGACATCAGATTACTTTGGCAGCAGGGCTTTCTTGTGAACTGTACTGATACATCTTGGATTGAACAAGGCCGTGATGGGCTGGATTCCAGACAGACGTGCAGAGTGTTTTCAGATTTGCAAGCAGTTTCACCTGGGTTAACGGCGGCTAAGATTGAATGAGAACGAGGCAAATAGAGGGGTAAGGTGAGGAGTGATAAGTATGTTTTGACTGGAGGAATCAAAGTACAGTAAGTAAAGGTGCCCCTGCATTTCCTGAGCGAGCAGGTGCAGAGGAAACGGAGGATTTCATCAGGATGTAATGTGGGCCAATTTGTAGAAACGCATAATGCTAGTATGGGTAGAGAAGAAATATTAGCTATCCTCACGTGTGATTTCCTATTTCGACAAACATGTACTCAAATCTACATGAACAACAACACAAAGTACACCGATAACATCTACAAGGAGGTAGATATTATCTCTATCGATCAGTGTTGATTTAAAATGTTCATTGAGGCGTACATAATTAATTATGTCACAGCTCTGCTTATTTAGAACTTACCATTGCCTCAGTCTTCAAAACTATGAGAGAGCCAAGCAGGTCTACCTGTAGCATCTCTAAAGGGTAGTATTCACCCACAATATTAATAGTGTGTACAAACGTGCAGTTCAGAAAGGCCTGCAAGAGGAAATAACAAAACCTCCTGTCACATCTACACTGAAATTAACTGTGACCTACCTTTTACTATACCTTCAACACTGGCACAGTACAAATGGCAGTACAAATGTGACTAAAATCAATTCTTTTCTCACTAGCATGAATATTTTTTTGCAGCATGTTGAGGTGTATCAGTTAGAACGCAAGTCATCATAACAAAAGTAACATGCATAACCTAACACACATGGGAAACAAAAAACTGCACAACATATGCATCCAGTCTTTTCACACAATGTCATGTCCTTAAACTCTGTGAATTGTGATTGTTTGGCTTGGGCCTGAGGGACTTGTGTCTGACTGGCTTGTGCCTGAGGGACTTGTGTCTGACTGGCTTGTGCCCGAGGGACTTGTGTCTGATTGGCTTGTGCCTGAGGGACTTGTGTCTGATTAGTACGACTGATGTGGTTGGGTTGTACCTGAATGGCTTGTGTCTGACTGGCTTGTACCTGAGTGGATTGTCCTGTGCTTGTATTTTTCTTGTACTGAATAAGGTACTCTGGGTAAATCTGGTTTTTCTCAAAAATGACATACACGTTGGGATTCACAGGATTGTCCACACAGCTGTCAAAGATTGCTGTCTCTTCCTGGTCCTTGTAAGGTGGTTTAGTGTATGCACTATGACCTTTGGTGTATTCTCCCACAAGAACACGGCACAGAAACATGGACTTGGTTCCATCGTTGCCAGTATCAGAGTAGTTGGCATGCTGGGATAAATAACACCCTGAAAATCAAAAGGATTTCATAATTTCACAGCACAGGTTACTGGGTGATAAGTGAAACTTTCCACTTCAGCCCAGCCCTATATCTCAAAGAAGGATGACTCTGGCCTTAAACATTTTTAATGGTTGATGCAGAGACAATTCCTTAGAACAGTGGTTCCCAAACTTTTAACTGCTGTCTACCCCCCAGAGACAGTCTGGTTGTCAACACATATTACATATATGGTATATATATGTATAACAGCTAGAGTATAAGACATTTTTCTATATTATCTTAATGCTGGTGAGAGCTGAGAACCCATTCACAAATTACTTTTGTGTACCCCCTAGAACAGATTCAAGTACCTCCAGGGGTACACGTACCCCAGTTTGACAACCACTGCCTTAGAGATCATTCTTTGCACCTACAATGCTGAGAAATAATACTAAGGGGCAGCCGTGGCCTACTGGTTAGGCCCTCAGATTTCTGATCAAAGGATATCACCTAATATGATAGCCACATAAGGCACCTAATGGGATAGCCACGTACAGCACCTAACCATTCACTTCTCCTTTGGAGAAGATGCAGTAGGCTGGCCACTGCTGTGGAATAGTGTACATGCATGTGTGTGTGTGTGTGTGTATGTGTGTGTGTGTGTGTGTGTCACTGATTCACAAATAGGATAAATAGGATTAATCTCACAGGGCCAAGATAGTATTCTGTATATGGGTAATTCCACAAATAATAAACCACATATACTTATATATATATAGGACATTCACTGCTAGGGCAGCACTTTCTTCCTGTCTGAAAGAAATAAAACTCACCTTTTCCATAGTTTGTACCATTTGTCCCACAAACCCTCCAGTCCAGGTGATCGCGACAGATAAAATCAACATATCTTGACTCAGTACCGTAGAAGAGTTGTTCCAAGGCAACATCTTTCTTGGCCTTTTTCTTCATTAAATCCCATTGCCTGTTAAACACAGTATTTAGGCTAGCTGTGTTTACACAAATGCACAGATTCTCCCTGAGCAAACTATTTATAGGACCTTAGACTAAGTGATTGACTCAAACTAGAACCTAGACAGACAGATTTTCACCTGACCAGCTATGTCTTTCTATAGACCATATGTGAGTCTCTATATTTGCTTCAAGGAAAATTCCAGAGCATTTCAACCCATAGCCCTGCTGTTCAGGCTCACTGGCTTCTGTTGATAGGAAATAGAATTACAAAATTTGGTACAACACAGACCAAATAGTGAACCGCCTGCCGACACTAACTGAACAGGACCAAGGAGGTAGGAAAACACCCATGGAGGTTGTTCCTAGCTGGTTCCACACGGAAAGGACCCTCTAGTCATTAGTGTTTCATTGGCTGAATTTTTTTTTTAGTGCCATGTCAAAGTCAAATAACTTTACATGTAAAACACCCGGTACCTCGATTTTGCCGTTGTTGTACACCAGAGCTAACATAACAATATGTGTCGGCTCCATTATCTCCTGTGTCACGTTATTGCCTTGTAAGAAACGTTTATGTGTGGCAGTGCTAAGAGTGACGAAACTAATTCAGGAACGGCTAGTGACTTTCTGTTGCACAGGAGGGAATTTAACATACTTTCTTGATAGTGTTCCGTCAGACTTTGGGAGTCCAGGTATTATGTTAGCATCACATATACATAATGAAACAACTAATATTAAAAGTAATTTAAACACAATGCATAGGAGCACTTAGGGACAGTCACATTCCAGACAGTAGAAAATTTTTGTCTGTGACATATTTTTTTAGAATTTCTATTAATACATCTACTAGCTAATTACTGTGTTTGTGTCTGTGAGATCAACGTGACTACATTGGCTAAGAGTATGCGCAGTAGACACTGGAGCTAACTGAAAATTTAACGCCTCGCACTGAGATCAACGTGATTCCTCTGTCCACTTTTTCTAGGGTCCATGAACAGGACAAGGAAAATTAAGTTTGAAAATAAGTTCCTGTGGCTCATTCATTTAGCATTAGCTATTGTCCTTTTTCTTACTGACAGCACTCGTGACTGAACAGCAGGGCCACAGCAACAGCAGTTGACATGCTGTGGTATTATCCTGTAATTTGATGAAGAGAGAAATGCAGTAGTTGCTTATATTTTTTAATACACTCAGCTAAACTTGTTTTATGGAGCTTTGGAAAGAAATAGATAGAAAGAAAGTGGCACCTACAAATGAAAAAAATTCCACTGGTTCAGATTCTGTATTCTTTTAATACTCAAAATGTCAAATCCCACCATGGTTTTAAAGAACCGACCATGGACGTTTTTGTACTCTTGTGATGAGTGGTCAAGCTGTATTGTCTGTGGATTGAAGAATGAGATATGAAGTAAAATTATGTTTAAATCATGTGAACTTGTAGAAAGACATTTACTCGGCAAAACATTTACTGGCCCATGCTATGCCAAAGGTTTCATTGCTACTTTGTTTCTATTAATTTACCTCTGTTAACTTCTACTAACTTAATAATAATCCACAGGAAAGGTACTAAACTATAGTGCTATTGATTGGGGCCTTCAGAAACACTTTAGATTAGGGTACACATATTCACTATTAAGTAGCATCTTATTACCATGCAAATTAATATTATGTAAGCTTATTCTGTATACGCTTATTCTACCCATAGTAGACCATT
The DNA here is from genome assembly GCA_015244755.2 of Tenualosa ilisha. Taxonomy (NCBI): domain Eukaryota; kingdom Metazoa; phylum Chordata; class Actinopteri; order Clupeiformes; family Clupeidae; genus Tenualosa; species Tenualosa ilisha. The sequence goes on along the minus strand of PYXC01002291.1, from coordinate 90,736 downwards.
AACTAGAATTTCTAGAATTTCTCTTATATAAACTCCTGGTGCTCCTGCTAAATTGCTGCTTATTCATAGTAAGTAAGCTAGTTGTTGTATATTAATTATGATCTCAATATGCTCTGCTCAGTAAGGGACTTATAAGATGGTCATACAAGGAACAGTTATTCTCAGGAAAAGTTATTTTCAATCAAAAATACTTTTTTTTATGTAAGTTTATGTTGGAGAAATTCTAGTTAATGGTCTACTATGGGTAGAATAAGCTCATGCAGAATAAGATATCAATAAGTGACTTGTAATGACTAACAAATGGCTAGTATGTTACTAATTTACACGTTAATAAGCTGTTAGTTAATGGTGAATATGTGTACCCTAATCTAAAGTGTTACTGGGCTTTCAATAGTAGTCGATCAACAACCAGGCCTAATTATATTACAATATGATGCAAGATTCATTGACGTCTGTTTTAAAATTCTTTACATCCTACTCTTCACTTCCAGCACAGAATGCCCTGTCTCCAGCAGCCAATCAAGCCTCTGTATCCAACACAAGTCAAGTTAAAAAGGAAATTCAGGGCGCAGGACACGCTTCCAAGCAACAGGGGTGGGGATAGTTGCAACAGACACGGCATGCTGTACCGAGGATACAAAAAGGTCCTCCTTATGGTCAGTAGTCTACACATGTTAAATAGCCTACACCAACAACAGTATCCTATAAGGAATCTGAGCAGCAAGTAACAGGATGGACAATACACCTCACTGGTGTCTCACATGCAGTTCCTCTGCATTCATGTTTGGTTAGGAAGTCACAACAACAAAACAAAACTTGTATGGAAGGTCATACAAACAAGAGTTTGGACATTATATAAAGTTTATGAATGTAAAAAACAATACCTCAAATCCTGTTGAAGGCAATAAACTGATGTCCCATTGTTGTGGCACTGATTTAATTACAGTCATTGGAGATTTTTCATGAAACCTCTTGCTGTAAAAAGACAGATATACGTTACTTTTTTGTAAATTAGATTAGGGAACGTAAAGTTATTTTTATTAAGTCATGTTTCATTGCATGTTTAATATTATTGTACTTTATACCACAGATGTTAATTTTCCTATTATATTTGCACACCTATGAAGTAGTTCCACTTTTATATATCAATTCACCAAACTTATTTTGAGGTGAGAAACGGACTGTCACATTAAAACAGGGTTACAATTTAGTGACCTGACAGCCATTCACAGCAACATTTTAACTGGTTTTTAGCTTGGTTATACTGTATACCTAAAATATGTTACAAAGCCAACACTGGATAAAATCCTGGGATATGCTGTTTGACTACCAGAGTTTAAGAACAAATGACTTGTCTGGAGCTACACACACAGGAAGTAAGTGAGTGTCTGCTTATTTAGTTCTGTGCTATTTTGCTAAACTTGGAAGCTGCTTTGGATTACCTGTCTTGTGGGAAACCACCTGATTTGTAATACACCTACAAGCCATCAGAAGGTGTGAAGTACTAGCACAGCTGGGTCATCAGAAATCAATTGGTCGTTGGCCACTCCTATCAGGCCTATTGTTTCTGTCTGACTCTTGGTGGGCGGTCTTCTCACTTAACCCTTAAAAACCTTGCTGCTTCCTGGAACCCTCAGAGGAGCTACACACACAGGAAGTAAGTGAGTGTCTGCTTATTTAGTTCTGTGCTATTTTGCTAAACTTGGAAGCTGCTTTGGATTACCTGTCTTGTGGGAAACCACCTGATTTGTAATACACCTACAAGCCATCAGAAGGTGTGAAGTACTAGCACAGCTGGGTCATCAGAAATCAATTGGTCGTTGGCCACTCCTATCAGGCCTATTGTTTCTGTCTGACTCTTGGTGGGCGGTCTTCTCACTTAACCCTTAAAAACCTTGCTGCTTCCTGGAACCCTCAGAGGAGCTACACACACAGGAAGTAAGTGAGTGTCTGCTTATTTAGTTCTGTGCTATTTTGCTAAACTTGGAAGCTGCTTTGGATTACCTGTCTTGTGGGAAACCACCTGATTTGTAATACACCTACAAGCCATCAGAAGGTGTGAAGTACTAGCACAGCTGGGTCATCAGAAATCAATTGGTCGTTGGCCACTCCTATCAGGCCTATTGTTTCTGTCTGACTCTTGGTGGGCGGTCTCAGCCGGGTGCAGTCAATCACTGTTCCTATTAGCAGGAGTGACACTGAAGCGTCAGCGGAAGCGTCAGCCCTTTTGTTCAGCCCTCCTTGGGTGAAGACTGACTAGGGTAAAGACGAGCGTGTCGACCTGCGCGTGTCTAAGACTGACTAGGGTAAAGACGAGTGTGTCGACCTGCGCGTGTCTAAGACTGACTAGGGTAAAGACGAGCGTGTCGACCTGCGCGTGTCTAAGACTGACTAGGTAAAGACAAGCGTGTCGACCGAGCAAGGACACCGACCTAACTAACTAATCACCATGTCCTATTCCCTGTAACTTCATCTTCTGTGCAAACTTCATCTTGCCACAATGTGTCTTCACTCCATTCCAGTTGTCTCCAGTCGTCGCAGATTCCGCTTCCGCAAAAGGAAACGGATCCTTGCAAACCTTCGATCTACACATCATGTCTCGTCACCCACGAACAATTCCTTCACCGTAGGTTTGTGGAACTGTCAGTCTGCAGTGAACAAAGCAGACTTCATTTCGGCTTATGCGAACCATCTTTCTCTGGACTTTCTGGCTCTCACCGAGACCTGGATCAAACCAGAAAACACTGCCACTCCTGCTGCACTCTCCACCAACTATGCTTTTTCCCACACCTCACGCCCATCCAGGAGAGGGGGTGGTACGGGGCTGTTAATATCAGACAAATGGAAATATACTCAACTGGTACCATCTGTCACATACAGCACCTTTGAATACCATGCCATCTTAGTAACGGCACCGGTCAAAGTATATCTGTGTGTTATCTATCGTCCTCCAGGTCAAATGGGCGATTTCCTTGAGGAACTTGACACTCTGCTTTCCTCCATCCCTGAGCATGACTGTCCCATGCTTGTTCTCGGTGATATGAACATCCACTTAGACAATCCAGGTTCTGCCGAATTCCTATCTCTGATGGACTCCTTTGAGCTACAGCGGGTTCACAGCCCTCCGACTCACAAAGCCGGTAAGGAACTTGATCTCATTTTCACCAGGAAGTGCGCCGCCACTTCACAGACAGTTACTCCTCTACATCTATCTGACCATTACTTTATTCAGTTCAAGGTTTCCCTCTGTCAGCAACCATCTGCTCCTACTCCCTTTGTCTCTGTCCGTCGCAATCTCCGGAATCTATCTCCTACTCACTTTTCCTCCTTGGTGGCGTCTGCTCTACCACCGTCTAGAAGTTTCTCTTCTTTTGAGGTTGATGACGCCACAGAGTCACTCTGTTCTACGCTGAGATTTTGCTTGGATCGTGTGTGCCCTCTGTCTACCAGACCCGCACGACCCACCCAGTCTCATGCGTGGCTTAATGACACTTCGGTCAATGCGCACTAACCTCAGAGCTGCTGAAAGAAAATGGCACAAAACTAAGAATTCGGCCGATCTAGCACAATTCCAAGTACTACTATCTTCCTTCTCATCCAGTGTCACTGCTGCGAAAAAGGCTTTCTATCATGACAAGATTAACAACGCCACGGACACCAAGAAACTCTTTTCCACCTTTAAATCTTTACTAAACCCACCTCCTCCACCTCCTCCAACTAACCTCACAGCTGACACTTTTGCTGCATTCTTCACTAACAAAGTTGCAGCTATTAGTAGTCAGTTCTCAAACCAATCTACACAGGTTCCTTCTCCTAGCCTCTCTACACCAACTGCTTCCTTTTCTTCTTTCACTCCTCTCTCCGAGGCAGAGGTGTCTAAGCTTCTCACAGACAGCCGGCCTACCTCTTGTCTTCTGGATCCTATCCCAACAACCCTTCTTCAGGCCATAACCCCCACAATTGTGACAGCAACCACACATGTGGTCAATGCGTCACTAACTAGGGGTACATTTCCCACTGCCTTCAAACAAGCCCAGGTAACACCATTGCTCAAAAAACCATCCCTCGCTCCCAATCAAGTGGAGAACTACCGGCCTGTCTCTCTTCTTCCCTTCCTTTCCAAAGCCATTGAACGAGCTGTCTTTAAACAGGTCACAGGATTTCTCACTCAGAACAACCTCCTCGACTCCAACCAATCCGGCTTCAGAGGTGGCCACTCCACTGAAACGGCGCTTCTGTCTGTGACGGAAGCATTAAAAGAGGCCAGAGCGGCAGGTCAGTCCTCAGTGCTCATCCTGCTGGACCTATCAGCAGCATTTGACACGGTCAACCACAGCATCCTACTGGACGGTCGTTCAACGTATCGTGGCTAGGACAGACATCGGCACTTCACCAACTCACCACAGGAGTACCCCAAGGATCTGTGCTGGGGCCCCTTCTCTTCGCACTGTACATCATCTCGCTGGGCTCAATCATCCACTCCCATGGCTTCTCTTACCACTGCTATGCGGATGATACCCAGCTCTATCTGTCCTTTCCGCCGGACGACTCCACGGTGTCATCACGGATCTCGGACTGTCTCTCCGATATATCTGCATGGATGAAAGGACATCACCTCCAACTAAATCTCTCCAAAACTGAACTGCTGGTCCTCCCAGCCAAACAAGCCATACATCGCGACATCAGTATCAAGATCGACTCCCTGTTTGTTCCTCCCACCAAAGTGGCAAGAAACCTAGGTGTCATGATCGATGACCAACTGACCTGTGCAGATCACGTTGCCTCTGTGGCTCGGTCGTGCCGTTTTTCCCTATTCAACATAAGGAAGATCAGGCCGTACCTAACCCAACATGCAACCCAGCTCCTGGTTCAGACCCTGGTTATCTCTCGTCTTGACTACTGCAATGTCCTCCTATCAGACCTATCAGCCTGTGCAGTGAGACCGCTACAGATGATCCAGAATGCAGCTGCACGTCTGGTCTTTAACCAGCCAAAAAGGGCACATGTCACACCTCTGTTCATTGAACTTCACTGGCTGCCCTTGGCTGCTCGCATTAAATTCAAGGCACTTATGTTGGCCTACAGGGTGAATGATGGCTCTGCTCCCATCTACTTGAATTCTCTTCTGAAGCCCTATGTCACCCGACGACCACTACGCTCCTCTAAGGAACGTTTTCTAGCACGGCCAACACCTTGTGCAGGTCGGTCCAGACTCTTCTCATATCTGGTTCCGCGCTGGTGGAATGACTCCCAAGTGCTACCAGATCAACTGATACCCTCTCCACCTTCAAGAAACTCATGAAGACTAAGCTCTTCCAAGAATATCTCCTGGCGTAAACTTTGAGAATGCACTTAATAATTTAATTTCTCTACATTGTGTTACACTATTGCACTTTCAACTTAAAACAGCGCTGATTCTATGTTAGCAATATGCACTCCTTGTTAGTTCATTGTGTTGTAGCTTGAATGTTATCCTCTTTTGTAAGTCGCTTTGGATAAAAGCGTCTGCTAAATGCCTAAATGTAAATGTAAATGTAAATGTATATGGCGAGCATCCATTAAGAACTAGCAAATCAGTCTATCCCGGTAAGTTAATGAATGAGTATGTGTGGTGTAAAGAAATAGTTCTACAAACACGTCTGTTTTAGCAATCGAAACGTGAATTTTACCGGCAAATTCACATCACCGACCTGGCAACAGTGGTATATGCGGATTAAAAAAATGTATATCAGAAAACAATGTACTTTGAGGTGTATTAGATTACCACCTTGAACATGCATTATTTTCTTGTGAAAGAAAATGGCATGTCATTCATCATCTCTTATGTATGTAACAGTACACTATAACAGTTTTATGTGATACAAACATATCTACCAAGTTTTTTGCATGTCCGAATGTGATATGAACATGGGTCTTCTCCTGACAAGCCTTTTTGTCTGACTGAGTACATTTGTTTGAATCATGTCTATGAGAGAGAACAGAAAAAGGGTTATCAGTCAGAGCTAGAAAACAATATAGGCATTGTTATATTTCTAGATACTTATTTATGTTCATATACAATTTCCAGATATGACACTCACGGTAAACATTCAGTTCATATAGTTCAGTCCCGACAAAAAATAGGATTATGTTTTCACCCTCCTGATATTTCTCCTCCAGCTCCTTGCTTGTGATGTATGAGGACACCTCTCTACTGGTCTATCCGACACAGAGAGAAGTAACAAAACAAAATCAAATTTGTACAGGTGTTTTTGCGTGACTTTCACAACCAAAAATGAATATGAAATGACTGCCTGACCTGACATGCAAACTCCTTCCAAACATCAGCCTCCCAGTACCAGATCCACTTTGTGATGAGCTCTGAGGCTGTGTTAGACACTGGACTGATGCAAAGCCGACGAACTTTGGCTCGCCCAGAGGTCATGGATTCAAAATCTATTCCACCACTTCAAAAATACATAGAGTATTTGCTACTAACAATACATTTACATTTACATTTATGCATTTAGCAGACTTACAAAAGAGGATAACAATACATATGGCCAAGAGGTAACTAATGGTAACTAAAAATAGTCTTTTTTTTTTTAACTCACCTCTTTGTTTTTGCTGGGTCACAGTAGTCTCGCTCTATATCCACATTGTTTGGTAATGCCTCCCACTTCTGTCCAACAGACATCTGCCACTGGTAAGGCATGCTGCTGTGAACCTTGTCACAGCTTTTTTCTGATAGACAGACAGACAGACAGACAGATAGATAGATAGATAGATAAAGCTATTGTTTTAAAAAGGCAAACTGAACAAATATTCCAAATAAATACTTGACTGAGTACCACATGACTTGCCTGTTTGATGGCACTGACCAATGAGATGCAAGTAACAGATTTCATCCTTGCCTGTAGAAGATGTTTTTACTAATGAATTGATTCAAATTCATACATATTTCAATAGGCACAGTTTGTCAATACAAAATAGCATTTTTTTAAATTCGACTCTTTCGACTCTCCCAAAATGATACATCACATCTGTCAAAACACTGTCCCTAAGCATTAATGTTAACTGCAAGCAAAATGAATATTAATTATTATTAGTTATGTGAAACAAATAGTATTTTTTTAACACAGTAGGCCTAGATTTTACAAAAAAAAAATTTGGCAAGTTTTGCCAAATGCGATAACATGCCTATTTAAAATTGTATAAGCGAAATATGTTTTTAGAATAAGAGTTCAAAAGCACCTGAAAGAAATGGCTATAATCTTATATGGTTGAATTTTTGTTGCAATTATGAGGGGCCCTTGAAAAACTTTATGCTCCATGAGGGGTTCCCGCCCCCAAAAAGTTTGAAAACCCCTTTTATACATAACCTGTGATGCCCACACCTTTTGAAGATGCAACGGCAATCCTCTATATCAACAATACATGCACGCAATTCATGCATGCCAATTAAAAAATATAGCCTATAGGCTATATAGCGAATACCTAAACTCATCCAAAATAGCCTATCTTGGCAGTTAATTCATGGTGTAGCCTTCATGATTTAACCATTTGCATTTGTAATTTAGAAGTGAAAGTGCGCTCTCCCTACTCATGCCCTCCCCGGTTCTCCCCTCGGTTCTCTGTGCGAGACATCAGCAAGCAGCCTGCGAAAGGGTACTGTCCCCAAAATAAGACCTGCCACGCAAATGAACAGTGGGCCTAGCATATCTAATCTTTTTATATCTTTATTTGCTGATCCATGCCCCTTGCCAGGGAGCAACGGAGTAATTCCAACTCTGTGTAAAAGTGCTGTGTTTTCAATAGCCACTATATAACTTACCAGAACTCATGACTGGCCCTTCCCTCTGGACCTTTGGAGTGTGGATATTTGGAAAAGGATATTTATTGATTAAACAATCGTTATCAGATGTATGACGACTGAATAGCAGTGCAGAGATCTGCTTTTCATTGAGTTCTGTTAGCCTGAACCTAGCAAGGACTCGGGTATTATGAGAAGAATGTAGGTCATGTGAGAATGGGCATCTGGAACCACAGAAGAAGTAGAATTAGAATTATGAAGTAGAATTTAGCCACACTTTCTAATCAAACTCAGCTGTAGATTCAGAATAATAATCACACCAAGAGCTAAAAGAAGCAAAAATAAAAAGTGAACTGACTTCATGGAAGGTTCATTTTATTTTATCTTACCTTTCATTGTCACATTCTCCCAGGAGATAGTTCTTGCATATGTGTAAACCGAAACAGAACCCACAACCTTGCTCTGTGCACAGCTCTATTTTTGTTCTTACTGTCACAAATTTTTGTCCATCCTGATAAACTACTGAGAACATATCATGTTGCTGAGACAAAATGTTGTCAAGATACATTAAAGGTGCAACTCCCATGTCCACTAGATCATCAAAAACAATATTTCCTCCTTGTTGACAAACAGCTGTCAGAATACCCAAGTCTATCGAATCCATCTTCAGGATAATGACTACTACAGTGTTCTGGAATCTCTGTTTCCCTGACTGATTGACTGCTGTGGTTCCTGGCTCTCCGTTATCGCAGCTTATAGCCTACCCCAGTCACAGAACTGACTCCTCTGATTCGCTACCAGATACTGAAACATTTCTGTATAAGTGGACTCTGTGAAGCAGAGCAAAAGGTGGTATATTATGCAAACTTTGAATGGTGAAGGTATGTAACAACCAGCGTAAATATCAGTTGACTGATAAACCCCATCGTCAATTAGGCAGCCTCATAAGAGAACATTTGAGAATGTTTCTTTTAAGTGTTAAGGAGAAGATTATATAGGGTAGTAGAGAAATGTGATATGTCAAACAACAGAGCACCAAAGAAAAAAATCCCCGCCATATTGTCATCATCTTACATCTTTTGGTAATCAGTTCAGCTGAGAACAATATGGTATAGAACATAATTTATTATCAAATATACCAGTAAGTTACAAATCCAAATATAGATAGAGAACTAATCCAAGGAAAAATGTAAAATTAATCAAGAAAGTATGAATAAACAAGAAAACAACCAAATTTTGATATGTTTATGTTTATTTGTACTTCGCAGATGCTTTTATCCAAAGCGTCATCTTATGGAATCAAATCAATGGTAATAATAGTTTGTTCCTATGAAAAGATTTACTCATGTGGAATACAGTTTTGCAGTTGTATAAAACAGTCTGTGCCTGTGCAAATAAATTTTGCAATTTTTTTGTGCACGTCTTTGAGGATATAGCAGCATCCATTGTTTGTGTGCAACACTGAATATAAAGGTACAAAACATTTTTACAACCATGAACTATGGCACTGTTTTGTCGTTGTCTCTGAAGAGTCAGTTAATGATTTTTGGCACGGTCTTGACAGCGTTTCTGAAGAGCCAGTCAGCACAGCCTAATGACTGAGTGCACACCGACTTACTGGCCCTGAATCTGCCTGAAGAGAGCTCAGGCACAACCCGGGCACAGCACAATAGTAAGGCCCATTTATACCCTCTTTTCGTTCACCTGTCCTTCTGTCCATCCTGTCCTTGATTACCCTTCATACCTCCGTCTGTCTTTTCTATTGGGCCGTGCAGTTACACAATATCTCCCCCACTATTTTTGATGGTATTGCTCCATTTCATTCGTAATCGTAAACTTCCCAGCTTATCCCCAGCAGTGCAAAAATATGGACAAATGACCGGATAGGATGTCTCCACACATCTCCGTTTCCATCTTTTACATAGGGTATAGATGGGCCTGTAAGACTCGAAGAGACTAAAGACAGAGAAATGGCTCAAGCACAAAAAAGTAAAATGCAAGTAAACTGCAGAACAAAATCAGTGGGTTTCACACCAAAGTTCTTTCCACCTGTTTCCCATTATATCAACGATATGGTCTGATTTGGTAATGTTTAGACACTTTGTTAACTACCAGGCTACCTTTGCCTTCAGTTTATTGCTAGCTAGCTATAAAGTATGGCCACACCATTTTTGTGTCGCCTCTGTTTGCTGTATTTTTCATAACACTAACGGACAAGTTATGGTAACCAAGGTCAACCAGCGCATTCCAGCCGGGGGCCAGACTTCAACTCTGCAACCCCCCAGCAACTTTGGATCGAGAGTTGAGCGCCCTAGCCAGTCGACCAAAAAGCTACCTGTTAACTAACCAGGGAGGCTCTTGAGATGTTGGGAACGAGGTTTACTACCGTTCAATATGTACAGCTAAGCTCTTTTACATCAGCCTTAGGCCTTGTTTACACATATCTAGATATCTTTATAAATAGATATTTTTTAAAATTGTGTTGACACATATATGTAGAATCCAGCGTTTTTAAATATCTCCACTAAAAAATAGCCGTTTGCAGTGGCCAAATCTCTGTTTATGTGCAAACGCAAGGCACAAACGGATAAAAAAAATATCTGTTTATAAAAATATCCAGATACGTGTAAACAGCACCTTAATCAGCATTTGTTATGGTCCATGAAAACGTCTAAAATCTTTTTTGTGGTATACTTTGCTATGGCAGTCAATACCAGCTATAACTGTAGCCTAATTTCTTGACCTCTGTCAGATTAGACAGCGCTGTATACTCCTAAAACACCACCTGTGCATGTGTAGCCTATTGATTCCCACCATGACACCTGTTGTGGCAATGCCAAACTTACTCTCATTCCCCCCTAACCATACACACACAAAGAAATGACAAGTGGAGTTTACACTGTCAATGAGGTGAACAGCACATGTCTTGTTGCTCCTTTACCCTCTAGATTATTTGCTGTTTTTAAAGCTATCATTGTGTGTGTACATATCCTCATATTGTACCTAGATGTTCTGTTGTCAGTACCATATGATAAAGAGTGGATGTTTATTACATAGCCTACATTCGTGGTTCCCAAACTTTTAGCAGTTGTGCGACATTCTACATCCAGCTTCATACCCAGAGCACACTGGACGGCTCTCAGAAAATATGTTAAGATACAAAAAATACCCCCCAAGATACTTTATGCCCCCCAGCATAGCCCATGCAGTATCTCCACTTTGTTGACAAAGATTTCATTTGCATAGACCACCACCTGAATTAATAAAGTCCCAATTTGACACTGGACTGTGTGATATTGCATACGTTAAATATTTTATTGAGATAACAACAAAACTCTACTTGACTTGTTCATATTGTTTCACTGATGCAGAACAGGCAAGCAAGTCGGTGCATAGCGCTAATTGGCTAGTCAGTAGGCGATGCCATGAGCTGATTGGCTCTTTAGAAATGCTGTCAAGGCTTAATTCAATCAATTTGCTTGGAAGTGTTTGGTCTAAGTATGTTTCTTTTATACAGGAACTTAAATTAATTGTATAACCCAAGGAAGAAATGCTGTGATGTGCTTTTAGGTGGTGTGACTGACCAGCGTCTAAGTGTGTGGTGTTATGTAATGGTTTATATACTGAATAAGGTATTCTGGGTATATCTGGCTCTTCTCAAAAATGACAAATATTGTGGGGTTTGCAGGATCATTCACACAGCTGTCAAACACGGAAGTCTCTTCCATGTCCTTGAATGGTGGTTTGGTGAGCATGCTATTTCCCCTGGTGTATTCTCCCACAAGCACACGGCACAAAAACATGTACTTGGTTCCCCCATGGTCTGTATAACTATCAGAGTAGCTGGCATTTTGGGCAAAATAGCATCCTGAAAGCAAAATAATTTATTTTATGTGAATTAAGTGATCAAACACATAATGGTGGACGACTGACACTAACCAAGAGTCATACTTATGCATGTGCTATGGTCTCCAAAATAAATGACTAATAGACTTTTTAAGTCAAGTGATCATCACAAAACTCACCTCTGCCAAATCTAGTGCCATTTTTTCCACAAACCCTCCAGTCCAGGTTTTCACGACAGATAACATCAACATAGTTAGACTGAGTGCCGTGGAATAGTTGTTTCACATTAACACCATTCTTGGCTTTGCTCTTCATTACCTCCCACTGCCTGATAAATAGCATTATCAAGAAATATATCACATTTGCACAAATGCACTGATCTGTCTAATATTTTGCAAGAGTATGCACTCTTCATGAATGAGAAATGAGAGAGATAGTACAATCTTACATCTGAAAAAAGTCCCACAGACTTGGATTGTGTATCCTTTCAATATTCAAGATGTCACAATCTAACATAGTTTTACAGAAACTGTTATGAACATCTTTGTATTCTTGTGATGAAGGGTCCATAAGTATTCTCTGTGGATTGAAGTCAAAGATATGTTAGTGTCATACTTTCTAAGTATTTTTTGTGTGATATGTCTAATAAGTTATGATGTGCTGCCTTTATCTGTTTACCGATGCTTTCAACCTTCAGTCTGATAATTAACCTACCAATATTTACCTTCACAGTAATTTTATACCATTCAGGCCATATTGAGGATTGCCATGAGCAAGAGTAAAAACAATACCGCAACATCTCTTGAAGACGGCAAGTTGGTGCCCAGCCGTGGCACATAATTGATTAGGCTCATTGTTGAGCTGTCTTTCATTTTCTCACTGAAAAAATAAAAGTAAACAAGTAGGATGTCTACTGTCCACTAACTGTTTTTAAGGATATATAAAACAACTTAAATCAATTTACAAGGGATTTGTCTGGATGCATGCCAGAAAGCCTTGGAAAGAAACCCAGTGAATGTACAACTTTGTTGTTCTAGGGGAGAGAAATCAATTATATCAGATTTGTGAATATTAACACATTTACCAGGCTTTTTGGAAGTCTATGAACTCAGGTCTTCTTCTGACAAGCCTTTTTGTCTGAGAATTTATATTTGTCTGAATCATATCTGAATGAAAACACAAAATGTGATATTAGTCAGAGTTAGAAAATAATATAGGCATGTGTAGATATTTAATTTAATGCAATGTTGTGTTACAGAGGTATATACAGTTTTATTGGCTCACCACAAAAGTTGAGTTCATATAGTTCGGTGCCCACATAATATAGGATTATGTTTTCACCTTTTTGATATTTTTCTTCAAGCTCACTGTTTGTCATAAATGGCAAATCCCTTTTACCCATCTGTCAGACAAGGAGTATATAATCAGTTTGATATTTTACTTCATGGCAGACATAAACTATAATTCCTGCTATGTTACCTATGTCAAAAGTCTTGACATAGGACTTTAAAGTCTACCACACATTTTTTTTTCTCATTTAAACATTTCTGACCTGACATATCCATAGTCTGCATTACAAGGCATGTGTATAGCTGAGTAACCAGTTTATATACTATACAGCTATAAACACCTGTAAACTTTCCTTATTTATATAAAAAAATGGGTTTTTTGCCATACCTAAAATCTGCATGGGTAGGACTGAGCCACCACATCAGGATTACTGTATTTTTTTGGCATATTTATATAGGCTTTTATGTTTTTTCATGTTATTCAGTATTGTGTTATGTTATTAAGTATTATGTAATTTAATGTGCAGTGGATTAGATCAATATTTTTAACTATTACTGGCCTTCTTAAGTTGTGTAATTAAAAAAATAATAAAAAGCCTAATTAGTATTATTTTAATATCTTTAGAATTATTTATGCTTCTATTTTTACCTAAATGTTTATGAACAACGTAAACCAAATTTGCTAAGTGGCAGTCCACGCTAACTGATAGGGGCACAGGAAAACAAAACTGAAAAAAAATTACTGTGCCCCCATCAGTTAGTGTTAGCTGCCATTTCACATATTCAATCTACGTGGCACCAAATTCTTTCATTTATATACCTACTGACAACTCTCAGCAACGTCGAAAAACTGGAATATTGAGTAATTCACAGAATTTGCATTGCCTGCTACGGACAGTTTTGTCTTCTTTATTTAGAGTCTTTTTCTGCACATTGATTTTTGATGTACGTAGGTGCTACTGAAGTAGAGATATTTGACTGAGAGTGTGAGGAAAAAAAACACTATTTCTGATTATTCAAACAAACACTCTTGACAAGGTAAGTACATAACACATTATGCAGCTCTCATAAAATTTCCCAATGCATCTGTGACTGTTTCATAACACATTAATAGTTTCACTAAATGTTTCAGGCACAATGATGATAGCTTATCAAAATAAAAATCCCAGTGTCTCAAAGTAATTATGAATACTTCAGGACTCCATAAGATATTCATTTAAGTATTTACAAATGTTGGAGAGAATTACAAAGGCTGGAGAGTATACCAATACTACTGATACAATGCAAATAGTCTTGCCTGAGCTCCAAACTCTCTCCAGACATCTTGGTTTGATTCCCAGTACCAGATCCACTTGGTGGTGAGGTGTGAGACTGAGGAGGATGCAGCGCCAGAGACAGAACTGATGGAAAGCCGACGGACTTTGACTTGTCCACAGGTCATAGAGTCAAAATCAATTGGTAGACCTTTGCCACTGTGAAATGTGTATTCACAACAATGACTGTGTACAACTAAGTTTTTCTAAATAGTCTTTTACAACAAACTATTATAATGCCGAAATTACAGTCAGGTTTTTTACAAAAGTATTTTGCAGTTGCAAATTCAGTCAGTAAACCAGCAGACCATGTTGATGTTATCTATTGGAACATCTATAATTGCGTTGGGAAATGGTCTGAAAAATGGTCAGTTACATACATAAGCGTCAATATACACACCAATATACGCACGCAGTGGAGTTCATTATCCCGCTTATACCACTGCTGCCACATCTGCACTATGTAGTTTTGCTAACAATTTACACATATTGATAGCTAACACTGGCTTGTTTGCAGAACTACTTCTTTTTGCCGCATATCGACTTACTCAAAACTGAGATGGTTTCTATGATCAAAAGCAGTTTGTAAGTTCGGTGTGTCAAGTGCCACATCCAAAAATTCTATCCTGTCTTGGCTTTTGTAAAACCACCGTTTGCCATACTCCCAAACGCAGTGTAAAATGCCAAATGCAGTGTAAAATGCGTTAATCCCAAATGTAAAACACAAGTTAAAATGTTGCTGTGTGGCGAATGTCAGTCAGGCCGCTAAACTGTAGTTTAAATATTTAAACTTCACATCAATTTGGTCAAATTGATATACAAGTGTAATAGGGCCAGAAAAGTGGAACTTCTTCATAGGTTTGCTGTTATCCATTATCTGAAAATAAGGCATGTGCTAAATAGCGCATAACTTCTCAACACCGAAGGCAGAGTTAAGTTCCTTTGCCAAGTCCCAATGCGTGTAAGTCAATTTAAAGCATAAAAAATATTATGCCACTCAGTTATAAGAAACCTGTTCAGTTGCTGTACTACTTTGTTTTCAATGATGGTTATAGCCAATTAAAGTAGATTTCATTGTTACTGACAAGTTCAACTGTCGTTTACTATGGTTATCATCAAAGATAGAGCGCTACGCGCCGCTCTAGAATCTGTGGTTGTTAAAGTTATCACTCAAAAGAGCATTGATACAGAACGGTAATTAGAACGGTATGAACATGCTATTATAGATGGTCTTGTTAGGCATACACATACCCCCTTGTTTTTGTTGGGTCACAGTAATCTCTTTCTATGTCCATATTGTTTGGTAATGCTTTCCACCTCTGCATGACAAGCATTTGCCACTGGTAAGGCATGCTGCTGTGTACCAAGCCACATTTTCCATCTGGAAGAATGTAATTAATGAAAAATCAATCAATCAATCAGAGGATCTCTGTCCTTTAGTGTCCCTATCTACTCTATATTGAAAAGATCAACCCACCATCACCTAACTACAACCATGACCCATCAACAAAATTTTACCAAAATGTCAGCAGTAGTTTGATGATATTCATTGGTAAGTCTATTCATTGCAGTATCTAAGTACAGTCAACTAAAACTCCCCTCATTCCAAAAATGTATTCACGCTCAACTTTTGAGGTACGCCTGTACCTTTGTGATTTTAAAATAATTGAAGGAAACATGTAAAAGAGTGAGAGAGAAAAATTACATGGGCAACTGCTTACATTATTTAATGTTTCTGAATGTCCATTTCCATATTTTTTTATTAATCGCCATGCCCAGGGCTGGAGTGGGACCCCTTTTCAGCCCAGGAATTTTATACCCATATGCGCATGTTAGGAAAGCTCAGATCACAAAGTTTCACATGATATGCGATTTAACCAATAATCGATGTGAATATCCATGCACTTAGGGTGAGTTAGTGACTGCATCGTGTTTATGGCTCCAGAAAAGATGATGGGCCGAAATCATTTGGGAAGGAAAAGCACCCTCAGTTTGGAGAACACATCTGAACTGCTTCTATGCAGAAGATGCATTCTAATATGAATGAGTAGGCTCCTTTAGGAGAATATAAAATAATAGTCAAAAATAATTCCACCGGCCCAAAAGAGAGGTGAAAGTGGACCGGCCTATCCCGATTAGCCACTCCGGACCTGGCCCTGCCTTATCGATACAGTGTGCCAATTACTGTACAAAGAGTGAAAGATTTCTAGTATGAATACTCATATTAGAGATTAGAGATGTACTGGTGTAAATCTTTTGTTTACTTACCTGTTAGGGAGCAGCAACCTATCAGATGCTGACAACATATTTCATCCTTGCCCATAGGTTCTGCAGATGTATTTTCTGAAACAATAAAAATGGATCTTAAGTAGGAATTTTTTCTAATTAAAGAATATCATACAAACAGAACTTCACAAAAGAACTACAACATATGAAGTGTTCATTTGCTTACCCTGTTTTAGCTTACCTCTTTTTTCCATGGACATAAGTGTGCTTCTGGTCATGCTAGCTTCTGATGTTAGCTCATTTTTAGTTCCTTCATCGCACCACATGTCCTCCTGTTGAGTTAATGACTGCAAAATGAATGCAACATGAAAAAAGCTAAAAAAAAAAATCTTTTGAACTGAATCAACCACTGTAGTGAGATAAGCAATACCTTAAATAACACTGAAGACGCTGAGGAGGTCTCCCATTTTTGTGGCAAAGGGTGGAATGTATTCACTGGTGCCATTTTATCGAATTCTTTACTTCAGAGAGAGACAAATGTGGTGAACAACCTACATTTCTGTTAGTTCTGTTTCAGTTAGTTGAATTATTGTCTGCAAAAACCTCTTAGGTTACTTGAGAATAATGTTAACAAAAACTCATTTCACCCTGACACACACACCTTTATACATTTTCATGTAAAATATTTACCAAAGGTTTTGCTCCTGTGACTGTACATGAACATGGATGTCGTCCCAAGATGTTTTGGTGTGAGTGGACAAAACAAATCTGTGTAAAAATGCAGAGAATGTGATAGAATGAAGAAGCAGAAACAATGACATGCTGAATAAGTTAGGGATAACTGCCACCAAAGTGTCCCGATATAGGGGTATAATGAATGAGGCGGGGGCAAAGAACGGCACGACACACATTTGCTAAATTTACTATTCTCTTGGATTACTAACCACGGTGAACCTGATAACAGCTGATTCCATTGTTGCTTGCTAGTTTAACTGTTGTTTACTATGGTTGTTATAGTTACCATTCAAAAGAGCGCTGACATGGAAAGGTGATTAAAGTTTTTTTTTTATTTTTTTTTTTACCAAATATACTTCATGGGTGTTCCATTATGGGTGAATAATAGACACCCTGTCAGCCAATCAGAAAACAGTATTTAATTTCTCCAGGTGATAAGATGCAGTAAACAGATTGCCTGTATACACTCTACAGACTGTAGAGGACGCAAAAACGTCAACATAACACATTATTTCCTCCTACTTAATGTATTCTGCAGTGCATGGTTTGCATGTCTGCTTTCTATACAGCTTTAAAAGTGTCCACCTTGCATTAGTCCACCTTGCATTTAAAAGTGTCCACCTTGCAAGAAGTTTGATAGAATCACATGATTACTTACCAAAACCCATATTATCATCCTCTGGTTTTAGATTTGACCAACTGGTTTCTTTTCTAAAACGAATCTGTTTTTCTCTGTGCAGCACCTGGCCCTGTTGACTACATACAAAAGTTTAAAAAATCACATTTCCTTCTGAGTCATGCAGTATTTCAAATCTTCTTGAAGGAGCGGGTAATCCAGTGTTGTGGCACAG
This sequence comes from Tenualosa ilisha, assembly GCA_015244755.2. Taxonomy (NCBI): domain Eukaryota; kingdom Metazoa; phylum Chordata; class Actinopteri; order Clupeiformes; family Clupeidae; genus Tenualosa; species Tenualosa ilisha. The sequence continues at coordinate 72,684 of PYXC01002291.1, read as the reverse complement.
AGTGAACAGAATTTACTGGAGCTATTTAATCTACTGTCCCATTTCAATGGGAAATAACATAAATAACAACAGAATAACATTTAAAAGCAGCATTTTGCTGCTCATAGTTGGGTTTCCAGGTGCCTAACTAGGTTGTTAGGTCCCTCTTTCGAATGGTATGAAATGATTGTTTCTCAAGAACGCTGTTAACATTCAGTGATCTACATAGTATTCTTACTAAACAAGTATGTCCAGGGAACACACTGAAAAACCAAATAAATGTTTTTAAGATGCATGAGTGCATGACCCATTTCTTGGGGGGAAACTGGGCCCTGGTTAGAAGAATGTTGTAATCAGAACATATTTAGACTGGTTGTTATGATAGTGACAGAAAATCTGCCTTTCAGTATCATTTGTGAAAACATATAAAGTACTTCATGCCAGCATATTTACCGAACATTTTGTACATCTGAATGGGATATGTACACGGGCCTTCTCCTGATAAGTCTCTGTGTATGAGTGAATAGATTTGTTTGAATCATGTCTGTGTGAACACAAATACAGAAAATGTTACATGCGTTGTGTGTTTACATGCACACCAAAAAGAAAAAGATCATTATCAGGTTATTGTAGTTAACTGATTATTCAAGTGCTCGTGTAAATAGAATAAACCAATCTTCTTTATCAAATTACTGCCATTGTCAGTTCATAAGAAATTTTATATTTGACACACCTAGATTTTCATCAATCATGATTTCTTTGAGACATCTAAACACCTTAATCAGGTTTATTTTGTTCTTTTATATCTGCGCCCGTGCGGAACACATTGGCGAACATACAAACTGTTAACAATTGACCAGATCATGTAAACCATTTGGTTTTGGTTATTGGATTCCTTAAATGCATGTAAACACCTAGGAAGGAATTATTACAGTTACCTGATTATTGCCAGTTATCGGTTTATTGTGATGATGCAAACGCAACCAATGACAAATTAGCATATTCATTCCAGAAATTCTAATTCAAGTCTGTGAAGTTGTTACACACCATACAGATTCAGCTCATATTGTTGGAAGCCAGCTGAAAATAAAATCTTTGTTTCACCCTGTTGATATTTGTCCTCCAGGTTCTGGCTTGTGATGAACGATGACGCTCTTTCATTAGCCTGGCAGACAGACAGTTGACTCGATAACACATTCTATGAAAATGTTTACATCATTTGCCTTTTCTTATAGGAGGATTTTGAGACAACTGGCCTCTGAACACAGATTATATATTTTGTCATCACGTAAGCACAATAACTTACACTAACAAAATCCTTGACATAACAGATACGGTTCTGAAGTATTCAAATAATAGATCATTTAATTTCATTTGAAGGAATTTATGAGGGAACTGACTTGATGTCATTGAACAAGTATTGGTGACCGTAGCTCTTACCTGAGATGCAAATTCCTTCCAGACACCCTTATTTTCCTCCCAGTACCAGGTCCACTTTGTGATCAGGTCTGAGACTGAGTTGGATAAAGCACCAGACACAGGACTGATAGAAATTCGACGGATTTGGCTGAGCCACAGGTCATGGAGTTGAAATCAATTAGGTCTAGTAGACCACTGCCACTTTAAGCAACAAATCAAATAATCATTATTAGTAGTGTTATTTTATTTCTTCAACCAACAGCACAGCACCTTATTTTGTAAACAGTATATTGAGCTCATGTTCATAGTTTTTAAACCATCCATTCATTGTGCATTACAAAATTGGATAAGCTAAACCAATTTGTATAAAGTTGAGGACATTTGCAAAAAGCTTTAGACATGAATCAGAAGTTATATGGATGTAATCTTGTGTGATTTTTTGTTTAACTTGCTCTTTGTCCTTACCTCTTTGTTTTTGCTGGGTCACAGTAGTCTCTCTCTATATCCACATTGTTTGGTAATGCCTCCCATCTCTGCATCACAAGCTTCTGCCACTGGTAAGGCGAGCTGCTGTGGACCTTGCCACATCTTCCATCTGCAAGATCGCAATAAACGGCAAGTTAACTTTTAGCTTAAATTATACATAATGTATATTTCCCAGCTATGGAGCCCCTAAAGTGACACAAGAAGATGTTTCTGGTGCATACCTAAAAGTTTCTGATATGCACCTGAAACTTTTAGGGGCGCACCACAAAAATAAAAGTTTTCTCGTGTCACTTTAGGGGCTTCGTACTCAGCAGTGTGAACCTTACATGATTTTACCTGATCGAGAGCAGCAACCTATCAAATACATGCAACAAATTTCATCCATGCTTGTAGACAGGCCCGATGTAAAGTTTGCTGGTATTTAGCAGACGGTTTTATCCAAAGTGACAAAGACTAGCAACATGGGGTTTGGAAATCGAACCTGGGTTGCCTGATTCAGTCGAGCAATGTAACTGCTCCTCCAGTTCTGAATGATTAAAAAGATATTTATACTCATGTACACTCATGTACAACAATTTATACAGTATTTTACTACACATGTTTGCATAGCTACTTTCTTGATACTGTTGTGAACACACAAATACAGTAAATTGATTACAATTAAATCTTGGACAGGCTTTAACCATGTGTATTGTTTTGATACCACCAAATGAAAGTAGGCTACTTACCAAAAATCATTTTACTGGACAAGCTGGCTTCTAGAAGCTCATTTTGTTTTCCCTCATACAGCATCTGTTCCTGTTTAGGAATGTAGTTGTAAATGAGTTCAGCAGTTCAACTTTATGACAATTACACAGAGTTACCGGCAGAAACAAGTTAATTATTACCCACAAAATTATAAATGTTATAAAATTTGTCCTTCTGAAATTCTAAAATGATAGTAATGAAGGAATCATGAGCTTGAATTCTTGATGAGAGGCACATTATTTTAATTTATGATATTCTTTAGATAGGCTTGTAAAGCTGCAGTGATTTGTCACACAAAAACCTTTGAACATTTGCTGTCAGAATTTTTAATTGTGTATAGTGTCTGATTTTATCTCTTGCACTCACAAAATGTCAGATGTGCAGATGTCAACTACCATAAACAAAAAACCCTCAGATGTTACCAAAATACTTACTAAGACAATGGCAGTGTCATGTAAACCAAATCACAGGCATTCATTACTCTTTGTTAATAGCTGCTGGTATACTCACCACACTGCTCTGGAACTCTGCTTTTACAAATAACTGTAGCCAGAGAGGGTTGGAGCAGAGAAAGTAAAAGCGGAGTGAAATCTAGCACAAACACACAGGTTTGCCTCTTCCATATTACTCTGCCTAGCTCACCAATTTTAAGTTGTGGTGTTTAGTGTTGCCCAGCAACCACTTACCCAAAGAAACTATATGTTTTGGTGGAAAAATGGTTATTTATTATTACACTATATTTTTTTTTATTTGTGACGCTGTATTTAATGAAACCCATCAAAGATTTGTTGTAACAGTTTTAGAAAAGTAATAACCCACTAAATCATGGGTTTGCAGTGGATTTAGAACAGCTGGGGGGTCTGAACCAGTGTAATCCAGTGTAAACCCATGTCCTTTTGTGGCTTATTGCTTAAATTTGATATGGAGGGTTAATACAAGATAGCAGAACAAAGTGCAAAAATTATTGACCTCATGATTGATGACTAAACAATTTAATGTCCATAGCCTTTTTTGCATGTTCTACCTCTATCTTTTTATTTTTTATGATTTCTGAAGTGTTTTTGTACCTAGTGATCTTAAATCTTCAAGGAGAATTTTAATTTTCTGCCATTTCTATGCAGCTTATTTACTGAATGTGATGAACAGTGAAAAACTGGGATACACTACCTGTTTTAGCCATGCCCACTGCCATTTAATTCCATTGAAATACATTTGAAAACTATGCATAGTCCATGGGATGGAGGAAACTGGGACAAGTCTCAATGCAAGTATCAAAGCTTCACATACTTTAAATCCATTCATAAATGAGCTTGTTACTATCAGAAGCACTACAAAACATGGGATGAATGATTTGGCGTATTCTTTATTGTCAAAATGAAAGCACAGCTATGTCCGGATTGTTATGTTTGGAAGTGCTTGCAATATTAGCGGGCTAGCTCACTCATTTTTGAACAGAATAAAAGTGCAAGAAGCCTTCTAAAAACAATATCTAGTATGAAATGTGCCAGAGCTCCCCTATAAATGTTTGGCTTGTATCTGATGCTACCTTGAAGTACTCATTGTGAGTTCTTTCCATTTAGACATTCAGTGGTAGGCAGGCAGCCAAATAGTTTTATTTCAACACATGCAATGGACGTAAACAAAGTTTAGTGAACCTGTTGACTTCAACCCGGGGTAGGCCCATCATAGGTTGAGCTTGTCGTTTCAGGAGGCATTTTAGCCTGTTCAATCAGCGAACCAAGGGAGGTGTTGTGAATGCAGAGCTAGAATGCCATCAGTCATTTAAACGTAAACACCTCAAGCAAGGAATCAAATCTCACTACCAAATGTCCAGACCCTCTGTATGAAACAAAAAGTGTAGAACGAGGGTCTGGTTTTATTACCAGGCTGCCAAATTTGTGAACTGGCTACTAAAGCAAACTGAGGGGAGCACAGGAAAATTAAACTTCCTTGGCCTCATCAGTTAGTGTTGGCTACCGTTTCACTATTTGGTCTATGTTGTATCAAATTGTCACTCATACCTACCGACAGCACTCGGCAATATGAAACAGGGCTAACCCATTCAGGGTCAAATCTTCACAAATCTGTGGACAACCAAGCTGAAGCTATGGCTGTGAAATTAAACTGCCTCTGATGCCATCTAGTGGCTAGATGTGCCCTTGAGCTCAACAAATTGGGCATAATGCAGTGCCATCCGCCAATGGTTCAACCTTGGTCTATCTTGTGTAAACTAGATCAACTTTTTGAATTGGCCTGATTTCTCCTTTTCCTTCCATTGGCTATTGCAGACAGTGAAGATGACATCACATTTTCACATGCACCATGTAACAAACTCATATTTCAAAAATTTCAAAAATCAAAAGGTTTTGTGTGGCAGGACACCTTTAAGGCAGCATACCTTCTCAAAATGAATTGCTGCACTTTAAGAGAACATAACTAGCAATGGTGCTGAATAGGTGCCATCACCAAATCAGTAACAGTAAATGATATGTGTGAGAAGGTAGCCTAAGCTAGGCTACAGAGAAAAGAGCAGCAAACCAGCAGAGTCCAAAAAAATAATCATTTATTTTCCAAGTACCCAAAAGTGAAAAAAGGTGTATCAAAATTAGAAAAAATATGCAAAAACACTGACAATACTGTACATGCAGGTACAAACCAAACAAATTAAGCACACAATTAACTCAATCAAACAGACTGACCTGAGCACAGTGAAAGTAACTCACAGCAATCCATTTCCAGTGGGTCTCCCTTCAGGATGAACCTGACCTCCTAAAGAACTGGCACCAATTTCCACAGGCCCCACCCCCCTGACTCAAATCAGGTGTGGCTGCCAATTGCCACTGTAAAGCCACAACGCTTACCTGCTCTGTATGAGCCCACCCACTCCTGTTAGGCGTCAAGGACTGTCTTGGCCTCTAGGGGCCGCTATTGTGCCAATGTCCCTCTCTGTCCGGTGTCTTTGTCTCTGTCATGTGTCACATGATGTAATTGGTCTGCATATTTATATTGGAGTCTTTGTGGTCTTGCTGGTGAGTGAACCTATGTTTTTGCCTTGCTGTTATGCTGAGCTTTTTGCCTTTTGAGTTGGACTGCCTTCTCTGGACTCTGGACTAGTTTCTACTTTTGATTTCTCCCTGTTCTGTGCTGGACTGGTCTTTTGTTCTCCAGTTTTTTGCCAAAGTTTTTTGTTAATAAATTTTGAACACTAAGTTCCCTCTGCACTTGAGTCGGCTCATTAGTTCAGAGAGCTAGTAATTGCCTACCACTCCAGCAACTCGGGTTCTATTCCCGACCCCAGCCTGACAACTCCAATGACAAAGTGGGGGCTCTACTTCAGTGGTGAGGTGGGTGCGCTACGCAGCAGAGGTTATTGTTAATGTTGTAGCAGAGACGGCTCATCATCCAACACTGCAACTGCGATGACAGATAAGTTATAGCTTATAAGATAATACGGCAAAGTCTTGCAGTTTTGACATTATACGTGTCTGTACTGTCAGATTTATTAAGCGTTAAGCTTTTGTGTTAAATTTTATTGGAAGTAAAGTATGTATTTCACTCTGCTAGTTTTAATTTAAAACTAGAAAAAATATGCATTCATGTACCATTCATTCAAACCAACTTTCCTGTCACCATGGCAACATTAATCAAAACGATGACGTAATAATACAGTAAAAGAATGAAACGCCCAGATCTCTATACCACAAAAAATTGCAATCCTGGACACACTGATGGGGAGTAATTTCATCAAAATTTTGTTTTGGCTACTGGGGGGGGCAGCTGTGGGGTGAGTGATCCTTGGGGATGAAAATAGCTTACGTGCTATAAGCCCAGTGGGGCAATATTCCCATCAAGTTTCATAGGACCCGGTGTTTTGGTGTCCAAGGCATCATGGTGGCACTACACCACACATAAGTGAATGAGGCACATTGGATGTGGTACTTTGAGACCTACATATGCTTAAAATTTGTATGCATATCTTTGTAACACTTTCCTCTGAGTCCGAATAGGCCGTTGAACCACTGTTTCGGCTTCGTCTGCTGCCTCTTACACTGCCTCGCAAATGTCTGGGTAAATACAGAGCTTGTGTCTGAATGGCCGGTGAACCACTGTTTCGGCTTCAGCGTCTGCTGCCTCTTACACTGCTATGTAAATGTGTGGGTACATATGAAACTTGTGACTGAATGGCCGTTGAACCGCTGTTTTGGCTTCGTCTGCTGCCTCGTAAATGTCTGTGTACATACGACACTTCAGTTTGAATGGACGAAGAACTGCTAGTTCATCTTACATACGACACTTCAGTTTGAATGGACGAAGAACTGCTGGTTCGTCTTCGTCTGCTGGCTGTTAGACTGCCTCGTAAATGTCCATGTACATATGACGCAGTTTGCTTGGATGAAGAACTGCTGGTTTGTCTTGGTCTGCTGGCTCTTACACTGCCTCGTGAATTTCCGGGTACATACGACACTTGTGTTTGAATATATGATGAACTGGTGTCTATGTTTCTCATCTGTGTGGGTTGATAAGACGCTTGTGTCTGGTCCTTGTTCAAATCTTCTCTGAACTGAATGAGATACTCTGGGTAAATCATCTGTTCTTATAGTCTCTCTAATTGGACAAATCTGGTCCATCACACTGCACTAAGGCCCTGTTTACATGTATCTAGATATTTTTAATTGCATTTACACGTACCCAGTTGAATCCAGAATGCAGTGTTTTAAAAAATGTCTAAAACATCCACTTTATAAAAATATCTAATACATGTGAACAGGACCAAAATTAAACTGGTTCCCCCTTATAGAAACTGTGACATATTACTCAATAGGATGTGATCACAAGATTGCATTAGCCAAAAAAAGCTCACTGGTCGCTACTCAGGAAACAGTTACAACTGTAACCCAGATGTTTTATGTGTTATCTGAAAGAACACAAAGAAAATAAAAACTAATTTTAAGTAAGGGAGTTAAGTACTGTATCGTAGAGGTCTGCATTGGGATTGGGGACCCAATGCAAATTTCGAACGAGCGGTTTGAGCTTGGCTGCGGGCAGGAACGGGCGGCTGAAAAAAAAAAAAAAACACTGCGGTTTGTGCGGGATAGCAATGCAGGTTAACCTTGCTACCACAGGATCTTAAGTCAACCAACGAAGCGGAGAAGAACATTAAACAGGTGTGTATTCTGCCTCTCCGTAAGAGTCATGCAGAAAGTTGACTTTGACTTAGTTAATTGGCTTAGGCAATACTGACACCTTGTGGACATATACGAAACTGCTCTATCTGCGTAAGTTACGTTCATGTTTAGTTTTTCTACCTTGTATACAGTCAGCACCACGATTTCCAAAACTGTATTTACGTTCGACATACACACTGGAGCCTTGCGTATTATTTGTCTGTAAGTAGATATTTTGTGTTGGCATATGATATGAGGTAAAATTACACTGATTTGGCTAGTTCAATTTGGTTTAATTGGCTCTGCATGTAATGTTTGTGTCTTCTGTTTAGCGGCTAGTCATGCTAGTAGGCTAAAAATAGATTTCCACTGGGGACTGTGATTGTGGTTAAGGACTATGTTGACTGTAACACATTAATTATGTGAAATCTATGTATCTTTATTACTTTACTTTCTGTCGTTTCTTTTAAATGGAAACACACATGCAAACGTGGATTTATGAATGAGTGCCAGCCGTCATTTAAGTGCTAGCTGTCTAGTTCTGCAAGCAGGCTGGAACTCAGTGCAAGGGCAGCATAGTGTGTAACCACTAAAACCAAACAAGGCAAGTCCGACATTTTGAAACATAAATTTTAAAAACAAATGCAAACAATGAAATAGAGGTGCTATTCACAGTGCGCCAAATAGCCCCAATCCCAAATAATAGCATAAATGGCGTTTCTCTTGTAGGACGGGAGAAGACACAAAATCAAAGCATCTGTAATACTGTGCTGGTATAAATTCTCAGAGTTTTGGGGGTTGCAGACTTGAGTGGACATCGCGGGATTGGGCGGGCACATTGCGCACATGTTGCGGGTGCGGGCGGTAATGGTCAGAAATTCAGCGGGAGCGGGCAGGAGTGTGAAAAACAGTACAACTGTTTGCTGGTGTGCTCTTTTCACCACAGAATTGATAGTAATAGTAATAGAAAGTGATAGTACACAACCCTGATGTTTATATGGAAGGACAAGATACACATAATAAAACATTAATTTTCATTTCAAAATAATCTCAACAACAGTAAAAATTTACAAATTGTTTAACCTGTTGTCCATTACTCCTTTGCGGTTGCCTGTAAATAATTTTATTATAATATTATATTTTATGAGTATACATCGAAAACAACACTGACAACTTTTTAAATGAGGCATTATGATGACAATTGAAATCATTTAAGTATGATGATTCAGAGTGGTTTGTTTCATACGGAAGCCAATAAATATTCTTATTATACCATTTAAAGGGGACATATAATTAAACTTTGATTTTTCAAAAATAGGCTCAAGTGCAATTTTACAAGCCCAGTTACAACCTTGTATTTAGGCAGGGCATTGAAATAGTTCACTTTGGCTAAAAGTGCCCTCTTTGGTAACCACAATTGAACAACAATTGATTTGGGATTTGTGACATCGCATGTAGGCTTTTCTCTAATTCGTCAAGTTTTAGTTTCTATTCCTCAGTTCAAGATTTATATAGCTATCAAGGAGGACACAACTATGAATCATGTTCATGACAGTTCTTTGTCCCTACACAACCTATGCTAATTCAACAAAGCCAAGTCAAAATGTTTTTCCATTCAATGTCTCCTTTAAATAAAAAAACAGAAGAGTATAATAATACCAACCACAGGAAGGCAGTAACAAAGGCACCGGCGAAACCAACGGCAGGTAGTGCTCAGGCAGTTAAAACTGCCAATATATTCACAGAAGTTTCTACAGCAAGTGCATCCAGTACAGTCACATCCATAACAGTCGTAATCACAACAAACGCAACATACATTTGGGGGATTGGATTGGGGTGTTTGGTGATTAATTGCCAGTTGGTGTCTGATGTGTGAGTCTCTCACTGGTTTGTTTCTGATTTCTGGGTCTCTCACTAGTCCGTTTCTAATTTGTGGGGTTCTGATGGGTTCATACCTGTCTGATGACCCTCTCCTTTGTTCATGTCTTTGTAACACTTGACGTCGAATGGTTGATCTCCTGGTTCGAGGGGGTGCCTCATTGCTTCGTAAATATCTGGGCACATGTGACACTTGTGTTTGAATGGACGATGAACGTCTGATTTGTCTTGATCTGCTGGGTTGCCCACTGGTTTGTGTGTACCTGGGTCCATGATTGAATGAACTGCTGGTTTGTCTATTACTCCTTGTTTGTCCATTACGGCTGGCTCTCATCTGTCTGGGTTGATAAGGCACTTGTGTCTGAATAGATGATCGACTGTTAGTTCTTGTCATACTGGTTGGTGTCTCACTGATGGGAGGGTATCTAGGTGCATAAGACACTTGTGTCTGGATGGATGATGAACTGTTAGTTCTTGTCAGGCTAGTGGGTGTGTCAATAATTGGAGGGTATCTAGGTGCATAAGACGCTTGCGTCTGAATGGATAATGAACTGTTAGTTCTTGTCATACTGGTTGGTGTCTCACTGATGGGAGGGTATCTAAGTGCATAAGACACTTGTGTCTGGATGGATGATGAACTGTTAGTTCTTGTCAGGCTAGTGGGTGTCTCAATAATTGGAGGGTATCTAGGTGCATAAGACGTTTGTGTCTGAATGGATAATGAACTGTTAGTTCTTGTCAGACTGGTGGGTGTCTCATTGCTTCGTAAATGTCTGGGCACACCTGACTCTTGTGTTTGAATGGACGATGAATGTCTGCTTTGTCTTGGTCTGCTTGGTTGCCCACTTGTTTGTTCATGTCTTTTTGACACTTGCTTCTGAATGGTTGATCTCCTGGTTCCAGGGGGTGGGGGTGTCCGAAAGGACAGTGAAGTTAGTCTTGAACTGCTGGGTCTCTCATTGCTTCGTAAATGTCTGGGCACACCTGACACTTGTGTTTGAATGGACGATGAACGTCTGATTTGTCTTGGTCTGCTGGGTTGCCCACTGGTTTGTGTGTACCTGGGTTCATGATTGAATGAACTGCTGGTTTGTCTATGACTGCTGCTTCGTCCTTTACGGCTGGCTCTCATCTGTTTGGGTCGATAAGGTGTTTGTGTCTGGATGGATGATGAACTGTTAGTTCTTGTCATACTGGTGGGTGTCTCACTGACTGGAGGGTATCTAGGTGCATCAAACACTTGTGTCTGGATGGATGATGAACTATTAGTTCTTGTCAGGCTGGTGGGTGTCTCGCTGATTGGAGGATATCTAGGTGCATAAGATGCTTGTGTCTGGATGGATGATGAACTGTTAGTTCTTATGAGACTGGTGGTTCTGTCACTGTTTTGGGGGTATCTGGTGACTACATCAGTTGACAGTTTAATGGAATTTTTTGAGGTTTGCATCTGAATGGTAGATTTTGAGGTGGTTTGTGTCTGCTTGGCTGGTGACTGATTGAATTGTGTCAGATCGATGTATTGAATAAGATACTCTGGGTAAATCTGGTTCTTATCAAAAATTACAAATAGGCTTGGTTTATCTGCATTGTCCACACAGCTGTCAAAGGTTATTGTCTCCTCTCCATCTTTAAATGGAGGTTTGGTATATTGGCAGTGTCCTTTGGTGTAGTCTCCCACCAAAACAAGACACAAAAACATGCATTTGGTTCCATGTTCCTGTGTGTACTCATTGGAGTAGTCTGCATCCCGGGCAAAATAGCATCCTGAAAAATATGCATGACAGTGAAAATGTTATCTGTTAAGATTTCATTATACAACTGCTTGGTTAACTTTCCTATTGGCCTATGGCCGTATTACATTTGTACATCAATTTGTTAAATTCCTGAAGTTTAAATGAACTGTGGTTTTAATATAGTGTTAGTTTAGTGACCTGAGGGACATTTGTAGCACAGCAACATTTCATCTCATGACTGACATAGTTTTACTCAGCCTTTGGCTTCGTGCCTGCGGAAGAAACCACACCCGCGAGGATCTCCACAAACAACCTTACAACTTCACAACCTCACAACCTCAAGCTCTAGCAGATCAGTGCACAGACATTGAAGTTTACAGTGAGAAGACACTGAGACCAATTTGTAAAAGAATGGCATATCACATATCATATCGCATATCACATCATGTCTAAAATGATTGAATAATTTCAACTTACCTTCCCCATATTTCGTTCCATTTTTCCCACAAAGCCTCCAGTCCAGGTTTTCACTGCAGATGGGATCAATGGACTTTGACTTGGTCCCATGGAAAAGCTTTTTGACACAAACATCCTTTCTGGCTTTTTTTTTCATCACTTCCCACTGCCTACAAAACAAATTTTGTTATGTTGCCGGTGTTAGTTTTACTTTCAAATAGGCATTGAAAATAGTTTAGCTGTCCATCTTGGATATCTCAGATCTCCGTCTGGAAATTGTCTTCACATCAACCATTTACCATAACCACCAGGATGGTGAGACAATCAGTGAAAAAATAGGGAGGATATTTCAAATGCAAAAGTGTCAGAATCTGAACCAGCAATGAAGCAATGGAATGGTAGTGCAGAAAGCTATAAAAGATCCAAAAGTAAGATAGGCAAATCAGATTAATTGATTAAAGGTGCAGTCAGTGATGTTGACATTTCATTTGTTTATAATTGTTTTTATTTTTATTTCTTACCAGACACTTTTGTCCAGCACATTTTTTTGTTTTTAAAGCCAGAACATCATAAGGTGTCCTTGGTGAATGAAGAACTGGCAAATCATGACAAGGGGTGAGAACCATATGGGTGTAAATGATTTCTCACCAACTTTACAGGAAAGCCATATCATTGTCCCAGTAGCTAATCAAGAGCTTTTATTTGATATATAAATTCTCAATTTTGACCAATATGGTTGTCACTCCTGAATATTACAAAGTGTTACATGTCTAGAAACAGCTTAGCCTTGCGGACTGCACCTTTAACCCAAGCCTAAGCCAGGGCCATTAAACTGGCGGCCTGCAGGTCGGAGGTCATTTGTAAGTAGGCAGGTGTAAAAGAAGCTCTCCGGTCTTGTGTCTCCTTATGCCAGTTTATGCCATACATGCACTCTAAGCCTATAACATCCTGTATATTGGTATTGGTGTATATAAAACTATTTGGTAACACTTTACTTGGCGGGTCCCTTCATAACACATTCATAGCAGCTGTCATAAACTGCACATAAAGCATTCATGACTGTTTCCTGAGACATGACTCAACATTCATACCAAACCTTTCATGAATGTGGAAGGCAGAACAACGCCAACTTGTCAACATAAAAGTCCAACAATTGCATAGCAGCATTGCCGTTTTTGTTTAATATTTCATGAATGTCTTATGAAGTCTACATCAAAAGTCACTTTACTATACAAGTTGTCAAGTATTTCCTTCGGGATCAATAAAGTAACTCTACTCTACTCCACACTGGAAGGTAAACTAGACTACTACATTCAGCTGAACTATAGCCTATTTGTGTAACCTGGATACCATTAATTTAATCTCTGCAGCCTTTGTAAATATTTCATGAATTCTAATGAAGTCTACATCGAATGTCACTTTACTATACAAGTTGTGAAGTATTTATAATCACTGAGTTTAACACTGGGAGGTAAACCAGCCTACATTCAGCTGACCAGTATTTGTGTAACCTGGAATGCTGGACATTTCCATTAGTAAAAGATAAGAAATCATTACCAAAGGTTACATTATAAAAGAAATATGTTTTTTCAAAAAACAAAAATTGTTTGCTTGAGCATGTTCCGTTTTTTTGGCAGTAGACTAGCCCATTGACTCAGATGTGACATGATCAGGTAAGAGGTTTGGAACAAAAACGGCAATGCTGCTTTGCGATTGTGCTTTTATTTTGACAAGTTGTCGTCGTTCTGTCTTCCACATTCATGAAAGATTAGGTATGAATGTTGAGTCATGTCTCATGAAACAGTCATGAATGCTTTTTGTGCAGTTTATGACAGCTGCTATGAATTTGTTATGAAGGGACCCGTCAAGTAAGGTGTTAACGACTATTTTCATGTTGTAAAGCAGTACTTACACTTTCCACAATCTCCACAGACCCTCATTTTGTATTCTTTCTATACTCAAGATTTCCCATCCCACCATTGTCCTTGAAAATCTCCTCAAGACATCACGGTACTCTTTGGATGATGGCTCCAGCATCATTCTCTACAAGATTTTTTTGTCAAATGAGAACACATTTAAAATATATATTTATGAATTTATGCTAATAATAAACTGTTAGCCCCATTATTTCAGTTAGCCATATTATTTCTTCATATGACAAGGATTTCAAGTGGGATTTAATAACCCCATGTCCACTCTGTCAATTGGCTATTTAGTTATTGTGTCAGTTGGCTATTGTAGTACTCTGAGCTGTAAAGGCCAAAAAAAAGTGTCAAGTGTTGTAATCTTTTTTTCTGTTCTAGTGAACTTAAATAACATTTTGGCTATCCATACAAATAAATTCCAGTGTTGCAATCTGTTTTCTGTTAATCTGTACTCAGGAATACAAGAATGTATGTAGTGCATATTAATTTCACACAGTGAGCATATTCAGGCATACACAAGTCTATTCACTGAGTAACTGACAGTAGAATAGGCTAAATATTTGTGTGCCACCACCAAATGTGTGTCAGTGAATGGCCCGTAGCAATGGATGGGCACCACTGAAAATCTCTGACTATAATATCTCATGAAAATATTTTAATAATTTTATATGTTTTTTGTGATTATTACCTTGTCAGTAACTCTTTGAAAATTGTCATTGCATATGATACTTTTAACAAGGAATACATAGAGCTATAGTATACACACTTAGTGCTTCCTTGACAGGAAGTTGGATTGATAAGAATAGTCATATAATCCAGTACCTCATATCCTGTGCTGGATACAAGGGAGATGTCCCAGTGATCAGGCAAAGATCTGCGACTACTCGGTGGCGTGCCTTCATATTTCTCACTGCAAAATCAAAAAAAGAGCTTTGCTAAAAGTAAATGGCTGCATATATGATTTCTGCTACTTTTGAAATTTTAAGACAGGCCTTGAAGAATGAAAAGTTCAGGTGGAATTTCCACATTTACCAGGCTTTTAGTACATTAACTGTTGATATGAACACAGGTCGTCTTCTGACACGTTTTCTTGTATTTGAATGTAGATCCTTTTGAGTCATTTCTGTGTGCACACAGAGATAATATGGTATAGTTATGTTGCTCCAGTGTGAACACAATTTGTTGATAAGATTCTTATGAAATTCCATTATCATGGCTAACAACTTATGTTACCCACTCAAAAAATTTATCTGATACTGATGCTTTCCAGTAGTAAATGTGAATATTGTCTCATTCTTCTGGTATCTGACTTCCAGCTCCTCTGACGTGATAACGGATGACAGATGCAGGTCTGTCTGCCAGACACAAATTCTTCATAAGTACATAACTTACAATAGCCAAGGAATGTGTTTGTGTGTGTGTTTGTATGTGTGTGTGTGTGTGTGTTTGAGCGTGAATAGCAGTTTCACAAAAGAAAACAATTTCCTGGTACAGAATAGGCTATTCAAAAAGTATTCTAAACAAATTCATTAGTAACAGATAATGAACAACACAGTGTACGTATATTGGTGAATATTGCATGTTTGGTGATAAGGCCTTTACACCTTGATAAGTACAATATTCACTGATATATGCATGCTGTGTTATCCCACATATACCACTGTCGCCATGTCTGCGCTATGTAGTTTTGCTAACAATTTACACGTTTTGATAGCTAATACAGGCTCATTTGCAGAACTTCTTTCCCTTTCTTTCCTTAGAAACAAGACTAAAATCTCCCCTTACTGGATTTCCGTACTGCTCCCAGACACCCTTCTGGTCCTCCAAGTACCAAATCCACCTTGTGACACCATTGTGTGAAAAGTTGCATGAGTAATTGAGAGGCGTCGAACTTTGGCCTCTCTACAAGTCATGGTTTCAAAATCCACCCCTGGGTCTCTGTCACTCTGACACATAGAACAATACATGAACATTAGTTTTTATGTCAGTTAGTATTGACAAGATCTGGTAAAATACCAATGTGCTTTTTGTGTGTTCATACTGTGAACATAACAACTTCATGGTATATGACTAATGAACTATTTAAAATGAACCTGTCTGTTTAACAGAATATATCACCAATAGCCAGGACAAATGCAGATCACGTTTAATCCATAAACACAAAATGGCAAGATCTAGTAAGGAACAAACCTGTAGGACCAAACAAATATCACCTTTATTTTATCCTCACCTTCTGGTTTTAGCAGGGTCACAGTAGTCTTTCTCTATCTTCTCATTGTTCCTTAGAGCTACCCACTCGTTGCCATCATACCACTGCCACAGGTAGGGCATGGAGCTATGTGCCTTTTCACATCTTCCATCTGGAAAAGGCCATTGAAATATAAATACACCTATAATTTGCATATAACTTTTCTGTGTGTATATGATGTCATGCTTGGCAGTCTACTTACTGCAGTGATTGCGTGAATAGATAGAATCTGTTTTGGGAATTGCTTTTAACAGTGCAAAGTTACCATGTGTTACACATTCTTACCTCTTTTAGTACAGCGTCCAATGATGTACATAGAACACATTTCATCCTTTCCTGTGTCTCCTTGGGTGGTCTGCATAGTAAGAAATTTCATCAGGTTTCAATGACCTGGATACCCATTTAGTGCAAAGAAGGTACCCAATTTATCTTCTATCTAAATAGGTTGTAGTCCTATCTACAACAACAACGTCAGCTGCAATACTAGGAATTGTAGACATACATAGACAATTGCAAAGACTCCATTTTCCATAGTGTAACTTAGTGTAAAAACAAAATCGGTGTAGCCTATATTTTTTATTATCCCCTAGTTGATAAGTTGAGACATGACAAAGGGGTTGACTTTACCAAATGTGGTTCATTGTATGTATATAAATTAACCTAATCGTTTGCCGACTTGAGTGTGTGACAGGATGTCCTGGAGATTTCCTAACTCAGATATACTAAAATATAATGTAAGTGAACAGTATTATGTAAAAACTTGCTAAGATCTATACAACTGTGCTCCATCTTACCTGTGAATTGGGAAGTATGTAATTTTGAAACAGAAGTGTGCTGATTACACCTTTATCCAGGCCCCTCAACCCATGTTTTTTCAGCACAATGACATTGTGAGGAGATTCCAGGTCATGTGAGGAAGTGCATCTGCAAATACAAAGAAAAACTCAACCCACGTTCTTATATTTCATAACTTTATAAGTAGATTTATAAGTAAGTCCATATTAATCATCAGAAGCATTAAAATAAAACACTTACAAACGTATGACTAGTTTATAAATATTAAACTACTTCCTAATGTAAACTTTGGATACTAAAAATTGACTTAAAATGAAATGATAAGCCATCTTGAATCACTAGCAGAAGAACCCTTAAATTCCCGACAGTGAAGCTTACATTTGGTACTCCACATACACACTAAACTTACTGGAACAGATGAAGTAATGGCAGATAGAAATAAACTGTCTACACACTTCGAAGGCATACCCATGTCAAAACAGACCACTAATTATTTGAGTCTTGCAGAAGAACCTTGTAAGGTAAAGTTTGATGAACGCGTTCTTACTCATCACCGCTGCATTCTCCAAGCAGGTACTGTTTGCAAATATGCAATTGGTGGCAGCCGTTGCAGTTTCTAATTTTACAAAGTTTCACATTGCTTGTGGCCAGGACAACACATTTCCCATCCACACGCAATATGTTGAACATGTGACGATTCTTCATCAGCACATTGTCAAGGTGGTTCAGTGGTGCTAGTTTCATGTCTGCTAGGTCATCATGTAGAACTGCTCCACCTTTCCCACAAATTGCCCAGAATATGTCCCTCTCCATTATTCCTGTTTGATCCTGATTACCATCGCACTGGGAATGGCAGCACCTGACACGAGCTCATGTATCAAAAAAGCAAATGCCAAAAGAATGACTTTACATCTTTGAGACAGATGAGCTTCTGAACACGTTACTACTGCTACTGAAATGTTACAAATGCGGTCTCATTGAAATCCTCTCCTGGTGTCACCCATTGGGAGCAGAACACCACACAGGTTTGTCCTGTTTGCTTGAGGAGACATGGAAATACCCTGGCTCTGGTCCGAACAACTTTTTCAGCAACTGAAAAATATGTCAGTAATTTTTGAAGGTATCCTTAGGACATTACATGCAAGTCAGTCACAGTCTGGCATAAACAAACGGGTAAAAGAAGAGAGGCCTCTTTTCTGAGAACTGCTTCAGAAAGCAGTGTAACAAATACAGGTGTTAAGTAATAGCATTTCGCAATATTACAAACTGTGTCTGTAGCCACTGGCCAGTGTACAATTTACTGTACATGTACAATTTCAACATAGAGCAGTCCATCAATCACTAAAGGGAGTAGTATAACATTGATAGAAACACATAATACAATCATACTGTGAAATTGTTGCGATGAATACCAACTCTTTTGTATAGGGGACCACTGTTATTAAGATGTCCCGAGAATGGAAACTAACGAAAGAACGATAGCTCCTATGATACGAGTTCACAAGCTTTGTCTGTGTCTTATTATCAGAAATCTTATTCTGTCTTATTATTATAAGAAATCTGCCCCCATACATATACAGGAACTTCAAGCCAGCTGATGGAATGTCTAGAAGCCACAAAATTCCACAGAGAGGAATCTGTTTCAGTTCCCTTTTGCTTACTTGCTTGGACTTGTGTATGCACGCACGCACACACACACACACACACACACACACACACACACACACATACACACTCATTTTAGAAGAATTGGTTTTCAATATGTTTGTATTTTGATTCAATTATATGTAGTGACTGCAAAGTTTTCAACATTTAGTGCTTATTAGGTTAATGATTCTCTGCCTTTTATTTGTGAGTCTTATAGAATAATGTATTCACAATGAGGAAATTATACATAGTAACATCTAATACTTATTAAGTATTGTACACTGCACTAAATGTACAGTGCAAAAGTGTTACAATGACTTTCTTAAGATTTAATGAAATACAAAAACATTTTGCCTGGTGAAATAGAGAATTTATTTTTCAAGTTCACTACTTTAAAGAAACACTACTGTACAGACACACACGATCAGGATATTTGGTTTTTACTGTTCCAACATTGGTTTTAATCTGAAAGAACAATAAGCCTTGTCAGGTGACGTGGTTTCACACTGATATCTCCTAAGGTCTAGTAAAGTTAGTTATGTCTTAAGGAGACTCCTAGACTCTTTGACAAAGGGCTAAGTGGTCTGAAAATGTCTAAGGTTCAGTAAAAGAACATGAGATTCCTGAACTCCTGAACCTAGGTTATGAAAAAGTGTCAGTGTCAGAGACGGTTTCTTAGTGGACACTGAACTTTTCACAACTGTCATTCACTTATAGAAT
Source organism: Tenualosa ilisha (assembly GCA_015244755.2). Lineage (NCBI taxonomy): Eukaryota > Metazoa > Chordata > Actinopteri > Clupeiformes > Clupeidae > Tenualosa > Tenualosa ilisha. The sequence continues at coordinate 53,486 of PYXC01002291.1, read as the reverse complement.
AGAGTCAGACCATTCAAGATTGCCAAGTAAGATTGGTAAAATATTGCAGTCACTATGTAAATAAAAGCCATTACAAACAATATTTACACATTTTCAATGCAGCAGATGTAGCATAAACTCAATTCCAAATCAAAATATTAACAAATTTGATCAAGTCTGTCTCTGTCTTTTTACAGAAAGCAAAGAAAGAAAAAGTATCCTGTTCTATTCCTGTTTGTCTGCTTCTGCATGTTTGGAGTCGCTGATTTGTTGGAGATGTTAAAGAAACATTCTCATTGAGGTCTAGTGTCAATGCTATGACTACTAAGCCATACTATTTAAAGGCATACCAGGCATGCCTGTTACTTTTTACTTTCAGTTCCCCCTACAGTCGTGATGATCATTTTTGTAGAGTTAAACTGACTGACTAGGTAATACACAGGATTTTGGCTTCATACAGTTTAGGTTTAGTTTGACATTGGGGCGCCAGTGTCATCTTGCAAGTTTTGAAGAGGCCCTATGCAACTACTTCAGCTTAATTTATCTTAATTTAACAGGTTAATTGTGGTGGTTCTTTTTCAGTCAAAGCAATTCAATGCCACCTATTGGGATATCGGGATACTAACTTCACTGATACCTGAGCAGAACTGTACCCTAAAGTTTTTAAAAAGTTTTTTATATTCTTCACCATTTCAGTCAGGCATTTTATCATTGAATTTCTGACTTATGTCATGTCTGCTGCCCACACAGCAATTTCGGGTTCTTGTGTAGTCATTATCTGTTGTGTGTGTTGTGGCAATCAGTGCAGGTCAGGTTGGCATAGCTTTCGCAGACTTTCAGTAGATTTAAATATTCTGCAGCCTACCCGCAGTTATGAGGCAAAGTACAGGCCTACAAGGCCTAAAATATTGCATTTCCTACATTATACGCTGCAAATTATTCCTCTAAAATGATGTTTCAGACATTGTAACCAGCAAAAGTTATAGGCCTACTGGCTTTGAATAACATAGAACAACTGTTAAACTGTTGTCATTAAACCAGCCACAGGCAGTGGAAATGTAGAGTAGTTGTTTTACCCTATTTGCATTGGCTACGCTGTTTTGCGACCACACAGGGTGAAATGTTTACAGTGCTGGGGATAATGCTCTACAAAAAAAGGCGTTACTGTAATTTCGCAACTTTTTGCGGGAACGAAAGAACGTTACGAGTTTCCTTTGAAATATCAGTAACTTCATTACAGTTACTGACTATAGCAACGGACTTTTTCTGCGTTACCAACGTTTTGCAGTAAAATTATATCTGACCAATTAAATTAACCAATCTGTATGCCAGATGAGGGAGAGGGCACTGTTTTAGTTTGTGGATCTTGCGTGCCTAGTTGCCGGAGGACAGAGAAGACATGGGCACATTGTTTTTCAGACAAAAAAAATCAGGGAAATGCAAGATGTACCCAATATCGTTTTGTGCGCATATTCATATAAAGTTGGTTAAGCCCAGGGGCGCAGATGGGGGATTCAGATTGACCTCGATCCGTCCCCCCCCCCCCCCCAGCTATAGGGCGGAAATATATATATATAGGTCTGATATGTATAATAACTCAGACTCCTGTTTTAGGGTCTAAAACGTTTTATGTAACATACCTTACATGAAAACTTGGATATGCTTTTTTTACCGTTACCATCGAGCTCCTAGCTGGTAATATCACTGACCATTGACAGGCACCAATGAGGCAGCTGCTAAGTTTCAGGACCCCTTAGAAAACGCAGGTGCTGCTAGAAGGAGCTCAATTATTAGTCACCACCCCATTGCCAGTGTTATGAAAAAGTCGAAAAAGCAAAACACCACTACTGCTTTTTTTTCAGAAAACAAACAATGTAAGTAGGCTATGCCTTACATGCCCGATCACCCTACAATTTCTGATAGCCTCATTTGTAATGGGGGGCATAGTCTTTGGGAGCAGCTAACAAACTAAGAAGAGATGCATTTCTGGGGTAGCCTGTCGATATTATGCTAATGTTAAAATTACTGACTGTACCTGTGACAATTTTAATGTCAGTTCATGATTGTTTTTTCTCATCAATGCTTTGGTTTAGAGACAAATGTGATATCGCCTGAAAGCTCAGGTTGTGTTCTTTCGAATGGTATGTGTGTCCGCTCTGATGTACCCCTCGGGAGTAAAGTAACAGAAAAGGGGGTGTGATTTTGAACGCAAATCCAGGGGCTCTAAGGGTTAAGGCAGTTTTTAACGCAGATTAATCACTCTCCCTGCCATAATTTCATCGTGCATAAGCGTTTCATTATTCAGGAAAATTAGCGAAGAGTCGTTCAGGATTGCCATTCACACACACGCAACGGGCATAGGAGCAGGCACGAAAGTCAGGACGCAGGTTCACACACAGGTAGCCCAGCTGCACATAACGGGGAATGGTTGGAACAAAACAAAGTTTTGAGGAAATTCGTGTGCGTGATAATAATATGTCAACTTTCAATTTCCATATGTAGCAAGAAATACAGTCCACGTTCAGATAGCCTAATATCTTAGATTTTGCTTCATCTTAAAGTGGCAGTGCCTTTTACAGCATACAGTACAGTAATTAGCGTTTTCTTTCAAACAGAATTATTTGAACGTGGCCTAGGCTACAAAGTAGGCCTGACAGTGTATAGGCCTACAGTATTTCAATCAATTTTCAAAGAGCCTAGATACATATGCTACATAAATAATGAAAATACAGAAATTTGGAATTGATCTTGATTAATCTCAAATCACTTAAAGCGATTGACAGCACTAGTTAAAACGTTTTAACAACTGCAGAATCTTTTAGCAAATCATAACATTAAATTATAATAAAATGTTAACGTTGTCCTTGCCTGCAGGCAGTTCCTGATATGACAGCAAGGCAGCTTGTCAGGTTGAAAGAGAGGATCTGCAGGAGGGTAGTAGAGAAATACAGCTGGAAGAGACAGAGGGAAGACAGGACGAAGAAGGAGGGACAGATGAAGTAGAGACAGGAGCAGAGGGAGAGGAGGTTGACATCCTAATACAATCCTATATACAGTATATTGTTAGCATGTTTGCAAGGCACACTACGTGGAAAGTGAATTATTTCAAAATGTTTATTACATTCTATTGTTTTTTTTTTTTTTTTTTTTTTACATATGGCTTTTTCTGTTTTCTCAAGGAATTAGTAAGCTGAAAATCAGTAAATAAAACATGTTTTGCATGAGGCATGAAATTTTGGTTGGTGATTGATTGGCACACTAACAAATGACAGATTTGAGTATAGTTTTCATCAGGTAGGCCTTAGCTGACGGTGTTCATTGCGTTTTGGCTTTGAATATCTATCTAATTTTTGGTTTTTTTTTTTGGTTGAAAACCATTGGCCAAAATTACACAAAATGGGGGAGGGGGGAGGTGCTGAAAGCTTTGACCCCCCCGTTAAAAAATCCTATCTGCGCTATATTTAGTTTGTAGGCTATTCTCCTATACACATCAATTACACATAAACTTACACAGACACGAATTATCAATTGGGTTACTGAAAGCAGTCTCGCGTCGCTTAGAATTATTGTTTTTTGTTAATGCAGTCTATAATCTTGCGCAGTGATCTAGGCCTACATGCTTGCTGTAAAACAATCCAATAACTTGCCACCCTACTGACGTCCGTCATGAGGATAATTGTGAGAAAGATGCAGAAGGGTGTAGATTATTGCCTGACTGGAGTTTTTTTTATTTCCTATAATATATACCTATATTTAGTTTGTTGGCTATTCTCCTATACACATCAATTATTATACACATATAGGCTACTTACATAAAAACGAATGATCAATTAGGCTACTGAAGGCAGTCTCGTATCACTCCATGTTAATGCAGTCTATCATTTCGCACACTGATCTACATGCTTGCTGTAAAACAATCCAATAACTTGCCAGCCTACTGGCGTCCGTCATGAGGATAATTGTGAGAAAGATGCAGGCAAGTGTAGATTATTGCCTAATTGGAGTTTTTTTCTTTTCATTTCCTCAGCAACTTGCAAAACTTTCGGGTAATGCAGAGTTGTCGCCGATGGTGACAGAGAGCCTACGGATTGCCGTCATAATGTAACCTATGCTACATTTCCTTAGGACAATAGAGGGCTTAATGGAGGACTTATTGGAGAGGTTTGTTGACGGGTGCTCTTACTGGTGTCAGCGTCTTACTGATGCAATGGTATAAACTCCTAATAATGAGAAACTGTACTTTATTTGCTCCAGAAGGTGGGTAGGCTAGATTATGTGTCCAACGACTACGAGGCGCAAAACCCTGAATGAAAGACTATATAGTTTGTGCTTCTACCTAGGGAATCTGGATGAGTAGGGGGGAAAAGTTAAGGAACGAGTAGTGAAGTTACTGTTTTAAAAGAAACCAGGAGTAACGTAATCCAGTCACAATTCAAAGCAGTAGCCTAACTAAAGTATAATAACCAGTCACTTTTTGGAGTAACTTCCCCAACACTGCTTGCTTTTAAAAGGTAGGCTAATTTGTAAGGAAAAATAGCCTTGGACAAGATACTCTTGACAAATCCGTCTTTTAAGGTCCCACAACGCCACCGGGTGGACGTTCCATTTTCTCGATTGGTCAACGCGGGAGAAGCACGGCGAACATTCTTTGGCAGTGACGCCATAGCACCGTGGTCATGACAAGCCGTTACGTCACAATAGCGTAGGGGTATATAAAGCGGCACATCCATTACCAGTGATCACTTTTATTTAACTGTGCTGGGATAAAGTCGACTGTTTGCAGACACATTAAAGGACATCCACCGTTTAGTCACAGAGAGGTAAGTCTGGAAAAAATCACATTAAGGTGGCAAAGTCACATCTTAAAACAGTACATCCCTCAGTCCAATAAGATCATGCTAAGACTTCTTTCACCCAAGAGGATATTTTGTATGTAACGCATTGATTCTTTTCTGTGAAATGGCTCTGTTAGAGTGATATGAGTAAGGATCGGCCTAGACCTCCAACTGGAAGGCGTCCAGCAAAGATGCTGCCCCGGATTGAAAGGCGACCATTATGCAATCAGATGGAGGTGATCGAGGATGACAAACGCAGCGTCATCCGCTGGGCAGTGGTTCATTCGCCGGAGCCAAAACCTCGACCTTGCCCCCTGCTGCCGAGGGTGCCTGGGCCACTGGTTCCGATCCAGCGAACGGTTAGAACCAAAGCCCCGAACACCCTCACCTTTCTGCCTCCCCTGGCTGACACCACCAGGAGCGCCACGAGTCGCAGCAACAAGCGGGCGTCTCCTCCTCGGGCTCTGACTGACAGCAGCCCCGAGATTGAGGAGGAGCTCGTAGCCGACGAGTGGGCTTCCATGATGTGCAGCGACTGGAAGCCCCAGCCGCCTTCTGGAACACCCAAGAAGACCGCTCGGCGCTGGGTAAAAAGAGCTAAGTGAAAGGGCGCCAGAGACCTCAGTGGGCCTGGATCTGATGTCGAGCGCTGACCCCTCTGGGTCTGTTGCCCCATCAGGTAGCCTACACACCATCAACACCGGACCCCGAGCTGAGGTAACGCAAATGCCAAGGCCGTGATGTCGAGCGCCTTCCCCTATGAGGGCTGGCGAACCATCATTTGGCCACCATCGGCACGCAGCCCCCCTTTAGCAAAAGTGATGTGAAGACCAACTACGTGACGTTGAGCAGCAGGCAACGGCCTGCTGACCCGTCATCTTCCTGCCATACCCACTATGGTTAATAAATCTGTCTGTTGGTAAATTCAAGTGTGTCGGTATTGTAGTCAGGTTAATAAATATGAATAAATATAATAAACATGAATAAATGTATTAAGGTAAAAAAAAATCCATAATCTTTTTCAGTAAAGGCTCAGTCAATTATTTGATCTTGAAGTTGTTCATCACAGTTGAAAATAAGCATTATCCCGAGTATCTAGTTTTACCCACTATAAGATAAATCATTTGAGGGGAAAGATGTTTGTAGCCTGGACAAGGCTTGCGTTACCTCCCGTGTGAGATATGAATGGCTGTTAGCTGTAGACAGTTGGTGTGCCATGTCACATTCATAACATCATAGCTTTTATAGTAAGCAATTAATTTATATAGCGCAATTTTCGACACAAAGGCCACTCAAAACTTAAGGCAAACACAGAGACCTAAACAAAACAGTCAGTCAGTAGTGAGGTGGGCTAAACGTTTACATGATGCACCCGTGCATGCTCATTGGACACGGGAGGACAGAAGTTGAGCCATCCGGCAGGTCATCTAACTAGTGTGGTAACCAGGACCATAGCCAGGATTTTTTAAATCAATTTTTAAAAAATGGCCCACACTGCTCACCTATCGGGAACATTTCTGACACGCAAAAATGGGAATGGCGTGCAAATTGTGCCATGAGAGCGTTTGTGGGGTTTGAAATCTCTAACCCCCCTGACTGTGTGTGTGAGTGTGTGTCAGGCCAATGGCTAGCAGACACAAAAATTGTAATTTTCACAAGTCACTCAATTGCAGATCACGAGTGTGAGTCTGAAATTTACTTGGCTGGTGCGAGTTTTGTGGATTTTGATGTGTGTGCGCTTGTATGTGTTGGCAGAGGGTCACTTCTTGACGATCACTCACTTGTAAAGGTTATCCCTGTAATCTCCTTGTCTTCTCCTGACGATTCTCAGCTGGCTGTTTCTTTCACCTGTTTATTATTTTGTAATGGCCAAAGAGGTTACCTGATCCCTTGTAGCTGTTATATGACAAAAACGGATGTTCAATCCATCGTCACATTACTTAACAAATCACCATAGGCCTAATACCAATCAGTGCAGGTCAGGTTGGCATAGCCTTCGCAGACTTTCAATAGATTTAAATATTCTGCAGCCTACCCGCAGTTATGAGGCAAAGTACAAGCCTACAATAAAATTTTAATGTCCAACATGTTGCATTTTTGTGTGGGTTAAAAGCAGTATCTATAGTGCAATACTGTTTTATTCATGACCAAAATATGGCATTTCCTGCATTATGAGCTGCAAATAATTCCTCCAAAATGAGGTTTCAGATATTGTGACCAGCAAAAGTTATAGGCCTAATGGCTTTGAATAACATAGAGCAACTGTTGTCAGTTGTCATTAAACCAGCCAGAGGAAGTGGAAATGTAATTATTTGACATTTTACATATTTGCATTGGCTACGCTGTGTTGCGACCACACAGGGTGAAATGTGTACAGTGCTGGGGATAACGCCTTACAAAGAAACGAGTTACTGTAATTTCGCTATTTTTGCGGGAACGAAATAACTTAACGAGTTCCCCTTGAAATATCAGTATCAGGGACAAATCAGGAAAATGCGAGATGTACCCAATGTCGTTTTCTGCGCACCTTCGATTTGCCTATTCATACAATGTTGGTTAAGCCTACTGTAACGTCTGACATTTACAAATAATTTTGACAGCCTATGTTTAGTTTGTTGGGTATTCTCCTATACACATCAATTATTATACACATAAACTTACATAGAAAAGAATGATCAATTAGGCTACTGAGGGCAGTCTCGTATCACTCCATGTTAATGCAGTCTATCATTTCGCGCACTGATCTACATGCTTGCTGTAAAACAATCCAATAACTTGCCAGCCTACTGGCGTCCGTCATGAGGATAATTGTGAGGAAGATGCAGGCAAGTGTAGATTATTGTCTAATTGGAGTTTTTTCTTTCATTTCCTCAGCAACTTGCAAAACTTTCGGGTAATGCAGAGTTGTCGCCGATGGTGACAGAGAGCCTACGGACTGCCGTCATAATGTAACCTATTCTACATTTCCTTAGGACAATAGAGGGCTTAATGGAGGACTTATTGGAGAGGTTTGTTGACGGGTGCTCTTACTGGTGTCAGCGCCTTACTGATGCAATGGTATAAACTCCTAATAATGAAAAACTGTACTTTATTTGCTCAAGAAGGTGGGTAGGCTAGATTACGTGTCGAACGACTACGAGGCCCACAACCCTGAATGAAAGACTATATAGTTTGTGCTTCTACCTAGGGAATCTGGATGAGAAGGGGGGGAAAGTTAAGGAACGAGTAGTGAAGTTACTGTTTTAAAAGAAACCAGGAGTAACGTAATCCAGTCACAATTCAAAGCAGTAGCCTAACTAAAGTAAAATAACCAGTCACTTTTTGGAGTAACTTCCCCAACACTGCTTGCTTTTAAAAGGTAGGCTAATTTGTAAGGTAAAATAGCCTTGGACAAGATACTTTTGACAAATCCGTCTTTTAAAGTCCCACAACGCCACCGGGTGGACGTTCCATTTTCTCGATTGATCAACGCGGGAGAAGCACGGCGAACATTCTTTGGCAGTGACGTCATAGCACCGTGGTCATGACAAGCCGTTACGTCACAATAGCGTAGGGGTATATAAAGCGGCACATCCATTACCAGTGATCACTTTTATTTAACTGTGCTGGGATAAAGTCGACTGTTTGCAGACACATTAAAGGACATCCACCGTTTAGTCACAGAGAGGTAAGTCTGGAAAAAATCACATTAAGGTGGCAAAGTCACATCTTAAAACAGTACATCCCTCAGTCCAATAAGATCATGCTAAGACTTCTTTCACCCAAGAGGATATTTTGTATGTAACGCATTGATTCTTTTCTGTGAAATGGCTCTGTTAGAGTGATATGAGTAAGGATCGGCCTAGACCTCCAACTGGAAGGCGTCCAGCAAAGATGCTGCCCCGGATTGATAGGCGACCATTATGCAATCAGATGGAGGTGATCGAGGATGACAAACGCAGCGTCATCCGCTGGGCAGTGGTTCATTCGCCGGAGCCAAAACCTCGACCTTGCCCCCTGCTGCCGAGGGTGCCTGGGCCACTGGTTCCGATCCAGCGAACGGTTAGAACCAAAGCCCCGAACACCCTCACCTTTCTGCCTCCCCTGGCTGACACCACCAGGAGCGCCACGAGTCGCAGCAACAAGCGGGCGTCTCCTCCTCGGGCTCTGACTGACAGCAGCCCCGAGATTGAGGAGGAGCTCGTAGCCGACGAGTGGGCTTCCATGATGTGCAGCGACTGGAAGCCCCAGCCGCCTTCTGGAACACCCAAGAAGACCGCTCGGCGCTGGGTAAAAAGAGCTAAGTGAAAGGGCGCCAGAGACCTCAGTGGGCCTGGATCTGATGTCGAGCGCTGACCCCTCTGGGTCTGTTGCCCCATCAGGTAGCCTACACACCATCAACACCGGACTCCGAGCTGAGGTAACGCAAATGCCAAGGCCGTGATGTCGAGCGCCTTCCCCTATGAGGGCTGGCGAACCATCATTTGGCCACCATCGGCACGCCGCCCCTCCTTAGCAAAAGTGATGTGAAGACCAACTACGTGACGTTGAGCAGCAGGCAACGGCCTGCTGACCCGTCATCTTCCTGCCATACACACTATGGTTAATAAATCTGTCTGTTGGTAAATTCAAGTGTGTCGGTATTGTAGTCAGGTTAATAAATATGAATAAATGTAATAAATATGAATAAATGTATTAAGGTTAAAAAAAATCCAATAATCTTTTTCAGTAAAGGCTCAGTCAATTATTTGATCTTGAAGTTGTTCATCACAGTTGAAAATAAGAAGCATTATCCCGAGTATTCTAGTTTTACCCACTGTAAGATAAATCATTTGAGGGGAAAGATGTGTGTAGCCTGGACAAGGCTTGCGTTACCTCCTGTGTGAGATATGAATGGCTGTTAGCTGTAGACAGTTGGTGTGCCATGTCACATTCATAACATCATAGCTTTTATAGTAAGCAATTAATTTATAAAGCGCCATTTTCGACACAAAGGCCACTCAAAACACAGAGGCAAACACAGAGACCTAAACAAAACAGTCAGTCAGTAGTGAGGTGGGCTAAACGTATACATGATGCACCCGTGCATGCTCATTGGACACGGGAGGACAGAAGTTGAGCCATCCGGCAGGTCATCTAACTAGTGTGGTAACCAGGACCATAGCCAGGATTTTTTAAATCAATTTTTAAAAAATGGCCCACAGTGCTCACCTATTGGGAACATTTCTGACACGCAAAAATGGGAATGGCGTGCAAATTGTGCCATGAGAGCGTTTGTGGGGTTTGAAATCTCTAACCCCCCTGACTGTGTGTGTGAGTGTGTGTCAGGCCAATGGCTAGCAGACACAAACATTGTAATTTTCACAAGTCACTCAATTGTAGATCACGATTGTGAGTCTGAAATTTACTTGGCTGGTGCGAGTTTTGTGGATTTTGATGTGTGCGCGCTTATATGTGTTGGCAGGGGGTCACTTCTTGACGATCACTCACTTGTAAAGGTTATCCCTGTAATCTCCTTGTCTTCTCCTGACGATTCTCAGCTGGCTGTTTCTTTCATCTGTTTATTATTTTGTAATGGCCAAAGAGGTTACCTGATCCCTTGTAGCTGTTATATGACAAAAACGGATGTTCAATCCATCGTCACATTACTTAACAAATCACCATAGGCCTAATACCAATCAGTGCAGGTCAGGTTGGCATAGCCTTCGCAGACTTTCAATAGATTTAAATATTCTGCAGCCTACCCGCAGTTATGAGGCAAAGTACAGGCCTACAATAAAATCTTAATGTCCAACATGCTGTATTTTTGTGTGGGTTAATAGCAGTATAGTGCAATACAGTTTTATTCATGACCAAAATATTGCATTTCCTGCATTATGAGATGCAAATAATTCCTTCAAAATGAAGTTTTAGAGCAGCAAAAGTCATACTGGCTTTGAATAACAGAACAACTATTAAACTCAGTTGTCATTAACCAGCTATAGGCAGTGGAAATGTAGGGTAGTTATTTTACATATTTGCATTGGCTACGCTGTGTTGCGACCACACAGATTGAAATGCGTGCTGGGGATAACACCTTACGAAGCAACACCTTATTGTAATTTTGCTACATTTTCAAGAACGAACTAACATAACGAATTCCCTTTAAAATATCATTACCTTTGTTACAGTTATTAACTATAGCAATGGACAGCAGTACCAATGTTTTGCACAGTAAAATCATATTTGACCAATTAAATGAACCAATCTGTATGCCAGATGAAGGAGAGGACACTGTTTTAGTTTGTGGATCTTGCGTGCCTAGTTGCCGGAGGAGAGAGAAGGCATGGGCGAAAGCACAAGTAGTTACGAGTTTTTACGATGATTTTACCAGATTATACCACAAAACTACCCTTTGAATACTGATCTGTAAAGTGTTACTGATTACATTTTCATGGACACAAAAACATGGATGCACAGACACAGACATGCAGTTACAAACAATGGAATAATTGACTTTGTGTTAGTCAATCATTATGAAACAACAAATACAGTTTTATTCATGTTTTCAAAGTCTGGTTAATAAATAACCACTCTTTTCATCAATTGCACTTATTGAAGAAACAGGGAATTTCCCCTTCATTTAGGGAAAATATGAAGCAGCTTCATATACTGTACATAAATGACAGCAGCAGCAGCAGCAGTAGCAAGACAAATAAAAAGGAAAATGGTAGAAGCATTCTTGGCAGCTATCTTGGCAGTCACAGCCACATCTACCTGTCTTGATTGTCGAGGAGGTTTGAACTGTAAGTGGTTGGACCTGCAAAGGCACTGGAACACTGGGCGCTACATGAACAGCAGGGGGGGCTGACTGTGACATCAAAAGGTTCTTCAGAGTGAATGAGCTATTCAGGGTAAATCTGATACTTCTCAAAAATGACAAATATACTGGGATTATCCATCTTATTCACACAGCTATCAATGGCTATATCCGACACAGGAACATGAATTGTGTTCTGAGCATGTCAGTGAATCGGTAAGATTTGTCTGCATCTTGCGCAAAAAAGGATCCTGAAAAAGATGTGTGTTGTGTTACTAGAGTTTTTAAACTCTAGTAGTCATAAACAGTACCCTAATCTTATCTAAGGCTAGTATCTGCGCATACTCAAATTGATGCGAAGCAATGTTGAGCACTGATATAACATGAATTTTTTTATGGCTATAATTTGTTCCATTCTCTCCACACAGTCTCCAGTCTATGTTCTCTTGGCAGATAGCATCCACATATTCTGACTTAGTACCATGGAACAGAAACCTATTAATGACATCCCTCCCAACTTTGGTTTTCATATCATCCTTCTGCCTACAAAATAAATAGACAGTATCATTATTAGAGATGTCTTTCAGGAGCACATCAGCTGCAGTTTCTGATATGAGTGATATGGGCTGCTACTCAAAGACACTCTTTTCTTTGTGTGTGCAATTAAAATATTTAAATGTGTCAGTCATTCTTTAATTTAAACTAGGCCTGATAGTACCACAAATCCTGCTGCCAGCAATAAATGAGGATTCCAGTAATCTGGTAGGCACTTTGCCACAGTATTTGTCACTGAAAAAAAAATGGAAATTTACAATATAAATGTCTAGTAGTTTTTTAGATAGACAGATAGCGTTCAGTGTTTTACATTCTCTGCACTTTTAAGATGTCTGCTTTTGAGATGAACATTGGTTGTCTTCTTACAAGCCTCTGTATTGGGCAATGATATTTGTTTGAAGCATATTTGTAAGGCTATAGGTCACACAACTTTATGAACAGACAAATTCACTTTTCATATGGAAAATACGTTTCTGTTTTTTCATTCAGTGTATGTTAAAGAGTGCAACGGTCATGATCAAAATAATACATTGCTTGCACAATTTGAGTGGTTCTTGAACCAGAATTGTGGACAGTCCCTTTAATCCAGAAACAACAGCAATCTCAGGCAGTGTTACGTGCGTTATTTGTTTATTTGTCATGCCTACGTCTAGTGGTAAATATTCTAATATTTTGATATTTTAAGTAGTAAATAGTCTATTTGTCTTTATTAGTCTGCGGCTGCAATTTGTCTGTCTGTCTATCTATCTATCTATCTATCTATCTATCTATCTATCTATCAATCTATCAATCTATCTATCTGTCTGTCTATTTATGTATTTATCTATCTGTCTGTCTGTTGGCCTGTCGGCCATGACAAAGATTTCCAATTACAACACTCTCCCTCCTCACTACTATAGTCTTCACATAACTACTGAATTTAGAAAGTATGCAGGTTTGGGTGAACATGCCAAGAGTAGGAATAGTTTAGTAATAAAAAAGTGTTGTACCAAAAAAAAGCTGAGTTCATATTGATGAATTCCAGGGGTAAATGTTACTGCTGTTTCACCACTGAGATACTGCCTTTCCACTTCATCACTCGTTACAGAGGAAGACTGCTCCACACCAGCCTGTCAAAAAGGAGCTGATTGTACTATACAGTAGGCAGAATTACAGTGTAATAAAGTTAGTGTTAACAGTTTTAACTTTCCATTTGGACATTCTTGACCTACAAGTAATTGCATGTGGGCTCACTAATTGTATAGCTGCTCACTACCCCAGCAACCGCAGATTAATCCCACTCTCATAATCTGAGACTATCTATTGTTTGAAAATGGCTGGTACATTCTGACTATAATTAACATCTGTGTGACTTGCGAATGGGTCTTGATGTACACACTAGATGTGAGTGCTATATTGCAGCTAGATGGCAGTGTTGTTGTGTTTACAAGATAAAGATGTTTACAGGTTGTACCTTACAGGTATGTGCAGTCAATTTCCATGGTTCTTTGCATCATGTCCCATGCCCCATGCCCCATGCTCCGATGTTGCTCTGAATGAAACTTTATAAACCATTACTGTGCTGTGATATGAGAGCTGTAGTGGGATTTGAGATGTTGGTTATATACAGATCAATATCTTACCAGTGGCCCAAACTCTTTCCATATCTCCTCTGATTCCTCCCAGTACCACAACCACTTCATGACAAGTGGTAAAAGTGAGAAAAGGCCGATCCACAGGTCGTAGTGTCAAAGCATAGGGTTTGGGCTTCAAAACTTCAAAGTAATGCTGTCAATGGTATCTGTCTGCACACTATGTCCATTAGGCTCTTTTTTATTATATCTCTTACTGTTTTGTTTGGGCAGGGTTACAGTAGTCTAGTTCTATTTCCTCATTGCTGGTCAGGGAGCTCCACTGCCTGTCATTCCAGCTCTGCCATAGGTAAGGTGTGCTGCTATGAACTTCATCACATGCTGCCTCTGCACACAACGTGAGAGACACATGAGGTTATTTCTATTCTGGAGCACAGCGAACTATATTCTATCAGTCCAAAACTTTGGCAATGAACTGGGACAAAGAAGGCCAATATGGCCACAATGCATTGCCCCATGTGTTTTCTATTAAATAGGCTACAGATAATTTGCCATATTTTGTTCAAGATTTTTACATATATTTTTAACAGAGTGCCTTAATTACTTTCCTTTTTAAGACATAACTATAAAATAAGTTACTGTGTAAAAGAGCTTTAAAATGCTTTAAGAGACACCTAAAACTCAGTATATAGCCTGGCAATAGGGCATTGTATAACATCATTATGTATATGAAAGTAATTATAATACTGTAATCTACATTCTTACCAAGATCATTGCAGCGACCAATAAGATGTAAGTAACAGATATTTTCACCTGTTGAAAGATTCCATGACCATGTCCATGAGTCAAGTCATCATGACTTACAACATCCTTCAGCTATTCTAGAGTGACTGAAACCTATGGCTTCACATGGTCCATTAGCATTTCAAATCGGTTCAGCCAACAAGGCACATGCCTTTTGGTCTGTCTCTGGTTTACTGGCTTTTGAAAAGTACTGCATCGCCTGTTTTCTGTGTCAAGTAGAATACTGATTAACCATTTTACGGAACCTACAGACCAACATGGACTACATGAAAGGACCACATGAAATAAATAAATCAGTGTAAGTTTTATTGTGTCTCAGAAAAGTTGAAAGGAATGTGCAATTTTAGATCGTAGTATAAGTACATTGCGCAAGCACACACAATACTATAAACAGAGAATAACAATATGAAAATAATATGGTAAATGGTCTGCATTTATATAGCGTTTTCTTCTTCTACGAGTATGACTCACATTCACCCATTCACACATCAGTGGCAGAGGCTGCCATGCAAGGTGCCAACATGCCACCGGGAGCAGTTTGGGGTTCAGTATCTTGCTCAAGGACACTGTGATGGGGATGACTGATGTAAAAACAAAATGGGGGAATGTGACTATTAGGAATGTTTTACTTTAAAACACTCTCAAGTTATGTTTGAGTTTGGTAAATCTTTTTTGACAGGTACAATAACCATTATGGAGCCCTGGAGGTGTCATGGCAAGAACTCCATGTCAGAAATTATAGAAGAAATATTATGATTAAATGAAAATATTGAAACCTAATACACACATATAACACAGTAAAGCATTAACTGCGTAACTTTTCTGTATTGACACACACTCTGATCAGATATCAAAAAGAATATTAAACTTTTTTCATTGCATTGCAGACTGTGCATAATCACAGAAACACCATCATGGATTTCAACTTGTTAACAATGTTAACGATCACATTCATCCACACACACAACAATGTTTATATCTTTACATCACAGTTACAACTGACAAGAGTCACACTAACAGTCTAAATACAGTCACATCTTAAAGACATTTTGAGATTGAGAGACATCATATTAAAGGAATAGTCTAGAGCCATAACCCTTTTGTTTGAGGTTACTCGAGTGCTGTCGGTAGAAGTAAGCAGCCAACACTAACTGATGAGTGCAAGGAAAATCTGTTTCAATTTCACAAGAGCGAAAGCAAGAGGACTAGGAGTTGACTGACTCCAGATGATTGACTCTCTTTCAATTTGTTGTCATCTCCTAAACTCAATCTTAGTAAACTGGATGGTTTTGTTAATCTAGTTAATCGAAATAACGGCAACACTTTCTATGGACCCAGTATTCATAAAGCATTGTAAACACATTCATAAATAAATTCTCATAAGGCATTATGTTGTCTTATAAGCCTTTACAATTCAAGCAGTGTCACAAAGCATTATAAAGCTTCAATTTGTTAAATTGTCCTTTTATATGTCCAATTGCTCCTGCCAAATACTGAAGAGTTACAAGCACTCAGTGCATACTCTATGTAAAGTGAGTTGAACACATAATTACTCGTGAAAATCACAACCTCTGTCTTCAAAAGAGCTGTGGGTGGGTCCAGTGGCGCAGTTAAGGCAGATGAGGCGTCCCTCCTGATCCCGAAGCTGGAGACTGAGATTTGATTCTGACCTGGGGTAATTTCCCAACCCTTCCCCATTAGTCTTCAATTCGTTTCCTTTCACTCTCTACTGTCCTTTCCAAATAAAGACAACACAGCCCAGAAATAATTGAAGTGCTAATCATCAAAACGCCACCATGAATTACAATGCAAAAAATGGTCAATGGTCATGTGTGTTTCATTTTAACACTTTAACACTGTGTTGAACATTTTGCAGCAGCCATAACACAAACATCACAATTACAACAGGCAACAAGAGTCACAGTTACAGTCACAGACACAATCACATCTCTTTGGGAGTGGTGGTGGAGGGACAATTGGCCATGACTGAACTTTGACATCTTCATGTGACGATTGTGGCTGAGCACAGGGTCTCTGAGGAGGAGGAGGTGGTGGTCGCACACTAGTAATTTCTTCAGCTTCGACTTCGTACTTAATTAGGAACTCAGGATAGGTCTGATTCCTCTCAAAGATGACATATAGACTTGGCTGCATTGGGTCATCCACACAGCTGTCGAAGGACACTGTTTTATTTTCATCTTTGAAGGGAGGTCGGTAATAATCAGGTTTCCCCAAGGTGTAGTCTCCGACTATCACTTGGCTCATGAACATAAATCTCACTCCACCTTTGTCTGTGTACTCATTGGCATATGAGGCATTTTTTGCAAAGTAGCATCCTGAAAGTAAACATGTTTCATGTTAACACACTGGGAAAACATACTTTTTAGGTGAACTCATCCAACTTAATGTTATGGAAACAACTAACAATTTGTTAAAAGCAGAATAGAAGAGTTGAAATCCTTAAAATGTTTACTAATTATTCTAATGTTAATGCAATACATTTCAGTTTTGCATCATTTTATACCCATATTGGAATTCAAATTATTTTTGCATTTTATCTTTTTTTATACTGTATGTTTGTACTGTACAGTGGTGGCGTAGCAGTTAAGGAACCTGGCTAGCGGGAGTTTGTGGATTCGAATCCTGGCCACCACCATTGTGCCCTTAAGCAAAGCACTTAGCCCTAAGTTGCTCTAGGGGAGACTGGTCCTGAACAATTGATAACTGACAAAATGTAGGTCGCTTTGGATAAAAGCATCTGCTAAATCCATAAAAGTAAATGTTATCTGACCAGAGGTAACTGATAGTATTTACACACCTCTCCCAAAGCGTGTGTCTTTGACAGTACTAAAGCTCCAGTCAGTGTTGCCATGACAGACAGCATCAGTGTACTCAGACTCGGTGCCGTGAAACAGTCTCAGCATTTGCATATCTTTACCGGCATCATTCTTCATTTGATTCATCTGTCTGAAAGATACTGTTATTAGCAGTTATCCCACACCTATAAATACTCCCATAGATGACTGGTTACTAAATAAAATAACTGAGTGATTGTATTTGAAGAAATTGATAGTTACATGTCCTTATCATTTCTACCATAAATGATGATATATGTGATAATGTCTGTTTTGGTGTCAGCTGTGTTGATGCTGTGCCGTTTTTGTATGTGGCAAAGGGGTTCCAGAGAAACACATTTTTGTTTTACTGTGTACTTGCTGTATGTGTTTTAAAAGACAATAAAAAACCCTTGAACCTTGATGGCCATATATCCTAACATGTATGTGTATATGGCATTCATCAAACATTTGGAAAGTAGCCTTTTCAAGGTTTACTGAAATATTTAATTGCAGTGAATAAAAATGTTATGGGAAAAGCTATGGTAATAAAAGGCAGACATACAATATGAAAAATCTCCACAGCTTCAGATTTTGTATCCTCTCAATAGTCAGAATGTCACCCTGCCTCATGGTCTTGTTGAACTGACAGAGGATGCTCCTATAATCTCGGGATGATCTCTCCAACTTAACTCTCTGTGATTGAACAGAAACTTTAATCTTGACTTTTCAAAAACCACATTTTTTTCTGCATACAAACAATGGAGTATATCAATCTCACAAACTCATACAGAGAAATGTTTTTCTGTGACATATTTCAAAACTAGACCTTCACAAACAGGCTGTTATGACATTCCCTGTGATTATGAGAAAGTAAAAGTAATCTGCCAAAAAAACTTTAATTGCAATTATTTCTGGCATCCATGTTGGATAGATCTTGACTTACCTCATACCCTGTCCCAGGCAGCAAGGAGTTATTCCAGTGCGGTGGGACTGAACTTAGGAAGTTTGATTGTATTTTTTTTTCATATTTCTCACTGTAAATAAAACAAACAAGTCTATTTATAAACAAATGATTCAAGCTCAATTATTAATTCTGTAGTACTGCAGTGCTGCAATACTTAATTATTTTGACACTGACAGACAAAATGTTTGGATTCTATACGATAAATGTTTTGCCATTTTTATACAACCAACATGTCTGTAGTCAGTTGTCGATTGTTGTATTTACCAGGCTTTTTGTACTTCCGCTGATGAGATAAACACCGGACGTCTCCTAACTAGCCTTTTCACGGCTGTAGTCTGATTAGTTTGAATCATGTCTGAAAGTGAGGGTGAGAGGAACATAAAGAGTTTGACCCAAGACGATATCAGGTAAAACATGAAGTACCGCAATTTCCAAATTATTAGTCAAGCTTTCAGTCATTCAACAAAGCATGGAAGGTAATCTAATAGTTGTTTTGAAAGGTCATCTATTAAAAATATCATTCATCAGTGAGCCACAAATCTTTGGGAAGAGTGAAGTCTAGGCCCTGGAATTTGGGTATACAATTTTAGGAGGAAATAACCAAAATACACTGCGATTCTAAGAAGTGAATGCTTTGATTATTAATTATGGTTAAGAGGTGAATGCGTTTTTTTTTTTTTTTTGCAAAATGTTTCTTCATCTGTGAGGTTATGGTTAAGACAAAGGCTATAAATGGGAAAATGTATTTTCTTCATTTCACATGAAATCATGTGATGTAATGTTACATGTCAAGTAATGTTTAGTAATCTGTTTAATAATGGGTACGGCCATTATTATTATATTTTTTATAGATAAAATACTGACTGAGGTTTCTGTGAGTTGTGGCTTATACTCAGGAATGTTCTGTATTATAAATCACAATATGCAATATATGCCATAATGGTGACTAGCATATAGATTCTTAATTTACTCACCCACAAAACTCAGAATGTAAAGGTTCTGCCCACGGACAAATTGAAAGGAAGTCTCTCCTTCCTGATATTTTTGTTCCAGCTTCTCACTTGTTATGATCAAGTTATCTTCTTTGCCTTTCTGCTCAATATAAATTTCACACTGCAAAAGTCAGTTATTAGGGTACTATTACTATGCACATTCTTTCACCACTATTTAAGGTATCCTTTTTATCAGACTATTATTATATATTATATACATAATAAAATAAAATAAATAAATAAAAAAATATATGGAAAATGTTCAGAAGGTTTTGTGTGCCTTTTAGGTAGATAGTCCACTAGTTTTACACCAAAACTACATAATACTGTAGCTTTAAGTTAGGGTTACGGTTAGTGCTACCGGGTGCCAGAGCAGCTGGCTACCCACTGCTCCTGGTTAGTTTGTGCTTCACCTCACTTGTGTGTGCAATGTGCACTAATTCATGGAAGGGATAAATGCAGAGACCAAATTTCAACTCATGGGATCAAAAGGTTATATATACTATACTATACTATACTATGCAATGCAATGCTATACTATACTATACTATACTATACTATACTATGAATTGACTTACAGATCCGGCGTACTCCTTCCACTGGTCCTCTGATAGCTCCCAGTACCAGGCCCATTTTGTCATCAGTAGAGAGGCCGTGTGAAAGTCTGGTGATGTTACTGACAGGCGGCGAATCTCATCTGAACCAGAGCACATCATGTCAAAGTCAACAGGTAGGGAGCCGTAACTATAAAAACAAAAAACAACATGGATGTTACAGGAATGTTACAGTCAGGGGCTGTCAAGCCCTAATCCACAAAGGGTCTGAATACAAATGCAGAGGAGGCAAGGCTGAGTGGGTTGTAGTCTATGAAAGAGCTTTTTTATGGACTAAAGGAGGAGAGAGGAGCAATCTGATGAAAAGTAAAAAAAGAAAAAAAGGATTAGAATATCAAAGTTATATTGGTGCTGCAGTGCTGTCTTAAAGGACATTTTGGCATGCATTAACTCCATAGCCTTTTTGTTCAAGGTCACAGAATGCTGTTCGTAGGACAAGCAATGATAACATCTTGGTACAACACAGATCAAGTAGCAAATAGCAGCTACACTAGCTGAACAGAGCAAGGAAAATGAAAATTAATATCAGTTTCCGGTTTGCTATTTAAACTATGTTGCATCAAATGTTATCAGGGCATTGATTGAAATGCTTCAGAATTTTGCTTTGACTTCATATCTTCTTCTAAAAAAGACCAGTTGTATTAGGGCTGGGCAATTAATCAAAAAATTAATCGAACCGACAATCGTAACCGTTAATTGACAATGATCAAGCACATGACTATTAATCATTGTTTATTATTACTATTATTATTTACTTTGTAAACTTTTTCTTTATACTCTGTGCATTCCACTCCGTGTGTTTATGTACTGTTCCTTGAAAACACACTACCACATGTGTTGTCACATGTTGATTCTGCCCAGTCCAGTCAATTAAGGGCACACTCAGCTTCGATGATTAAATGGCTCATTATGGAGTGAATGAAGGCTCTCTCGCCTGCCTCTTGCATAGGTTCCTCGGTTACTACACTTGCAGTATCTGAAACACTGGGTCGAGGAAACAAACGTTAAAACTGCAAGTAAATTTATTACCGGCTTGTCAGTCAACGCATGAAAATGATCATTGCTGGTTTCTTTGGTTTGCAAGTAAATTCACATGGATTAGTAAGAATGTACGATGTTGTTGATATTTTTTTTAAAAAAATTGGCAACTGTATGGGGAGCTCCAGAGATAAAAAAAAAAAAAATCAGTCTTGCCTGGTATGCCTTTAAAGATGATTTTGATTTGAAGTTCTATCGCTCAGCTCTAATCGCGATAAGAATTTATATCAGTCCATATGTAAAAATATACCGGGGTAAAATTTTATGCCATATTGCCCAGCCTTAGGTAGTATCATAATTCTAATATACTACACCCAGCCTTGTGTGCATTATGCAGGTGAAAGGTGGCAACAAAATGGACAATCCTTGCAATAACACACAGCTTTAGCCAAGTTCAGATTTTTTAGACTCACTGTTTTGTCTTGATCGGGTCGCAGTAATCTCTCTCTATTTCTTCATTGTTTGGAAGAGCCCACCATTGCTTTCCATGTCTTCTTTGCCACATGTAAGGCATGTTGCTATGAAGCTTATTGCACTGACCTAATTGAAAACGTTGAATGTAGGAACAATTAAATTTTCACATGCATGCACAGTTTTTGAGAAATTCTATAGTTTTGCTTCGCTCCCCCACCACCAGATGTCACTGTTGAGCAATGTGCTCAATGAAATCAAACTAATGATGTATCATTATCATTTTTTATTAATTATTATTTAGTTATTATTATTTAGTAAAATTATGAGACCCTTGTAGGGTTCGACTGGAAACAAAATTCGGCCCTGGCAATTGTTTTCTTGACCGGCCCCAAGTCATGATCCCTCCCCCCACTACCACCCCAAACACACACACACAAACACACACAGACACACACACGCAAAGTCAGCTTGACTCATTCCACGCACTGTTTAGTGCTTGTCCTCTATTCGACCCATGGCTGTAGCTGCATCAAAGACAATGTACAGTCTCCGCTCAAGTTGGACAGCGTCAATTTGTAGTTAAAGTTGTAGGCCTACATCAGTTAACAGTATAAGTAGCGTTGATGCTGAAAGAATAAGTTCGTACACCGTGAGGGAAACACGTGACATCTGCTTAATTTACCCAAAATGTTGTCCATCGTGAACACTTACAGTCAAGCAAAACCTGGAGAAAAAGTGAAACTAATCTCTGTGAGGCAGCTGCTCAACAGTTGAATGGAGGCCTGTTCTTATTTTTTCCTTCATGCATATGGAAAGCCATTTTGTTTTAGTTTTATTTGTCAAAATACAGTTAATCAAACTAAACTGAATTGTAGTGTTTAGTGATAGTGAATATTATTGCACATCTCTGTAAAGCAGTCACTCAAAAGTTGACTGTTGGTCTGTTAATCTTTTTTTACGCTAAGGAATGTGATTCAGTCAATCTTACTTCAAATTAATCTGAACGTTATGCATAAGCCTACTGAATTATTATTGGTCAATGTTTTTAAATTGCAGGTCTATGCATTATATACCAATGGCAACTGCAGATGTGGTTTCCATAGTCTATGTCTATGTTATAGGCAAGGGGTGGCTAAACTATAGTCCGGGGTCCAATCGCAGCCCTCTGCTCTCTTTCTTGCGGCCCGCAATGAAGTCCAAAATTAAAATGTTATGTGACCCATTGTTACATTAATCTAATATGATATATCCATCATCTTTCGTTACTGGTGTTTGTCAATAGAATCATTAAACAGTGGAGCTTTAGAGGGCCTGCAGGTTTAAGTATTGGTGTGACATGTTTGTCAACAGTATCATCAAACAGTGGAGTTTTAGGTGGCCTGCAGGTTTTCTGATCTAAAATGCAGTCGCTCTGTCACTTGAAACTGATGCTCTTCAATTTGCATTGGCCCTTGGCAGCTTAGATTTTTCAGTATGCGGCCCGCAAACAGAAGAGTTTAGCCACCCCAGTTGTAGACAATATATGCTACACAGTGCAGTGCGCACATTTAAATTTTGGGTGAAAAATGCTTGCTTTTCTTTCTTGGAAGACTGCACTGCAATAAGTTTTCATTGTTGTTAATACTGAGTAGTCTAGAGAGGGCAACTGTAAGTCACATCTGCAAAATGCTCTTCCACGTAGGAGCAATGAGTCAAGATGTTCTTGTCAGGTCCGCATCGGATCTGGTCACGGCCACGCCCCCTCACTCTACGCCACGGTCTCACAGCTCATCTCCTCGTTTGCACTCACCTCTTCAAGCCCGATCACCTTCACCTGAGTTTTGATTAGTGTCACCTGGTCTCCACTCTACTTAAGCCTCCCTCCCGCTTCACTTGGGGTCTGGTCTCGTCGCTATAACCTTGATTCCTGTGTCCTCGTATGAGTCCTTCGTCTTCCGTGATCTCCGGTATCACCACCCGCGTAAGCCTAGACTTCCCCGTGAATATTCTTCCACTCCGTTTATCTTGTTCGTGTCTTTGTTACGGTTGTGTTTAGTTCGTTATCTCCTGAGTGTTAGTTTTGCCCCTTGCCTTTGTGCATTGTTCTTTTCGTTTCTCCGTTTGAGTAACGGACACGACTTTTGTTATCCCCCTGTTCTTGTGTTAATAAAAGACTCTGAGTTTATCTACTGCCTCCTCCTGTCTGTGTCTGACAGAAGACCAGACCGTTAAAATAATCATGGAGGCAGAAGTCCCCGACTCTTTCCGGACTCTAGTCAAAGAGATATGTCTAAGCCTGTTGCCTCTTTTAGCCTCTCATGTCGGCGTGGTAGCGGCCACCCCTGATCCCCCGACCTACTCCGGAGACCCGGAGGCCTGTGGTGGGTTCCTGCTGCAGTGCACTCTCGCCCTGGAGATGGACCCGTGCCGTTTCCCCACTGAACGTGGCAAAGTGGCGTATGTCATCTCGCGCCTGGACGGCCGGGCCCTCCAGTGGGCAGAGAGTGTCTGGCAGCAGGCGGGACCCACCACACAATCCGTGGACGCCTTCATGAAACACTTCCGGGAGGTCTTCCAGGCTCCGGTCGGCGACTCCGCCGTCCAGGAACAACTACACCACCTGAAGCAGGGCAAAACCAGCATCACCGACTACGCTCTCCGCTTCCGGACCCTCGCCGCCGCCAGTGGGTGGAACGAACCAGCCCTGCTCACCACCTTCCGCCTGGGCCTGGAACCCTCCCTGCGCCTCCACCTGGCGGCGTGCGACGACTCCATCGGCCTGGAGCGTTTCATCCAGCTCGCCATTCGGGTGGCGCACCGGAGAGAGGGCTGCCTGCCACCTGTCTCCCGCGCCGCTCCGTCTCCTCTCCGACCCGCTCCTTCCGACTCCGCGCCCGAGATCCCCATGGAAATAGACCCCCCTGAGATCCACCGTCCGGAGACCCCCATGGAGATAGACTCCGTCAGGCTATGTCCCACCGAGCGACGCAGGCGGATGACGCAGGGTCTGTGTCTGTACTGTGGCGCTACGGGTCACCTCCTCCGCACTTGCCCTGTTCGTCCGCCTCGCGTCCAGGTGAGTTCTGTCTGTCTACAACCATCTGTTTCACCATCGCAGTTGGTACCAGTAACCCTCAGTGTTGCAGGTGTGTCCTTCCCAGCCCGGGCCCTCCTCGACTCTGGCTCCGCCGGGAACTTCATCGCCGGCTCCCTCTGCCGACGCCTGAAACTGCCGCGTCGGGAGAGCCCCCACCCCTACGTCGTGCACTCCGTAGTGGGTCGGCCCATGACCCGGCAGACCATCCGGCACGCCGTGGGCCCCCTTACACTCCAGATCGGAGCCACGCACAAGGAGAGTATTGACCTGCTGGTCCTCGAAGAGGCCACCGTGGACCTAATCCTGGGCCGCCCGTGGTTGGTCCAGCATGCTCCGGTGGTGGATTGGGCCACCGGAGAGATCATAAAGTGGGGCGATGAGTGTTCCACCCGGTGTCAGTCCTGTCCTTCTGTTCCTAGGTCCCTGCCCAAACACTCCGCACTGGTGTTGGGAACCACCTTGGTTGAGAGTCCACTTTCTGCACTCAGCACCACTATCCCCCTTCAGCCACAGCAGCAGCACTTTCCCCAGGTTCCTACCCCTGTGTCTGTCCCTGGCCAGCAGCCTCCCCACTGTCAGCTACTCCCTGCCCGGCAGCCGTTGCTTCGGTCAATGCCAAGGCCCCAGGCGTCACAGCAGCCTCATGGTCGGTACCGGCAGCAGTACACCCGCCAGCAACGGCAGCCGGATCCTCCGAACTCCCCACAGACTTCTCTCCCCGGGCAGGTCCCACCTGGGGCACCAGCCTCTGTTTCCCCCGTGTTCATTCACCCTATAGTCCATGTCTTTTCACGTAAACCCCATCATGCCCCTCACAATGTTTCTCCTCTCTCCCCAGCTTCCGATGCACGGCCTGAGCCTCCTTTGCCGCTCCTGTTGGACGCCGGCCCGGCCGCTCCCCGAGGCCGGGGTCGTCCCCGCCGGCGTAGCCGGCGCCCGGGCCGTCGTACTCCAGGAGCGGCCCCTGAAGGGGGGGGTAATGTCAGGTCCGCATCGGATCTGGTCACGGCCACGCCCCCTCACTCTACGCCACGGTCTCACAGCTCATCTCCTCGTTTGCACTCACCTCTTCAAGCCCGATCACCTTCACCTGAGTTTTGATTAGTGTCACCTGGTCTCCACTCTACTTAAGCCTCCCTCCCGCTTCACTTGGGGTCTGGTCTCGTCGCTATAACCTTGTTTCCTGTGTCCTCGGTATGAGTCCTTCGTCTTCCGTGATCTCCGGTATCACCACCCGCGTAAGCCTAGACTTCCCCGTGAATATTCTTCCACTCCGTTTATCTTGTTCGTGTCTTTGTTACGGTTGTGTTTAGTTCGTTATCTCCTGAGTGTTAGTTTTGCCCTTGCCTTTGTGCATTGTTCTTTTCGTTTCTCCCGTTTGAGTAACGGACACGACTTTTGTTATCCCCCTGTTCTTGTGTTAATAAAAGACTCTGAGTTTATCTACTGCCTCCTCCTGTCTGTGTCTGACAGTTCTCCTGTCACTCTTAATATAGCCTAATTTACGATGTCAGAGAGTTGCCATCAAAATTCTGGAAATCAAGTGCATTATCAGGGCATTGTCAGGGCAGATTAGGTCAGGTTTTAAGCAATAGCTCGGGCTGCATTAAAAGAGCAGGATGGCTGTCTGCTGTAGGTGCCCACTACAGTATTTCCCTCGCTACTTTCGCACTTGCCCAACACAATTCCTTGTTTTTTTTTTCGCTCACTGAGAGCACAATTCACCATGTCACAGTGCGTCTTATAATAAAAAATGTATTTGCGTATCGCTCTACTTAAAATAGGAGTGCAAATGTCCTAATTTAACATTATCCAAACTTTAGTCATCATCCAAACAATCGTTGAAAGTTAGGTGAATAAAGAATTTTGGCCTAGGGCCACTGTTGGCAGAATCTGGCTATACTAGGCTATGTTATTATATTTTTCACTAGGGTATGATCACCTATAGGCGTAACCATTGTATTTTGCATTTACTGTGGCGATTCCTGTGTCTGTTTCTGTTTCTGTACCTTTATTTCTGCCCTGATAATACCTGGATGGGTTGATAAATAAATTTGAAAGGGGAGGAGGGGATGATGGTACACATGCTTATAGATAGCCCGTGTGGATTGTCTTTTTGTGGTCGTGTAACCTCTTATCTAATTGGTTGCGCCTACGTGGGCTGCACTACAACAGAGAATTTTGAAATAGATATTCTGGTACACAAAAATGTCCATAGTGCATATGGACCGGCCCATCCGATTTTCCAGATTGCCAATCTAAGTCTGGGCCTTGATTGGTTGAAGCCCCTGGCTGAAGCCTAGGCAAGCCCCTGTATTAAAGCGCGTCTGCGTAAACACACACAGACACACTCACACACAGACATACACACACACATGCACACATATGGACTGGCCCACTAGGCATTTGCCCAATTTTCCAGATTGCCAGTCCAAGCCTGGGCCCTTGATTGGCTGGCTGAAGCGAGCGTTAAAGCATGCACACACACACATACACATGCGTGCACGCACGCACATGCACACACACACACACACATATATATATATATATATATATATAAATATACGTACATGCATAGACAGTGTGTCTCTCTCACATGCATACATAGAAGTGTTGTTTTGACACATTGCATAAGGCCCAGTTATGCACAAAACAAGAACAGGATAAGATCATGCTCTTTAACACAGTAAAGTAGTAAGACAGGTCACAAGTGACCTTGTTCTGGTGACAAAATGCCATTTCTTACCTCCTGCACTACAGCGATGAATGAGATTCATTTGACAAATAGCATCACTCCCTGAAAGTGATTGTATTATGATTTTAATTGCACCATATCATTGCAAAAAAGCATGTAAACTATAAACAAACCTTCCTGACTTGTAACATACTGTTTATCATATCTTACAAGTAATGTCATTATGCATATCTCTTTGTAGAGAATTTAGCAAATGCATATCTTTTGACAGTGGATTTTAATTTTCCACAAGTTTCAACACTTACCTGAGAAATCTTGGTGCATCTCAGAGACGGTATTATTGATTGCTGGATCAAGTCCAGGGATCTGTTTGACGATAATTAAAAATGGTGTGCACACTGAGGTATACACACATTTATTTTGTATCTTAACATTGTAGATGTATCAGAGATATAAGCCCAGCATTGTATTGAAATCCCCCCACCTCCCTCCACCCATGCACAAATAGGCTGAGAAACAGACACAATTTCACTGCATTTTTGACACTCAGTAATCATATGCAGGTGACAATCAAATTTCCCTGTATCTTTGTATCCCAGTATTGGAAGAAACTGTGCACTGATTGGTCTCTCACTCGTGTCATTCAAACCAGCTAATGGGAAAGGGACCTCTTAAGGCCTTAATAGATAAGCATTTAAAGCAGAGCTATTTGCGTAGAGAGAACAATCTGAACTCTTCATTGTCATTGCACAAAGAAACTACAAAGAGATGTACTGTGTGTAACCTAAAAAACTGTTTGCATCACATGCACATGCTCCATACACATGCTCACAAAAGCGTACGCATACACAACCTCACTACAGTGAGGTTATGGGAACACACCTACAAACACACATGCATGCACGCACCTCTTTTCCACATTGAAATACAACAGAGCAGTATACTAGGCACTGTACAAATGAATAAAGACTGAATAATAAAATTGCACTTAATTGCAAAGGGTTATGCTCCCAGATATAGGATATTCTGTTCAATTCAGTCTAATGCACCCAATATTGCAATATCAGGACAAATGGATATGACATAATGTAAGGAGTGAGAGTGAGAAGGGGAAATGTGAGTTCAGTGATGGCCCATGGCAAGAAGCTATTTTAAGCCTGGACATGGGGGCTGAGAAAGCCCTGTAGTGCATCCCTTATGGCATGGGTGGCCACACTTTTTCTGAGTCCGGGCCACATACTGAAGTTGAAGTTGCCAAAGGCCAATGCAAAAGTAAGAGCACCAGTTTTCAACCGGTTTCAAGTGAAAGATCAACTGTTTTAGATCAGAAAACCCACAGGCCGTTTAAACGTTCTACACGATGCTAGACTGCTAAATGAAAAACGTCATACTAACTTAGATGGGCATCTTTTTAGAGCAAATAACCTTTTCATTTTATTTTTAGACTTCTTGATAGAGAACAGAGGGATATAATTGGCCCCCAGTTTATAATTCATCCACCCCTGGCTTATGACAACAGAGAGAAGAGTTGTTGGTTGGTACAGCTTTAAGGATGCTGCTGTCTTTTTGTGAACAGCATGTCCTGAAGATGTCTGTCTGAGTAGGCCGGGGTAGTCTAGTAATTTTCTGGAATGATTTAAAGACTCTCTTGAGGCTTTTTCTTTCTGCTTCCGTGCAGATTGTATACCGTGCTATGATACTAATTTGGCATTTTTAAGCAGAGTTATTTCTTCCTTAATTGGCCTACCACTCAATGTGGCAGGTTGGTAAAGAAATGGTGTGAATTGTGAGAATGAGTGGGAGATTTTGACAGTGGTGTTGGGCAGGGGAGGTCAATTACTGTATGTTTATCTAGAAGTCAGTGTAAAAGCTAAATATTATAAGAAACAACCCTAATAAAAAATGTGCATTTCACTGCAGTATCAAAGCCTGTTGCAGCTGGATACTACAGTGTGCTGTATTACTGCAGTAAATGCAATATTCTGGACGAGGAACAACTGCATTCATTCAGTTCATACAGAAAATACTACACTTTACTGGATAATGCAGTGTAATATTGCAATACTGCAGTGTACTTCATAAATAAACTGCATTTTTCCTGTCACAGAATTTATTATTTTATTTTGTTTTTATTATTTTATTTTAATGCAAAGATGTCTTCTCTGGTCTTACCGCTTGAAGAGGTGGTTGAGGAGGTTCCGGGGGACGATGTGTTTGAAGAGGGATTGCAGCAGGAACATACTGATAAATTGGAAGTAGCTGAGGTTCTTTTGGTGGTGGTGGCTCATCTTGGAATAGCAGCACGGAGATCTCCTGTTCCTTTAGTCCAAGTAATCCATTCTGTTTCAGGACCCACATGTTATGTGGAGAGTGTAAGTCGTGTGAAAAACGGCATCTGCAAGTTGAAATGACATACAATTATCAGCCAATTCTGTTCTACGAGAAAAGTTTTTTTTTCAAGGGTCCTAACCAGACACCAAGGTTTTCTGTTCTTTATGTAAGTGCAGCTGGAACAATGTTATAGCTAGACAGGAAAAAAGGGTGTCTGGTAGACAGAGCATCTTATAAGATTGCATTATGACCTTAAACTTGAGATTTAAAGTTGCGGTAAAACCGAAGATTAGGATATGCATATTCACCATTAACTAGCAACTTATTAACATGCAAATTAGTAATATACTAGCCATTTTTTTCTATAAGAAAGTGAAAAACTAAAGAAAAAAAAAAAACATGTATTGTGACACGCCGCTTATATCTGGCGCCCTAGGCAATTGCCTAGTTCTGGCCCTGATTAAGTAAATATATTTTTTCTTCACATTCTGCTGTTCTTGGTCATTTTGGATGTCTTAAAGCAAAATTCTGGCCTTTTTTAACCCACCAGTGGGCAAAGCTAACCAACTGGGGACAAATATACTGATGTTTACTTTCCCTAATTGGTTATTTCTAGTGGCCAGTTTGCTATTTGTCCATTTTGTACCCTTTCCCACCAACAAAGCTCTGGTTTGACTATAGTTTGAAAATTAATAATTACATTAAACAAAAAACATAAATCTAACCACACAATGTACACTGAAAGTTGAGTCACTGTGGCATGGATTCCATCAGTGAACATTACTGACCACTCGATGAGTTTCACATCTTTACAAATGAAAGTTTAATGCATTTTAGTCAAAATTGCAGCAGTGCACCAGTGCAGTTGTGATACCGCAGCAACCAAAAATTCTCGGAACAGAGGCATTCGTCAAAATTTTTATCTTAACCATTGTATTTCATTATAAACAATCAGAAAACACGGCTTTAATTGTAAAAAAAAACAACCTACCCTTTAAGTAACACTATGATATGAAGTCAATATCTGTCACCTTCACTGCCAGCATTAAGTGGCATTTAGATTGAAGAGAGTTCTCCATTAGTCAATAAGCTGTGTGTCATGATCACACCAGATCAACAGTATTACATGACGTAAAGTGTTCCGGGCATACCTTGACAATGTCAGACATTTCATTCTCTGTATAATTCAATGCAACATCAGAGTGACGGTGAGGTTGTTGTTTTAATGAAAAGAACATTGTTTTGCTTTAAGACTAGATGAATGAAATATATTCTTACCCAGTATCATCGCAGGATTCTAACATGTAGCGTTTACATATGTGCAAGCGCATACAACCCGGACAGTCTGGCATCTCACAGAGTGAAATGTTGCTTTTAGCCGTCACAAATTCTTGTCCTCCAATGCAGACCTTGTTAAACATGTCAGGATTCTGTGAGATTGTTCTTTTGAGCTCCTCTAGAGATGACAGTCCCATGTCCTCAAGATTTTCATACAAAATCATGCCTCCCTTTCTACATATTTCCCTAAGTATGTCTGTCTTTGCCATCGTTGTATTTGTGTCACCTTTGACTGCTCTAACACCTTAGTTGCACATTCATGTTCTGCAATGTAATTCTGCTACCTAGGACGTAGCCTACTTTGAGTTGGGAATAATTCCTGAACGTGGTGGTGCTACTAGTTTTACTTGTTTGGAGGCTCTTGTCAGGAACCATCTTCACCTGTAAACAATGTACCAGATATGTAGATGCCACACATTTATGTGCAGCAGTTTGTTTTTGTCATTCTTCTGAGGATCAACTCAGAGTTTATGCCACCTAGTCCCTGTAGCCTCAATGTCTTCTTCTGATAGGACTATCATAGGACTATGACACCTCTAGAAGACTGAACTGAGGTATCTATTGTTTTAGATCCAATCCATGCACTTTGATATGATAAATGGGTAACACTTTCTATGAAGACCATATCTATAGCGCATTATGAACGCATTCATAACAAACTATAATGCGCATCATAATTACTCAAAATGCATTATGACTACACTCATAATGCTTCATGATGCATTATATCAACAATTATAAATAACTATAAATCTAGTTTATAATGCCTTATAAATCCAAGGGTGTTAAGAGTGTTCATGACTGGTTATAAACTACAGGCTGGCTGATGGGGCTTATAATACATTATGACTACTAATACTCCTCTATGCACACACCTAGATGATCAACTGTTGTAAGGGCTCATAAGTGTCTGTAATGTTCCATGTGGGATCATAAGCTGTCAATGTGTGCTTTAAGTAAAGTAAAGTTCATATGGATGCATCTATAATGCAGCACACCTAATCATTATAAGCTAGATTTACAGTTATTTATAACTGTTGATATAATACATCATGAAGCATTATGAGTGTAGTCATAATGCATTTTGAGTAATTATGATGTGCATTATAGTTCTTTATGAATGCGCTCATAATGCGCTATAGATATGGTCTTCATAGAAAGTGTTACCGTTAAATGATATTTTGGGATTTATAACAGTAAGAGACCATGACAGATACAGACACCTCTATAAAATTTCATGTGTCTCTGTCTTAAATCATGCCAAAAAGCAGTCCTTGAGAACCTTAGCTAGAACCACTGGCTTGGTTTTTCAACTATCCCAGAGATATAGCTGTCTACCTCACTCCACTGGTGCTGTATACATTTACAAACCAATTTTCCTGGCACATTTACCAGTTCCACATACTGTAGTTTCATTGTATCATTGACATTTTTATACTTTAATCATGGATTGTGGAATTGTGGGATTTTGGAAACTTTACGTTAAGTCTATTCATAAAACATTATAAACACATTCATAAAGGATTATAATGTATACACAATGCATTAATGATTGACATAAGTTAATATAACCATTTAAAAATAGTCATGACTATTGAACATAGTGTTATGTTGTAACATAAGCTCACGCCCAGCCTGGTATTTCAAAATGTTTTAACACTTCACAATGTCATGATAAGCATTTTTTAATGGTAACATACACTTACAATAGTAATTATAAGGCATTATAGACACTTCATAACCCAATAGGAATGTCCTCATAATGCTTCATAGATACTGACTTCATGTAAAGTGTTACCACCGTTTTTGCTTTGAAGGACCTCAGTGTATTCTAAAACCTAGGGATGCATTGTGATGTACATACACAAGCTGACAGGCCTAATATAATATTATAATACTTCATGAGTGCATTTATGGTGATGTTTGGCTAACTCTGTGAATCATTTTGAATGCTTTATATCTTTCCTTAGAGCAGCAGGGGCATGTCATACAAAACAGGCAAGCCAGAAAGCAGCAATTTGACTTGCGCAGGTGATTTGGGATGGGAGCTGAAAGCTGTCTCAGTGGAGGCGTTTGGAGAGCAGTCGCTAAAGTAGCAGGGGGTGCAGGTAGTACTTGAGGCAATGATGCTACTTGAACAGGGGATGCTGCCTGCTCCACATCACTGGGTTCGTCTTCATACTGAATCAAATACTCAGGGTAAATCTGATTCTTCTCAAAAATGACAAACACACTGGGGTTCTGAAGCTTATCCACACAGCTGTCATAAACTGCTGTTTTGTTGTCTTCTTTAAAAGGAGGCTTGTTGTAATCTGGATGTCCTAAAGTAAAGTCTCCCACCAAAGTCTGGCACAGGAACATGGATCGCCTTCCAGACAAATCAGTGAAAAAGTTTGAGTAATTTGCATCTCGGGCAAAATAAGAGCCTGAAAAAGACAGACATACAGATAACTGACCCTTTGGATTAAAGCGTCTACTAAATACCAATCAACATAACGTGACTTTGCAATAGAATTAGTATCTAAGTGATTTGATTAGTATCAAATATATACTATATCTCTATTATGCACCCATATTCGTGGATCCATATACATATTTGATGAATGGTGATTGTATGAATCAATACCATTTGACTTGGCCCCTGATTACTCATATGTGGATGTTCTTATAAACTGATTTTTTTTTTTTTTATTCGTCTGGGCCTCTTATTTACATGAAAACGGAGTTTAAGCCACCTCAAACAGATTTTTTTAATAGAGATTTTTTAAAACACTGGATTCTGTGGACTCTACTGGATACGTGTAAACACAATCAAAACAATAAACAGATATTTTTTAGAAAAATATCTAAATACGCGTAAACAGGGCCTTGGACTCACTGCTACTTAATACTGCATACTTGCCAAGAGATCATGATGGATTTTAATCATAAACTCACCTCTACCAAACTTTGTTCCATTCTGTCCACACAGTCTCCAGTCTATGTTTTCTCGGCAGATAGCATCAACATATTCTGACTTAGTACCATGGAACAGAAGCCTCTCAGTGGCATTCCTCCCAGCTTTGGTTTTCATGTCATCTTTCTGTCTATGATATATAGTCAGTAAAGATATTTGTTGCTCTTTCTTTTAACTTTAAGATGAGCATGTTAAATTTAACAAATTAAGGGCTAGTGTCTATTTATTTATTTAGAAAGGGGGAGCTTCTGCACATTTCAGCCTAAATGTTGTTATTAGGACTTCCCACACTTTTATTCAGGGCATTTTATTCAGTGCACAAGTTCTTACGATATTATCAGGATAGCATGCTCATGGATGAATGGATTTTTGTCGTTTTTAGGACAACAGCATTCCTGTCATCACTATTATGATCCTATGACAAGAATTATAAGCTTGAAGGGTCAGGTATTTAGCAGATACTTGTGGTAGTCCAAAAGGCATCCTTTGCTGCTGAAAACTAATAACCATGTTAACAGGCCTTTATGTAAAGAAGTGACTGAAATCATACCATCGTCACACTAACACACAGAAAAATGGTTACCAGTGTAAAAGTATACAAACACCTATCACCTTAGATGCACATTCATGCTCTGCGATGTAATTCTGCTACCTATGACGTGGCCTACTTTGAGTTGCGAATAATTCCTGAACGTGGTGGTGCTACTGGTTTTACTTGTTTGGAGGCTCTTGTCAGGAACCATCTTCTGTCACCACCCCGTCCTGTCTACCTCTGTTTCCTCACATTTCCTCCCTGTCTTCTCCGTTAACTGGCTTCATTGGTTTCAATCACGCTATCTCACTTCCTCATTTCCCCGTTAATCACTGGATTCTTTTCACCTGTTTTCACTGATTTGTTCTTCACCTGTGTCTCGTCTTCCTCGATTATCCGTGGTTATTTATTCCCCTCTGTTTCCTCCACTCCCTGTCGGAGAATTAGCGAACCTGAACGCGTCAACTGCTGAAGGCAAGCACACGTATTCTGACTCCTGTCTGTTTCTCTGTGTTTTTCCCCGTGATTGTCTACCTGCGTCTGTTTCCCACAAGGGTTCTGTTTCCCGGTCTGTTTTCCCGTTCTGTCTCTGTTTGTCTCTGTCTCTGGAAGATCGCCTGCCTGTTGCCGAACCCGGACTGCCTGTAACCTAAGCCTCTGCTCCTATGCCCCTGGTTACTGACCCACTGCCTGCCCACGACTCTGCTCTGCTCTCCTGCCCCCGGCTCTCCGACCTGCTGCCTACCCACGACTCTGCTCTGCTCTCCTGCCCCCGGTTCTCCGACCTGCCATTTGCCCACGACTCTGCTCAGCTCTCCAGCCCCGGCTGCCTGACTCAACGCACGAAGAGCATTCGCACTCCATTCCTCCCCCCCCCCGCCCATCCGTAAATAAAGACTGTTTGCAACTTGCTGCAACTGGTCTACCCTGTTTGTTTCCTGACATCTTCACCTGTAAACAATGTACCAGATATGTAGATGCCACACATTTATGTGCAGCAGTTTGTTTTTGTCATTCTTCTGAGGATCAACTCAGAGTTTATGCCACCTAGTCCCTGTAGCCTCAACGCCTTCTTCTGAAAGAACTATCATAGGACTATGATGGAAGACTGAATGGATTTTGGATTAGAATGGACTAGAATAGATTTTTGTCGTGTTTGTGTTGAACTAAAGTACGTGAAGCCTTCTAACAACAAAATCTAGTCTTAAACATGCCAGGGTTCCCCTTTAACATCTAAATCTCAGCATATATCAACAGATCAAGTTTGTACATTTGGACAGTGAGACTTTTCTACCCCTCTTTCCTAGCCCTCTTTCTTAGCCCTTCCCCTTGTTTTGCATGTTCATGTGAGGTGAAGGGGTTAGGGCTACTTGGTTTTTTACACAAAGGGGCTACCTAGACCACACTCAAAATGAAGGGCAATGAGAATTCTCTCTGCCTCCAACAGGGAATAGGGGAATATTTTCACCTCTACCACTTGTTACTCTATTTCAAGGGATAGGGAAGGGGCAAAAAGAAATGGGATTCAGCCTTAACCTAAGTAAAATGGTTCTGTAATTGTTCAGTGTAAATAAAGCAGGGACCTACAAATTGAAAAATTTCCACAAAGTCAGATTCTGGATTCTCTCGATACTCAGAATGTTAAAGCCTGACATGGTTCTGTTGAAGTTAGTGAGGATTTCAGAGTATTCTGAAGATGCTGTGTCCAGCTTGACTTTCTATAAAAACAAAAACAATCAAAATGTAATCAACCCCTGGCCATTTTGTTGGAGGTTGCCGAGTGCTGTTGGTAAGAGTAAGAAGCAGTACAAATGCAGTACAATATATACCAAATAGTTAAATGGCAGCCAACACTGAGGGCAAGGAAAGAAAAACTTCAGTTTCATGACCCTGTGACCTGTGCAGATAAGTGTTTGCATTGCTCTGTGTTGTGCCAAAGTTTCTTATTGATAGCACTCAGCAACCTTAAACAATTTGATTCCTTGCATTTATGTTAACTTACATATAGCCATTTATGTTATCAAAACATTTAGCTACTAACATAACAATCAAGAGAGCTACTGAGTGGCTGATTATATATTCAATGCAAAAAAGTTACTGCAAAAAAGTTAACTTTTCAGCATTGAATATGTAATCAGCTACTCAGTAGCTCTCTTGATTGTTATGTTAGGTGTTAATGAGGTAAACTATTGATAAATAGACTTACCTCATATCCTACTGTAGGTAACAGACAAGGGTTCCAGTTATATGGCAGAGTTACTGGGATATTTAATGGTGTTTTGTACTGTTCACTGAAAAAAAAATGTATCAAACTCATCCCTGCTACTATTATAGCTAATGCTGTGTGTCTAGATGGATACATAAGTTAAACAAAGTACACACCAGGTTTCCTGAAAGTCTTCATGTGAGATAAACACTGGTCGTCTTCTCACAAGCCTCCATGTTTGTACACTGACGTTTGTTTGAAGCATATCTGTGATATAGGCCACACAATATTGGTAAGAGATGAGAAGGAGGTTCACTTTCCATTCAGTGCTGAGTTTAAGTCAAGTACAGTCTGCTTTAATTCTTGGATTCTCATGCAACCCATCTTTGTGCAATCTTCAGCTAATTGTTCCTCATGGCTCTCCAGTTGACAGTTCATATCCCTTTTCAACAGACAGTTTATTTTCAGAGTATTTTAACTCCAACAAACTATGTAGAGCATGGCACTTTGGTTGGAACTGAAACTGGAGCCAAATAAATGTAAGCCTACCTGTAAAACTTAGTTCATACGGATGATCTCGTATGGTAAATGTCACTGTTGATTCACCACTGAGATAAGCCAATTCCAGTGCATGGCTTGTGATGGATGGAAACTGATTGTCACCACCCTGTCAAAAGTGATGTGGTTGCATGATGAAATTTCTTGAGATTAACACTTAACAATTAAACATTTCAAATTACTAAATAAAATTCAAATTATTTAAGAAATGTCCAAGCATATAATAATTATGATGGTAAAATTGTAATAACTGTTTATTTGATAAAATTTCACAGACTAGTATTTTATCAATCCACTATAGACTGTAGACTGGTAGTTGGTTCATTAGTTTTAGATGAAAACTACACTACAAGGTGTTGCTTTAAAGTAGTGTCTATGAACATAGTTGAGCTATCTGTACACCTCATATACACAGTAATCATTGTGTGATCATTGTGAGCGACCAAAACCATGTATGTGGTGCCTATATGCACTGATTGTGGTGTGAATAAAGCATGAGTGTTAGCTTATTAGCTGTCTCCTCACAGCTTCCCCGTACTCCTTCCACTGGTCCTCTGTTATCTCCCAGTACCAGACCCACTTTGTGATAAGCAGAGAGGCCGTGTGAAACTCTGGTGATGTTACTGACAGTCGGCGAACCTTGTCTGAGCCAGAGCACATCATATCAAAGTCTACAGGTGGGGAGCCATCACTATAAAAACACAACATGGATATTACATGCAGGGTAAATCAAGGCCTCACACCATCCTACTTCTCAATATGACTTTGTACAATGTTTGTACGTATATCGTTGATTATTGCTCTGATGTATTTCCCCTTGAATAAGAGTGAATCTGCTGTGATAGGTGTTTGTATACTTTTACACTGGTAACCATTTTTCTGTGTTTTAGTGTGACGATGGTATGATTTCAGTCACTTCTTTACATAAAGGCCTGTTAACATGGTTATTAGTTTTCAGCAGCAAAGGATGCCTTTTGGACTACCACAAGTATCTGCTAAATACCTGACCCTTCAAGCTTATAATTCTTGTCATAGGATCATAATAGTGATGACAGGAATGCTGTTGTCGTGATGAAAGTCTTGATGGCCTTTCAGATTACTTAGATTGACCAGGAATCCTTAGAAATATTTACGTTGTGGAGTTCAGATTTTCTGACTTACTGTTTTGTTTTTACAGGGTTGCAGTAGTCTCTCTCTACTTCTTCGTTGTCTGGGAGAGACCACCATTGATTGCCATGTCTTTTCTGCCACTGGTAAGGCATGTCACTGTGGACTTTATCGCATTGACCTATTGTATAGGTATAAACAGATTTGTCTCCATTTTAAATTAGTTGTACTGTGTGTGTGGAAACACTCAACAAATATACCCAGAATGCACCAGGGACGGACTGGGACTAAAAAAGGCTCTGAACTTTTTTTCCAATACAGGCCCACAATGCCACCTATATACACACGCACACACCTTATCGTCCATGATACTGTCGAAGAATACTATGCCTGTCAAAGTTTCACTTACAAAAATATTTGACAAAAAATATCATTATGCATTATCAGTGTTTTATTTTACCCCATTGCTTCATAATAAGCAATCCAACAGGTCATAGACAATTTTGGTAAAAGACGTCTGATAACAAATGGGCCTGAATGTCTCTTGGCCTTTTACTAACTTTGAAACAAAACAAAATTGGAAAGACTTACAACTTGGTCAGGTTGATGCACAGTAGCTGGATATACAGATCTTACGGCTGCCAACTTTTGGGTTCAGTTCTACAAAAAATATCTTTTTGCACATTAAAACAGGCTACATGGAAGGAAGCAAAACTGAAAAGTTGGCAGCCGTGGTGACGAGAGTTGGTGGCTGTGGTGACAGCGCATGTGTTATGTAACAAAATTAAGAACAGTTTGTTCAGAATAGTCAAGTCCAAGTAATTTTCCTAATGAAAATGGTAACTGATAGTTGATCTCGTATGCATATTCATAGCTTTGGTTTGGCTTATGTGACACACGTTTTTGGAGAGCTAGACAAACCGGCAGATAAACAAGCCTGCCTGACTGCCGTCGGAATGGATTTTTCCAGAACGCACAGATTGTCAGTCCGCCCCTGGAATGCACTGTGTTTTGGGTGCACACACACACACACACACACACACACACACATAGCATAAAATAGTCAGACAGGTCTAATTTATAGTTCTTCCACCTACCACCAGCATTGCACCGATAAATGAGATGCATTTGACAGATGACATCACTTCCTAAAAGGAGTTAAAATTTGATATATACTTTATTTAACAGCAAAAACACTCTTCCTTTCTCAACTAAACCACAGATCAACCATCCCCTAAACACACACACACACACACACACCACCACCACCCCACTCTTTAACATCCCTCTAACAACATGTAAACAGACACAAAAGCCCTTCAATAATGAGCCCATACAAAGAACTGATACTTCCAGAAGCAAAATGGAGATTACTTTTAATGTGGATTATTCCTTATAATGTTTATTTCTTATTATTCTTTTTTAGTGGAATTACTCAAATTAAATCCCTTACCTGAACTGCTCTGTTGAATCTGATAGCCAGCATCATCTGTTATTGGATTACTGAATTTTGAGTTCACCTGTTATGTTAATAAAGATGATAATAAGTTAATAGAGAACTGCATAAACTTAGACCTAGATAGTCAGCTTTTCAAAAACTGTAAATAAAAATAATTAATGTAATGTGAGTTAATGGAGAACTGTACAAAAGTCCTAGATGTTTACCATTTTGCTGACGTAGATTGTTATGATGTAAGATACTCTATAAGACTAAATTCAAAACAACTGTTTGTCACTCGGAAGGGGCATCTGAGAATTGAACCCACAACTTTCTGTGACTTGGAAATGGCAGTTCAGTTCTCTACCAACATTGTACCCCAGGGGCACCGCTAGAAACTTTGGGCCCTATGACAGAAAATATAAATTTGGGCTCCCCAAACATTTATTAGAATATTAAAATGTTCTCTTGGGCCCTTAGAATCATCCTAACACCCCCCCTCCCCCCCAAGCGGTGCACCTGCTGTACCCCCCCTTACTCTAGATTATAAATTTGGTTTTGCCGGTCAGTCAGGGCTTGGTCAAGTTCATACATGTGGTGGTGGTTCAGAAGGAAGCTCATCTTGGAACAGGAGCAAAGAAATCTCGTGTTCCTGTAGGCCCATCAACCCATGCATTTCCAATACCAGTGTATTATGTAGGGAGTACAGGTCATGTGAAAAGGGACATCTGTAAATGTTGGAACAACAAAAGTTTGTTTAAAGCAAGAAGAAAGGATATAAAGGAAGTCCTACATACAGTACATGTGATTCACATATCCTTTATGAACACAGAAAGTTATCTGAACAAGCTTTAAAAAAGGAAGAATTTGGCATCTCAAACACTATCACATAAAAGCTATCTATTAACTATCCAGCTATCTATCTAAAAGCTATCTATTAACTATCTGTGTAATGCCTGTTACACAGTGAATTGACAATAAAGTACACTTTGACTTTAACTTTGACTTTTGTAATTTTACACAATTTGCAGCCAAGATCTGCAATGAGCAACATCGTCAGTTAAGATTTTGGCAATTCAAGTGATCTCATTTGTCAGATATTGTGTTGTGTGAAAGACACACTGGCATGAAGGCTCTTTTCATTCTCTTTTTTATCACGGTACAAAGCAATTGTGTTATAATCCCACTGATTTGATAGCCTACAACTAGCATACACATACATACA
This sequence comes from Tenualosa ilisha, assembly GCA_015244755.2. Taxonomy (NCBI): domain Eukaryota; kingdom Metazoa; phylum Chordata; class Actinopteri; order Clupeiformes; family Clupeidae; genus Tenualosa; species Tenualosa ilisha. The sequence continues at coordinate 12,643 of PYXC01002291.1, read as the reverse complement.
CAGAGAAAGAGAGAGAGAGAGAGAGAGAAAGAGAGAGGATGTGTATTACTCCTGAACGCTAGTTCGGCAAAAATAAAACAAAGTCAATTTTCAGCACACGGGTAATGATAAAGCTAGATTGAAGATTTGAAATTTGCCTAAAATTTAAAATATCAGTGGATCTCTTCCTGGTTGGAAAATGAATAAACTATTTATATTCAGTTTTGACTGAAGACTGGGCATCCATTTAGCACTAAGGACTTGCCTATTATCTAAAATTGACCAAAAAGATCATGCTTCTATCCATGGCAACAATAATGTCACATAGTGCAATACCAAGTGTCCTATGTGTACATCAGCAATGTCAAAGGCTTCATTCACTGTGCTACAATTAATGATTTTGAACACATTCATTTTAGGTATAAGAACTACATTGTGTTCAAAGGAGACATAGAATGAAAATGGACCATTCAAAGTTGAATACATTCTATTGTAACATCAGAGAACTAAGTACAACGTTCCATTCATCCATTCTATGTTACCTTTAAAAGTAAATCAAATTCTTACCCACTGTCATCACAATATCCTAACATGTAGCCTTCACACATGTGCAAGCGCTCACAACTCAAACAATCTGGTGTGTTGCAGAGTGAAATGTTGCTTCTTGCTGTTACAAATCTTCGTCCATGATCAATGACCTCTGTGAAGGTGTCAGGGTTCTGAGTGATTATTTGGTTAAGTTGACTGACAGGTGCCAATCCCATATCCACAAGATCGTTGTATGAAATCATTCCCCCTTTTCTGCATATCTCTCTGAAAATATCCACCTGTGCCATCTTTCTGCAGTCGATTCACAGAAATATTGTCATCTGCTTGCATTCACGGCTGTTGCCTGTGGCTTACTGATTCCTGAATGTGGTAGTGGTACTGGTTTGACTTGTTTTAGGGCCCTTTAGGACAACTTGTCTTTTAAAAGTGAGAGGAAACCATGGGATCAAAATGTGTTTGTCTCCATTCAGGTTTATCCATATAAATGCAGTAATATGTAGTGTGTAGCCTGAAGCTTGATTCATACAATTATACCTCTTTTATAATTGGAATACATGTCTGTGCTTCACTCTTTTCTCTTTTCTCTGACAGTCGGATTCTGATTCATTTGGTTTTCTTTGCCTCATTAGATACACTGTGGTACATACACAAAGTAGGTAATACACAGGAAATTGTAACAGAACGGGTGTGAATGCCTCCCCTTTCACCACAGTATGGCAAACAGTCTGTAGTCATCTTCTCAATCACATGGAGAAGAAATTATATTGAGCAGCTCATTAATCTGAAAGAGAAAAATACCTTCAAAGCACTTTTTCTACCTTCACAAACATCTTCGTTGGGAGATTTCTTTTTTTTACTTGATCCTAGTCTTGTCAAAATGTATTACATCCACTGAGGAAGTGTTGTCTTTTTTTTAGAAGTGTTGTTTTTTGTTTGTTTGTCTGTCTGTTTATTTCCAGGGGGTATTTGACTGTTTGAGTGCCTTTCTATTGCAAGAACCTAACTAATAAAGTAACACTACATGTTATCATCCATTTTTAATGTACCGAGTACCCATTCAGTGGGTGCTATGATGGTATGCTACTTGTTTTTAACTAACAAGACAGATCAGGGTACAGTACACGTGAGAACGATGTGACATCATGCGATACTTGACATTCCATCCATTCAGATACTCCATTCTCTTTGTTATAATCCAATGTGGGAACAAAATGACTTTGAAGCTGCACTAATAACTCCATAACCTATGATGTTTCCTAAACAAAGTTCAGAAGGGAGCCCATCGGGTTGATAGATGGCCATCATTCACCCCACTTTGGGCTGTAGGAGATGAAAGCCTCCTTACCTGCCCAACCCATCACAAGCTCTGGCATTGCAAAACTTCACACTTCCTTCTGTATCTTTTCAATCTCTAAGCTCAAAGTATCCCTTATCCACAGGGGGGTGCCAGCAGACAGCAATCGATTTCCACTGTCGGTATCCAAAGACCATGGCCAGCTATGTAGTCAAACTTCCTTATTCTCAGCACTCAATCATCAAATCCAAACTAGTGACCATCGCAGTGCTTGAGATAATATCTTTTTTCCTATAACCTATGCATTTTTTCAGGGGTTGTTGTGCCCCATAGGTTGCTTACTGTAAGTACAGAATAAATTATGCTCTTGTTTCAAGTATGAACTTTGTGTGACCACTTGATATGTTCAGTTGAACAGTGAACAGTTGAAATGACAAGATGATTATAAAAGCAATGCAAGTCAAGGAGAATTATAAGTGTCAAACTGAAAGGACTGAAATAGCTGGGTATGGCCCCATATTTCACATAAAATCTGCTGAGGTGTACCTGTTCCAAATGAGGAACTGCCAAGCCAGACTATAACATGAAAATGTATTGTCTGGCTATGACCGATAGACCAGGCTCCAACCAAGGGGTGGAATTAGGGATTGACTTTCAAACTGCTGCGATAGATAGCCTGATAAGCTACCATTAGGGTATGTTTCTTTACAAGGACAGAGCGATGTGATTGGTCTGACCAAACTGGACCAAACTGGAGAACAGCTACTGAGGCCCTATGATTCGTTTCTAGACATACCTGTATAGCAAAACCAATTTCTACTGCTGGTTAGGGCTCTGGGCTTGGAACAAGCTTGGAGCTTGGAAGTGTTGCTGGTTCGGTCCCAGACCAGTGGGCCATGGCTAAAGTGCCCTTGAACAAGGCACCTAACCCCTCACTGCTCCCCAGGCACCACTGCCCTGGGTTAGTGTGTGCTTGACCTTACTGTGTGTTTCACTGTGTGCTGTGTGTTTCATTAATTCACAATGAGACAAATGCAGAGACCAAATTCCTTGTGTAAGTAAATACACTTGGCTAATATAAGATTGATAAGAAGATTCTCTATTCTCTAGAGTACGTCTAGATTTCTAGGCTACTCCTGAGCCAAAATGAGGGCTATATGGTTGATTTCATACTCTGCTACTGCTGTCTGAGTCATCCCTGGTTTCTTTCCACTGATACCCAGCCACGTCCTCCCTGGCTGTGTGCCTCTCTGCATTGTGCGTCACAGCAAAAGGCTCAGTGTTCTGTCAGTTTTGGAATGTGTAGTATGTTGTGGCTGTATTGTAAAATATTCATGTATATTCACACGTAGTTGCTGAGAATGAATATGAAATATCTATTGTCAGGGTCCAATACCAGACTGTGTGTTTGTGTGTGTGTGTGTGTGTGTGTGTTCTTTGCAACCTTTACAAACCACTTTACATCTGAGTTTGTTACTTTTGTTTTTTGTTAAGATCCAAATGGCCTAAAAGAAGTAAGTGACATAACTGTGAACCTGTGGCTGTTATCTTTCAGATACTGATATGATTTTGCCCACACTCTGTAAGTGTCTTCAGAGGCCCTTGGTTGTGTTGCTTATTAATTTGTTAGCACTGCCGCGCTGCCAAGATTCTCAAATTAGCCTTATCGCCACGGTAATGCAGCATTCCATATCAGGCTCCCAGCATCCCTGGGGGGGGGAGTAAACCTGTGTGGAAAATGATGATGAAATATTCATACTGCAACATCTGACTCATAGACACACACACATACACACACACACACACACACACACACACACACACACATGCACACACTGTTTCTCTCAGCCTTTCCGCAGCCTTAATAATTGGTATGCCATTATTACTGTCACTAAAACACCATACATGAGCAGATACAACGCCATACAACACCGACCAGAGCATAGATGTTGACTTGTGTGCTGCTTGTCTCAGGGAATGTTTGGGGCTCCCTGGATCACAGGATGCCTACATTGCTGGGGGAAACGTGGGAAAAAAGTGGAAAGAAAAATAAACTATTTTTGTATCTTCAAAGTGTAAAAACTTTAGCAGTTTAGCTAGCAGTTTACATTGAAGGCAATTTACATACAAATTTGTTTTACTGCAAAAGCACTGATAAAATCTATAATATTGATCATGATAGTTTTGCCACACTTTATGTGTTTGTGTATGTAAATGATCAAGTCATCAATAAGAGACCCTGTGATCTGAATATGAAATGGATGTCTTGCATTCAGATTCAAAGCATATCAGCATGTTGTTCTTTCTTCCTGTGATCCTATTAATCTTCCCACATAATTTCACGGTACTTGAGATGGTGAGATTGCCGTTAGGAGTGACTCAAAGCCATTTTGAGTTCCATGGTTATAAGTCCTTTCCAAAGGTCTTTTATTGTTTAAGGTCTTTTATCGTGTACTGAGTGAGAAAATTCAATTATTAAGCAAATCAAAAATAAATGTTGCCTGGTTCAGATATCCAGAATACTAGCTATCATGACAAATTTAATTCAACATGAAAATGTCAAATTAATTACTTGATAAACCATATTCCCTTGACCCAAAGGTTTGAGAAATCAAGAAAAGCTTTGTACCAAACATCTATTTACAGAAAGCCTTATACTTACCTTCTGGCTTATCTCAACTGTTGCCATGATAATAATTTATTATTGTGGCTTTATGACAGAGCTAATTGCTGATAAAAATGGAAAAGTTATCATTTTATCCACCTCTTTGCTTAACTTACATTACACAATTATAAAATAATATTTTGTAGTGGATTAACTATAATTAATTGATATATGAGCCCATATTTTGTAACATAGTAGCAACATAGTAACAATAACAGTGTATAATGTCATCAAAGAATGTGTGCCTTGGTTTTGTGTACTTCTATAACACAAACTAACTTTGTCAGGCCGTCAAACGTGTTTCATCTCTGGAGGGAGATGATGACTAACCCTCAGACCTGAATACTTATTCAAACAATTCCCAGGGATTGACACATAAACACAGCAGGGCTGCTTTAAATTCATTAGCCTCCCTCTCACTGTCACTCAGTTTGCTCCCCTTGATTAATGGATCTTTAACGGCAAAGCTGGGTGATTTGCTCACAAAGGCCTTGGGCTTCATCAGCAGACTTGCATCCCCAGGGGAGAGGACTGTATATCGCTTCACCCGCAAAGAGTAGGACATTAGGTTTCTTTTTTGCGAGTAGCAGTAGTCTAAACGAATAAGGTTTGAAAGTGGAAATAAATAGAGTGAAAGCATATCTGGTATTGCTGTATTCATCTTGTTATGTACATTATGTACAAGGATATCAGGTGCCTACAATGCCAAATCTTAACAGGAAAAAAAACTGTGCTACTAATTAACCCCATTAAAAAAATCAATAGGTCAAAATCAGATGTTAAGATATTATGATATTTTCAAATATTTGCAGAGCTGGTGAAAGGATCCTCTCCATTCTTGGCATACCTACTCCTTATGATGTCATATGAGTTGAGAACTGTCCCACCTTCTTCTGTTATTTATGCATTTATGCATTTATTCTACCCTTTATTCTGTACCACTTTACCTGTAAATAATCCTACATTGTATAGGTAAACTGTTTGGCCATACATTTTGTCCTCCACCAGTAATGAAAGGGTAATTAAACAGCCTACACTCTATATTTTTTTAGAAGTGCATACCCTCTAGATGTGAGTTAGCATGAGCTGAAACATGTTCCATCTTCTTTCACCATGCACAATACAGTACACAGTCTTATCGTGGAAACATACGGGGAATGCCATGTTATGGGTGTGACAGAACACAAAAAGAATGTCATGTTATGGATGTGACAGAACATAAAAAGTAGTTCTGCATTCTGCTGAATACAGCAGTTAAAGTTCATATAATCACCGGCCTCACTGAAATGCCAAAGCATACTGCTGTTATGAATGTGACAAAACATCCACTTTCTGTGGATTTGCCCACACAGCTAATAGATTTTGGGCTATAATATTTGGGGAAACTAATGAAGCAGTCGTAACAATACATTTTCTAAAAGTATTTATAATAATAATAACTTGGTTTTATATAGCGGCTTTCAAGATACCCAAGGCCACTTTACATTTCATGAAGCCATGTGTGTGTGTGTGTGTGTGTGTATGTGTGTGTCTGTGTGTGTGTGTCTGTGTAGGGGGCACAGGCAGGCCCCGTGAAGGGGAACACCGGATGTAGAGGAGTAGTTGTTTCCATAGTGTGGTCGCAGTTACATGGAAGGCTCCGTCACCAAAGATCCTGAGTCTGCTGTGGGGAATGATCAGCTGGCCCTTGTCAGAGGACTGCAAAGACCTCAGGAGGAGGTCAGCAAGGCAGTGGGAAGCAAGTGCATGAAGTGATTTTGTAGGTGAGGAGGAGGACTTTATAGGAGATACTGGACTTTATAGGGAGCCAGTTCCAGGATGACATTGCAATAGTCCAAGCGGGATGAGATGAAGTAGTAAGTGAGTTACTGATTCACCCTCTAGATACGGAATAACATGATTTTTCCTGTAGAGGAAAAATCCACCTCTACAGTACCATTCACAATGTTGATCCTGTATTGTACTTAGGTATACCAAATGTACAGTTTATATATTTACCATTAAGGGAAAGAAAATTCAATCACTTTTCATTTTCTTAGAGCTTACACGCCATAGTATAAGTATACATACTCTTTTGATCCTGTGAGGGAAATTCGGTCTCTGCATTTATCCCAGTCTTGAATTAGTGTAACACTCACACAGCACACAGTGAGGTGAAGCACACACTAACACAGAGCAGTGGGCAGCCAGCTGTTGTGGTGCCCGGGGAGCAGTGAGGGGTTAGGTGCCTTGCTCAAGCTGTGGATATGGGCATGGGAGAGCAGTGCTCCACCACTTCCCTGCCCACATTTTTCCTACCAGAGATTCATTGCTGCAACAATGAAATTTTTCTGGTCGTTTTTCATTTGTATGGAGAATATAGCATGTTGTTTATACCCTCATGATCTGTGTGCTGTTAACCATGCCATTTGTACATTGTGCCCTACACAGACCACAAGTAATAGATAAACCTCTGTACCTAACATAGTTTATTTTAGCCATCATTGATATTCCTACTATGCTTCAATTAAAATAATCTGCCCCTTGGCCCACGTGACCATAAATGAGTCAGTTTTCTTGACCATGATTTTATTAGATTTAATATCATACAAGTTAACATTAAACAGTTCAGCCAACAGTTCTATAGACTACAAGCCTAATCAGGCCCTTGATGTAATAAGTATGGCAATTTGAAAATGATTCTTCTAGCTGCTCTGGAGACTGTTAATATCATCACACTGAAACACTGAGACATTTATGTTGTAGTAAATATCTGTATCTGCACCTGTCCTAATCTACTTAAAAAGTCATGACACTACAGTTCATTCCATCCAATCCATTATTCAAGCAAATTTGTAAGTGAGTTGAGTAAGTGTGCCAAGTTTGAGGAGAATCCTTTACCCAGATCAGGAGATATAGACCAATGTCAAGATATACCAAGATGCAATTTTGACCCATCATTCATTTTGCCATGGTCTATTGAAGGCTCTCTAACTGGCGTTATAGGCATATGGAATTCTTAATCTACAGGACATGGTGTTTGCCAAGAGCCAATGCAAAATGAAGAGTACTGGTTTCAAGTGAACACAGTTTCAAGTGAAAGAGTGACTGCGTTTTACATCAGAAAACCCACAGGCCTATTTAATGATACAATTACCACTGTTTAATGATACTAGTGACAAACATGTCACATTAGTACGTAAACTAGTGCGAAGTATAGATAATATTAGATTAATGTACAATGGGCCACATTAAATTATTTATTTTTGACTTCATGGCGAGCCGCATGAAAGAGAGCAGGGGGCCGCAACTGGCCCCTGGGACGTAGTTTGGCCACCCGTGCTCTAGAGGTTCATATTCTTGAAGAGGTATTAAACAGTGTTCTTTTTGGAATCATATTAGGTATATTGTTTATGCCAAAAGAACTTGGCTTTTCATGCAAGCATTTCTATTTTAAGATACTGTAGCCTATGTATGACTATAGAGACTATAGGCTATGTACGTTTGCCATAATGCCAGATTGCATAATGCTCTCAGAAAGCCAGAAGAGAAAGAATGGCATAAACGGACATTATGCCCAAATATACGCTCCTTCTTTCTTTTCGCTTTTTAAAAGCTGGGCTGAGAGGACCAGGCGATTCCACTTTTAACAGCCTCGTTAAAGGCATCATTAGGCTAGTCAATCCTGTGGAATCAATTCTCCTGTGTTACTTGTGAAATATTAATGAAAAACGCGCATCATCGAGCCGGTGGGAGGCGCCTTTCACATTTCACTACCCAGCCGAGGTTGGACGAGATTCAGCAGGACGGTGCGCTCCCCCGCTCATGTTCCCGGCATGCTTTGAGAAACACGGAGACAGATCGAAGAACTGAGGGTCGAGCAGTGTGCAGGCTTTGTGGCACGAGCGCAGGGCATCCCCCCATCAGCACCGATACAACACCGACTCAATCTGAGGTAACAAACTAATAGTACTCAAACGCGGGGTGTTTATTTTTGCCAGATTTTCACATGAGTGGAAAACCTGATGACGGTATATTACATTTATGAAGACAAAATAATCCATATTTTTTTGTCCTGTAATACTGTGATGTATCGGGTAGCTACTGCTGTCAGCCTAACCGCTCCCTCAGAAATGGAGCTCAACACGAATCACTGTATCCATGGTGTTATCGCGTGGTTTATCATGTTAATGACTGACTCTGGGTACTGAATTTCCGAGATTATGCATGTCGGTTCATTTGTAGTTTCCTTGTCGTTACAGCATGGAAGTCGTTTTGCTGCAGGGGCACCAAGGTAGCTTACTGTATGTGATTGGAAACTGGTAGAGGCAAGGGATATCCGTCGTGGAATCCCCTCTCCGTCCTTTGCTTGGTCAGCTGTGAACCTGAGCTGCCTTTGCGCACCTCGATTCAGTTTCCTTAATCATGGATCAAGCTATTGGTGACTTGGAGCCCTGTGCGCTTTTGCTCGAAGACAATACTCTGCAAAATTTTATGTTTTCTTTCCTCTAGTGTTTATATAGTGAAGTGCTATCAGTTAACGAGTGCACTTGTTGAAATGTCAGTAGACTGCTTGAAGAAGGTAGATTTGGGCATCTGACACTACACCGTACATTTTTCTTGTAGAAGGAAAGAGTTCATATTCTGTCTTCATCATTGTATTTTATTGACTGTATCGATTGACTTTGCAAATTCCAGAAAGGTAGATGAAGTAGCAAATGCCCCTTTTCAAAGAGCAGAAAATGATTTTGCGTGCTTCGTATTAGTATTAGGTAATCCTCAAATTAATAGATAATTTTTGTCCTAGGAATCAGATTACTCATCTTCCAGGATTACAGCAAAAGCATGTTGAGGATGTATGCATGAGTCTGCTTGTTGTTTGTGTGTGTGTGTGTGTGTGTGTGTGTGTGTCCTTTATGAATGAAATGAAACGGCAGTAGATCATGAATGGAATGCTGAGCATGTGAGGTACAGTCACTGGTGGAGTTCTCATATGAACATTATTAGGCCACTGTTAAAGAAGCCTTTGCATAACGTGAGACAGATCATTTATTCAGATCAGTATTCAATACCTCTGAGTCTCCAGAAGGGGACAAGAACCATCATCTTAATCAGCAAAACATGAAGCCATCGCTCCATTGCAGTGTACACTACAAAATGACATTTAATAGTCTTTAATAGAGCATATCAAGACAGATGTTTTCATTGCTACTGCTTGGAGAAGTACTGTACAGTGACATGTGTAATGGGGTAAAAAGTCAGGCAAGCATCACAGAGTCCCTCATCACTGCTGCTATTCCAGGAACCTGTTTCATTGTGAAAGACTAAACTGCCCCACTCTGGGCACAACAGTTGAGAATATCCCCGAGGGCTTCTCACTGATGGCTCCATTCTTGCGGGTGGCAGTGCAGTATCAGTGAATTAGGATGGAGAGGGGGCTTACGCAGATGCCTGAGTCACCTAATCCCCCTAAGCATTTTGGATATTAGACAGCTTGCCTGTATTTTTAGACCCTGACTTTGGGCCCACTGTGTTGATTATGGCAGTATTTTCAGCCTTGGTCGCTCCCTTTCTCTCTCTCTCTCTGAGGTGAATTGCATTCAGTGTCTGCAACTGATGCAGCTTATATCCCATTTTCTGATGATGATGGTAAGAGGATTAAATTGAGCACAAAAAAGTCTCAAAAGACTCCCTAGCTAGGGACACTTCCTGTGGTCCTCTTAGAGGAAGAAAGACACACTGATGGCATTGGGGGTAGTAGTGTAAAATAAGCTGTAAAGTAAGTTATTCTTTTGTGTCGTTCTCCACCTAACCTACTGCTTTGGAGTAACAGCCAGGTCCGTTAAGATGGTGTAGGAGCATTCTGACTTCTGTTCTGTGTCGGCATTGCACACTGTGTAAGTATGTGCAATTACTGTTGGCCATGCCCATTCAAAACAGAGGCTGTCTCATTGGCTAGAGCAGGATGATCTCCCTAGCATACTGCTCCTTGGGAATTCCTCACCCAAAATGCCTGAAGCCATATACACACAGCAAGCTGTGCGTATGTGAGATGTAGCAGTTGCTATCTGATTTTGCCCTTGTATTTATGCCAGAAAATTCTGTGGAGACAGCTTCTTACCCTTTGCTGCTCATGTAAAAAAACTGGCATCGCTTCTGAATTTACATTGATGCATTTAGGAGACGCTTTTATCCAAAGCGACTTACATTTTTTGTCAACTATCAATTGTTCAGGGCCAGTCTCCCCTAGAGCAATTTAGGATTAAGTTGGATACAGTTGCAGTGAAGTTTGAGCTGCACGTCACGCAAGCAGTGGAGAAGCTCTAACCTGCTAACATACATGCTGAAATTAACATGGTAGTAAACTGCAGCCACTATGCTATTGCGGTGGGAATGAGTCCTGAGTCCTGTGTAGCCACTTCATGGGCAGCATGATAAGGCGTCTTCATTGAAGAGATCTGCGCATGAGCTGGCCTCAGGCAACACTTTTGCCCATTTTCACAGCCTAGACTGAGTGAGATGCTATTACTTTGTTTTTGTCCCAGTGTTTGTTAAGTATGGTGTCTGTTGCAGGAAGCTAATATATTTTTTACAGCTATTGTTTTACTCAGCTAAGGCAAGGTAAGGTAAGGCAAGTTTATTTATATAGCGCATTTCATGCACAGAGGCAGGTCAATATGCTTTACAAAGATAAAGGCAAAGACCAGTGAATAATAGAAAATAAAATGACATAAAAATTATTGAGAAAGAAAAAAATAAATAAAATGAAATGATTGAAAAAAAAAAACATATTTTTTAGAGAATCAAACAGCTGTAGATCACTGAAGAACTACTTTTCTGCGGAAAAGAACAGAGCTCAAATCCACGTCAAACCAAATCTGTGTTTAAACAAAACACTTTAACACAGAGACCGGCAATGTCTCTTTTCAAAGAGCCAATTCCGAGTCAGCAAGCACACCGTGTGCTGTTGAAATTAGTATCATCAAATCATCACACTACACATTAGCTAATAGATGGGATGCATCATTGCAGTATGTGGGATTATATCATTACCAAACAGTGAGATGAATTGTATTGTTGCTCATTATAGCTAAGAGGGAAATACAGCGTATGCACTCTACAGGGTCTCTGTATTTGTGTAAGTCACTGTTCCAACCAATGAACCCTATGAACCAATTCCGGACCACAGTGATTGCTGTTAGATATATTAATTGGTGGTAAATAGTTAGGGTCAGTCAAAGTATATGTATTATATGCTGTATTTAGTTGAGTCCTTGAATATTCAAACCCCTTTGAATGGGCTATTTGGAACTTGTATTAGATGGAATGGAAGTCAAGTTAGAGAGGAAAGGCTGACATTCTGTGACTGTCTTTGTCTTCATAATGTATTTGTGTGTTGAGCATGTACCTTGCAACAAATGTCTTGGAAGGGAAGATTAAATTGTTTTGATAGCTTGTCAAATAAAAGGCTGTTATTGATAGCAAATGGTGGGCCTAATCCATGAATGGACGTTTAATTCAATAATCTTGAAAGGTCATGCATTCACTCAGTGGTAGTTCTGCAGCTGGGTCTTACAGGAGGGTATAGAATGAAATAGAGAAATGTATTCCATTCAGTATCCATCTGTATTCGCCATTTACATGTGTAATTGATTACCTTCATAACTTATTATTGATCAGTTGTTATACAACATGAAAAACACACTTGAAATGTTTAATTGCCCTCATTCCAGATGCAAGATCTTATTATCTGCCATAATCATCTCATTAACCAATGAAAGGGTTATGGGTTTTGTTTATTTGTTTGTTTTGTTATTGTCTTATTGCCTAATCGTCTGTGTGTAGTGCGCTTTGGACATTGCATAAGAATGTGCTACATACATGAGTCCTTGCTTACCTTGCTTATATTCCATCCTTCAAATCCCTTGCTGAAAATAGCCCAATAACAAGGCACCTTCAATGAGTCCCACAAGCCCATGCTTTTGACATGGGCATTGCTGTAAGTGTCCATCCTATTCATGACACTGAAACTCATCGAGTGGTGGTAATGTTCACTGATAGGCTGACACAAAAATCACTGCAAAGTATGGTTTTCAACATGTTTCTGACCATTCGTTCTCAGTTATGGACCTATTTTTTCAAACCCATCACACCCATATGTAAACTTCTGCCTATGA
>PYXC01002290.1:10000-12149 GCA_015244755.2 Tenualosa ilisha | reverse complement strand
TTGAACATTAAAAACATTACATTTTCTTTGGACCATAAAAAACAGCAGTGAAAGTGAAACGTAAATAAATTAGGATGATTAAGGGCTATACGGTCCAAATATAGTTGGCTCATTAGGGGAATATAGTGTAAAATATACTGGCGTCATTAGAGGTCTATACGGTCAAAGACTAGGAGCTTAACTTAGATGCACATGAATGCAATGTGCAAATGTGGAAGTATGCATGTTTCTGTGCTTTGAGGGCAGTAATGTTAATGTGTGTGTTTGCATTCATGTGCATTTACGTACATGTATGTGTATCTGTATGCGAGGTTGCAAGAGGATTCAGAACATCTTTTCAGTTAGCATTTGGTGACTGCATCTTTTGAGTATGTATATACACTCCCTAAATGCTCTCCAAATATCTTATTATTGACTGTTTACAGACATTCAGACGACATTCATCTGAAAAATGTTCTTGAAGAGTTTGGTGAACTGTTAAACTGTTTGCTTAGAGTTTAACTGCCTGTATATGAGAGTCAGAGAGATACAGTATCTCTAAGACTCTCATACGCCGACAAAGACAGAGATACCACCTGTGTATTCAAGAAAGAAAAAAAGCTTCTGAGCGTCAGAATGAACACACACTGTGACCATTTAGTGTGTGTATTCTGACGCTCAGAAGCTTTTTTTCTTTCTTGAATCAGTCATGCAAGAAAAAGATTGCTGATGGCCCAGACGCTCTTTAAATTCATAAAGAGACCACCTGTGGTATCTCTATAATTGTCTATATATGACTCTATATATGAGAGATATCTATATATGAGAGATATCTATATGAGAGATATCAGCACTGTTGATATAAATATGATTTAGTGTCTAATCTAATATTAAAACAAACAAAAACAAAAACTACTATAACTGAACTATTGGACAAATGCTGTGTGAGTGTATGCAAGAAAGAAAAACAGCTTCTGAGCGTCAGAATACACACACTAAGCGGTCACAGGGTGTGTTCATTCTGACGCAGTCATGCAAGAAAAAGCTTGCTGATGGCCCAGACGCTCTTTAAATTAATAACTAAGCACAGCTGACGTGTTTATCAGATCCAACCCATTCTGCTTCTCCAGCGTGCAATTACGCTTGGTGAGTTCAGTGTGCTAATGAACACTTATCTATAAATGTAACATGAGGTCTACATGAGGCCTATTGTTTTAAAATGACTCACGTTGTTCCCTGAAATTCCCTGCGGTTGGTTAATGAAGCTGTAGCCTCTGGCCATCTTTGTTTTTTTTTTTTACTGTGAGCCTGCAGTCTCGGTTGCAGTAGGTGCTCTCATTGCCAGGGAGAGAGGTATCAGCTAACACACGGATAAATACATGGAGTTCATAAGTCAGTTTGTTCATTTACCTGTCAACTCGTACTAGAAATGGTTAAACACACAGTTTGACCTTTGTCTGAAATCTGTAAATATTGTACACATGCACATACAGGTCAGTGTTCAGGAACATACATAGAACAGCTAGAGATAGATAGAAAGAGAGAATGGATGGACAAACACACAACACACACACACACACACACACACACAGATATATAGTGCACAGAGAGAGGGAGAGAGAATGATGGACACACACATGTAAGGCAAAATTGACTGATATCCACATTTTGTCTGGCCTGGGTCAACCCTGAAGCCAAGCGCAGAAAAGATGTAATATTTGGCCCTCTATAGGAGGCCAAAGCTCACCATGAGCTGCCATTTTGAGGACACCTCTCTAAACAAAGGAACTTTGCTTTGATTATTATATTGTCATGTTTGGTCCACTGAACTAATCCTTGTAATGTGGGCAGCAGTTAGATCATAGTTTTGTGGCAATCTAAAGTATAGCTACCTAGTTATACATAAACAGCTATATTGCATGCTGATTTGAATTCACACCTTCCACTGGCCAGTGGAGCCAGTTGAGGCGTGCCAATAAACCTGACTAGAGGATAAATGAGACATTTCCTCCATTTTTCAAGGCTATCTTCTCTCTCTATCTTTTTTTTCTGTCTTTCTTGACTCCACTCTCTTTACTCTACTTCTATCCTACCCTCTCTTCTTTCCTTTCCTTCTCTCTCCTTTCTTTCTCTCTCTTGGGTTTGTTTTTATTTTTTTACATTCTTGGTT
>PYXC01002290.1:5000-7500 GCA_015244755.2 Tenualosa ilisha | reverse complement strand
GACACATTCAGAGCAGGCTGACATAGGGAACAGCAGCCCTATTAAAGTTTCTTTGTCTCTGTCTGTATTTATCTGTATGATGTTTTCCTCATTCATCAAGGCATTGGAGATCATTCAATTCAGAAGAGTATGTTTTAGTGTTATTTATTCACCTAATCACCTAACATTACAGAATTGGCACACCATCTGTGAACTCTACAACAAGTTCCTATTAGTACAATACAATTCAAATTAAGAGTCCTGTGTGTACATCACTTCAGTCAACAATGCAAGCACACGGTGAAACTTGTACATGTAACATGTGGCCTGAACAGCAACATAAAATAATGCAAAGAGTAATTTTGGATGAGAACCTAACTCAACAAGCCCAGATGCAGTTCTGAAGCTGGACACGTCCTGTACTTTCAGAACAATAAGGCATACTGAGGCTTCAGCCACTGGTATCAGCGGCTGTGTTGGCATTCTTTGGGGGATAGGCCAGCAGATTTATTCATAGTTTGACATATAACTCACCAGCCATGCTTGGAATTTCATGAACAGATGGGTGAATGATATTAGCCTCTCCATCCGCTCTCTCCTTCCTCAGTGGCGAGTCACTGAGATGCCGCTACATGCCTGCCGCCCCTCGTTCCTCGTTGAGAAATATGGCTGCTGCAAAGCACAAGCCTGACCTCCAGAAGCACATACATATTGGCCAATCGAACCGGTTAACTGCGAAATGGAGTGTGACTTTAGAATGGAATACATGGAGAGGGGTGCCATTGCACACACACGGCTGGATGAGCCATCAGTGTATCAGGAGCAAGACAGATGGAGATGGATGGATGGATGAATGGGTGGATGGATAGATATTTAGATAAATAGATAGATAGATAGATAGAGAGAGAAGGAGGGAGATGGAACCAGAGAGTCGCTGAATAAAATGCTTCAAAATAAACTGCAGACAGGCCACATGGCCTAATGGTCTGACTTCGGGTCAGAAGATTGAGGGTTTGAGTCCCTTCGTGGTTGCATCACAGTTGTTAGGTTGTGTAATAATGTTTAAAAGACTGTTGGGATTGTGAAAATGATTTCCTGTCAGAAAATGTTGCCCACTGTCATTGCTGACTGGCCAAAAATGTCCTTCATGTTTGAAATCTCTTTGTGAAGTCGCTGGAAAATCTTTTAATGCATTGCATGTCTTGTGGCCTTTAAACTAAATAAGTTGATCACCGACTGGCCAAAATGCGTCAAAATAAACCTCTGGCAGACCACGTGGCCTAATGGATAAGGCGTCTGACTTCGGATCAGAAGATTGAGGGTTCGAGTCCCTTCGTGGTCGCATCACATTTGTAAGGTTGTGTAATAATGTTTCAAAAACTGTTGGGTTTGTGAAAATGATTTCCTGTCGGACAATGTTGCCCACTCTCATTGCTGACTGGCCAACAATGTCTTTCATGTTTGAAATGTCTTTGTTAAGTCGCTGGAAAATGTTTTAATGCATTGCATGTATTGTGGCACTTACACTATGAATAAGTTGATCACCGACTGGCCAAAATGCGTCAAAATAAACCTCTGGCAGACCACGTGGCCTAATGGATAAGGCGTCTGACTTCGGATCAGAAGATTGAGGGTTCGAGTCCCTTCGTGGTTGCCCTACATCTGTTAGGTTGTGTGATAATGTTCAAAAGATTGTTAGGCTTTGTGCAAATGGTTTCCTGTTGGAAAATGTTGCCCACTCTCATTGCTGAATGGCCAAAACTGTCCTTCACGGTTGAGATCTCTTCGTTGAGTCGTTGGACAAAGTTTGAAACCACTGCATGTCTTGTAGTAATTAAACTATGAATAAGTTGATCACCGACTGGCCAAAATGCGTCACATTAAACCACTAACAGACCACGTGGCCTAATGGATAAGGCGTCTGACTTCGGATCAGAAGATTGAGGGTTCGAGTCCCTTCGTGGTTGCACTACATTTGTTAGGTTGGGTGATAATGTTGGAGAGAGTGTTAGGCTTTGTGCAAATGATTTCCTGTTGGAAAATGTTGCCCACTCTCATTGCTGACTGGCCAAAACTGTCCTTCACGGTTGAGATCTCTTCGTTGAGTCGTTGGACAAAGTTTGAAAGCATTGCATGTCTTGTGGCAATTATACTATGAATAAGTTGATCACCGACTGGCCAAAATGCGTCACAGTAAACGGCTGACAGACCACGTGGCCTAATGGATAAGGCGTCTGACTTCGGATCAGAAAATTGAGGGTTCGAGTCCCTTCGTGGTTGCACTACATCTGTTAGGTTGTGTGATAATGTTCAAAAGATTGTTAGGCTTTGTGCAAATGGTTTTCCTGTTGGAAAATGTTGCCCACTCTCATTGCTGAATGGCCAAAACTGTCCTTCACGGTTGAGATCTCTTCGTTGAGTCGTTGGACAAAGTTTGAAACCACTGCATGTCTTGTAGTAATTAAACTATGAATAAGTTGATCACCGACTGGCCAAAATGCGTCACATTAAACCACTAACC
>PYXC01002289.1:0-216458 GCA_015244755.2 Tenualosa ilisha | reverse complement strand
ATATTTTATGCTGAATGTAACTATTGTTTATGGACAAAATACACGAATGAAAGTTAGTTGCTATGGCTGCCTTTTGACTGATTTAAAATGTAATTAATTTAAGGGATATCCGCTACCAACCATGAGTGTTATAATTATTTAAAATATAATATTGATGAGTTCATTTTGACTACATTGATGGTATCAATACACTAACGCTTGCTTAACTTGACAAAGTTTATTGATGTCTAGAATGAGAAGGCTGGAGCATATGGTTAAATATATCAAATCACATCTAATGCGTATGTCTCCTTATAGGGATGTTGCTTGGATGGCAGATAACTCAAATATGTTATGGTTGTCTTTTGTGCTGACATTTAAGAAAAAATTTAAAAAATTAGTTCATTTAAGGGATATCCATTACCAACTATGAGTTATTAAAATAAAATATTGATGAATACATTTCAACAAAATTGATGTATCAAAAACACTAAAACTTGCTTAAACTTTGATGTCTAGAACAACAAAGCTGGAGCATATGGTTAAATATATCAAATCACATCTAATGCGTATGTCTCCTTATAGGGATGTTGCTTAGCTGGCAGAAAACTCAAATATAAGGAGCTGCAGAGGAGCAGGGAAACTTGCAGAAGCCAGCAGGGGTTCCAGTGTGCAGTAAGTCATCACCTGTCCTTCACTACAGCAATAGGAGTAGACTGAAGCAGTGGCTGTATGGCAAATATTGCATTTAAGCTCTAAAAGATCAAATTGATGTCATTGTGTCAGATGTGTCATTTGTACAGTATACATCATATGTTTACCCTTCCAACTTTGATTTTGACTTCTATTTCAGAAGTTTCAACAATATCAAGGAATTCATCTAGTTGGGGAAAGAACAGGTAAGACTGTAATAACAACTGACTATGAACATTTAGTTGACTAATTGACTGATTGTATGCTAATTGCGCTATAGACCTGCTCAAAATGTGTCTCTTTTCATATTTGCACCATAGTTTCACAGTCGGATGTCAATTGTAAAATATATCTATTGTCCACACACAATAAATGATACAGGCTATAGTGTATTTACATTTCCCTCCATACGTTAAATGAAGTGTAAAAATGTAAAGTGACCATTAGTTTTACAGTCAATAACAGTCAATAACAACATCTGAGAAGTGTTACCCAGATCATAAATGTTTTGGTAGTTGTACTTCCATGTTATGAAAGTACATTTAAGTCAATATCATGGTCACAGTAGCAGTCATAGCAGAAACCACAAAAGAAGATTCAGTGTAGATGGACAGGCTGATGAAGAATTGAGGAACCACTGTATTTCACTGATGGTTCTTTAGTTAAAAATCTTCATAGAGATCCCTTCTCTATCCTCCTAATAGATATCTGCACATTTTTAGAACAAAAACAGAGAGAAATTTGAAGGGAAAGGGCTGTATATGTCCTTGTTAAGGGTGCCTTTTTTAAAACTAATTAGATTGCATCATTACCACTGCCTTTCTTGATTATGCCCCTGATCTCTGCAGTAGCCAGCAGCCATGGGGGATGCGGATATGGCCATTTATGGCAAGGCTGCCATTTACCTCCGTAAGCCTGAGAAGGAGAGAATTGAGGCCCAGAACAAGCCCTTTGATGCAAAGACAGCTTGCTATGTGGCTGACAAGGAGGACCTGTACGTGAAGGGTACAATCAAGAGCAGAGATGGTGGCAAAGTCACTGTTGAAGTGCTTGAAACCAAAGAGGTACAGTATACTGTCAGTGGCTACTAGCCCACTCAAAAACACAAATATGTGTATGTTTATGTAGTGGGTTGTAATTATATTTAAGTGATGTCGGTATGATCGTAAATTGTTTTGCGTTTTTTTACCCAGGAAAGGACAGTTAAGGAGGATGATGTCTCCCCAATGAATCCTCCCAAGTTCGACAAAATTGAGGACATGGCCATGATGACCCACCTCAATGAAGCCTCTGTCCTGTATAACCTTAAAGAGCGTTATGCAGCATGGATGATCTACGTAAGAACCATAGTTTTACTGAAATTAATGAGTACTAATTCTAGTATTCTGAATTCTGAATACTTACTTGTTTGTTCCTCTTTTCAGACCTACTCTGGACTTTTCTGTGTCACTGTGAACCCCTACAAGTGGCTCCCAGTGTACGACCCCGAGGTAGTGTCTGCCTACAGAGGCAAGAAGCGCATGGAGGCCCCACCCCACATCTTCTCTGTCTCTGACAACGCCTACCAGTTCATGCTTCAAGGTAAACTCTTCTTTTCAAGCAATTTCACAAATGTCTTTTACTTACATGGTCATTCATGATCTAATTTCTCCACTTTGGTCCACAGACAGGGAAAACCAGTCTGTCCTGATTACGTAAGTGTCATCTTCACATCTGCCCATCTGAAGGCTTAGCATTAATTACCTAAGCCTGAATAACAATTTTTTAACATGACAATATCTTTCATGTAACACAGTGGAGAATCTGGTGCTGGAAAGACTGTGAACACCAAGCGTGTCATCCAGTACTTTGCAACAATTGCAGTGTCTGGTGGTGACAAGAAGAAGCAAGAGCCACAGGCCTCTGGAAAACTCCAGGTAAGATATTATTATTAATTACTACTATTATTATTATTATTATCATACACCCTATTTAAAATTGTATTTATTTCATTCAGTTACACAGTGCACAGTGAATCATGACAAAATTGCTTTTTCCACTTGCAGGGCTCTCTTGAAGACCAGATTATTGCTGCCAACCCACTGCTGGAGGCTTATGGTAATGCCAAGACTGTGAGGAATGACAACTCCTCCCGTTTCGTAAGTTAATTCTTCATCTTCAAATTCTTGCTTTCTGAAGTTCATGGCAGCAATATATTTCTTAGGATATTCTGTTGTCTTAAACAGGGTAAATTCATCAGAATTCACTTTGGCACTACCGGAAAACTGGCTAGTGCTGATATTGAGACTTGTAAGTAAAATACACCTTACTCTAAACAGTGTTTTCTTAACAAAATGTAAACATAATGCTGTGTGTTGAGTTAAAAGTAAATGAACATCCTTCTTCTTAACAGATCTGCTGGAGAAGTCTAGAGTGACATTCCAGCTTCCTGATGAGAGAGGCTACCACATCTTCTACCAGATGATGACCAACCACATGCCTGAGCTGATTGGTAGGCTTTACTGATTCAACATATAATGAAGAAGCAAATCAAATGTTGATTGCTAAATATATTATGGTATGGCATGTTATGGTAAATATGTTTTTTCCTTCTTACAGAGATGTCCCTGATAACAACCAACCCCTATGACTTCCCCATGTGCAGTCAGGGTCAGATCACGGTGGCCAGCATTGATGACAAAGAGGAGTTGGTGGCCACAGATGTAAGACATGAATGATTGTACTAGTTATTCAAAAGGATATGTCAACTTCTTTTGGAAATTAGGGTATTTGCCATCTTTTGTGTGTGAACAATGCCCAGTTAGACATGCCGAGCTTTACATAATCACTGGAAGTCACAGGGACCAGAATATACTGGTCCCTATTACTTCCCGTAATTATGCCAAACTAGTGAGTCAAACTGGGCTTTGTTAGCACACAGAAAATAGTATGAACCCTCTTATCTAACTCTGTAAACTGCAAATAAGCTGAGTGCCCAAAAGGTTGTCATTAAGTCTAATAACATATCCATCTTTCATGTCATACATGTAGTAAATGTAAACATATCTTTCATCATTTCAGACTGCCATTGACATCCTGGGTTTCACTCAAGAGGAGAAAGTCACCATTTACAAGCTGACTGGTGCTGTGATCCATCATGGCAACATGAAATTCAAACAGAAGCAGCGTGAGGAGCAGGCTGAGCCTGATGGCACTGAGGGTAGGTTTAAAAACTATACTGACTTATATGAGATCTAGTAATACCTTTAAGAGAGGTTTATTTATTGAAGTCAGTGTTAATATGACATGTGCACATATGGACATCAACTTGCCTTCATACTGTATTAATTATTGAAAATATATATAACAAGGAAACCCTCTCTAACAGTGTTCAATTCTTTACAGATGCTGACAAAGTCGCTTATCTCCTGGGCTTGAACTCTGCTGATATGCTGAAAGCTTTGTGCTACCCAAGAGTGAAGGTCGGAAATGAGTTTGTCACCAAGGGTCAGACTGTGCCACAGGTATTATTTTTCCCACTACAAGGTGTAGATATTGTTTGAAAGAAATGTTACTGCTGGTTATGCTTTTCTGTCATCATAAAAGTTAATCATGATGTGACAACTAAGACCAATACTTTTTCATCTTATTTTAGGTCAATAACTCAGTTATGGCCTTAGCCAAGTCTATCTATGAGAGGATGTTCTTGTGGATGGTCATCCGTATCAACCAGATGTTGGACACAAAGCAGCCAAGGCAGTTCTTCATTGGTGTGCTGGATATTGCTGGCTTTGAGATTTTCGATGTGAGGACAAACCTTTAATATTTTAAATAAAAAACTTATTTCCTTCAACATTAACCATTTCTCACAACTCAAGCTGTCCATTCTCAAAAGTGACATTTCTCCACACACAGTTCAACAGCATGGAACAGCTGTGCATCAACTTCACCAATGAGAAACTGCAACAGTTCTTCAACCACCACATGTTCGTTCTGGAGCAAGAGGAGTACAAGAAAGAGGGCATTGAGTGGGAGTTCATTGACTTCGGCATGGACTTGGCCGCTTGCATTGAGCTTATTGAGAAGGTCAATTTAGATCAATGATACAAACCAAGAAATATAACTGTATACTGGTTGTTGATGTCTGCTTTTTAACATAAGTAACATTATTGTTTTTAACAGCCAATGGGTATCTTTGCCATCCTTGAAGAGGAGTGCATGTTCCCCAAGGCCTCTGACACCACTTTCAAGAACAAGCTTTATGACCAGCATCTTGGCAAGTGCAATGCCTTCCAGAAGCCCAAGCCTGCCAAAGGCAAGGCTGAGGCCCACTTCTCCCTGGTGCACTATGCCGGCACTGTGGACTACAATGTTGAAGGTTGGCTGGACAAGAACAAGGACCCACTGAACGAGTCTGTGGTGCAGCTCTACCAGAAGTCAGGAGTGAAACTGCTGCCTATTCTTTATCCACCTGTTGTTGAGGGTAACTAAAACTTTTCTACAAGTCTGAGCTAATTCAAAAATGTCAAATTTAGTTTAAAATTTCTATTTGATTCAATTATTGACTTCATCATTGTATGTTAACAGAGTCTGGTGGTGGTAAGAAGGGTGGTAAGAAGAAGGGTGGCTCCATGCAGACTGTGTCCTCACAGTTCAGAGTATGTATATCCAGCCACTAGCAAACAAATCAGTTAATTCACCTTAATGAACCGTAAAGGATAATTAGACTGCATTCCTTTCAACAGGAGAACCTGGGTAAACTGATGACCAACTTGAGAAGCACCCATCCTCACTTTGTGCGTTGCCTGATTCCAAACGAGATTAAGAAACCAGGTAAATGGTTTTTTTGGAGAATGTTCACATGAGCATGTACTATGTACAGTCTCAATTTATGTAAAAAATAATTTTTTGACAGGTCTTATGCAGAACTTCCTGGTCATCCATCAGCTCAGGTGCAATGGTGTGCTGGAGGGTATCAGAATCTGCAGAAAGGGTTTCCCCAGCAGAATCCTTTATGGTGACTTCAAGCAGAGGTGAATTGAGGAGTAAATAGTGTCTCACATGTTAATATTATTTAGATAGGGGTAAATAAAACTGTTTGTCCATTGTAACTAGATACAAGGTGCTGAACGCCAGTGTCATCCCTGAGGGTCAGTTCATTGATAACAAGAAGGCTGCTGAGAAGCTCTTGGGATCTATTGATGTTGATCACACCCAGTACAAGTTTGGACATACTAAGGTAGAAAAATGTTTTGCTGCTGTATGATCTCTTTATCATAAGCACATACATTTTTATGTCCAATTCATACATATATTTTCCTTTCACTCTCAGGTGTTCTTCAAAGCTGGTCTCCTGGGTACCCTTGAGGAGATGAGAGATGAAAAACTGGCAGCCCTGGTCACAATGACTCAGGCTCTCTGCCGTGCATTCCTGATGAGGAAAGAGTTTGTGGTTATGATGGAAAGAAGGTACTTTCTTTTTGTTTTTTTGTTTTTTTTTTTACAAGGAATAAGATATTTGAAATGAACTGAAATCCTCATGCATATGTGCATTTTAAATAAACATGCTCATCACAAGCACATTAGAAATTAATCATTAAGAAAAAACAAGGTTAGTTTAACAGACACTGTTTCTTGTGACAGGGAGGCAATCTACACCATTCAGTGGAATGTGCGCTCGTTCATGAATGTCAAGCATTGGCCATGGATGAAGGTTTACTACAAGATCAAGCCTCTGCTGAAGAGTGCTGAGACTGAGAAGGAGCTGGCCAACATAAAGGAGGAACATGAGAAACTCAAGGCAGCCCATGCCAAGGCAGAGGCCAGGAAGAAGGAGCTTGAGGAGAAGATGGTGGCTCTGGTGCAAGAGAGGAACGACCTGCAGCTGCAAGTGTCATCTGTAAGTTGTTTGTTATTGGAGTTATTCTGTCATCATTTAAAAATTTCTTCTCTGACATACATAAAAATTGGACTAAGAATGCTACACAATATCTTATACAATATTTAGGGATCTGAAGCCTATCAGATGCTGAGGAGAGGTGTGAGGGTCTGATCAAGAGTAAGATCCAGCTCGAGGCAAAACTCAAGGAGACAACCGAGAGACTGGAGGATGAAGAGGAAATCAATGCTGAGCTGACTGCCAAGAAGAGGAAACTGGAGGATGAGTGCTCTGAGCTCAAGAAGGACATTGATGACCTGGAGCTGACACTGGCCAAAGTGGAGAAGGAGAAACATGCCACTGAGAACAAGGTTGTACTTTTAAAAGAAAATGAGTATATGGTTATATGTGTTAGGTTTACTGGCTATTGACATAAGAATTCCATGTCAAAACTTCCAGGTCAAGAACCTGACTGAGGAAATGGCCTCTCAAGATGAGTCCATTGCTAAGCTGACAAAGGAGAAGAAAGCCCTCCAAGAAGCCCACCAGCAGACTCTTGATGACCTTCAGGCAGAGGAGGACAAAGTCAATACTCTGACCAAATCCAAGACTAAGCTTGAGCAGCAAGTTGATGATGTGAGTTGGGTCCAAATGTCTAAGGTAACATTTATACATACTGTATGCCACTTGACTTATTAATATTTTAAATCCACAGCTTGAGGGCTCCTTGGAGCAAGAAAAGAAGCTTCGTATGGACCTTGAGAGAGCCAAGAGAAAGCTTGAGGGTGACCTGAAGTTGTCACAGGAGAACATCATGGATCTGGAGAATGACAAGCAGCAGTCCGAGGAGAAGCTGAAGAAGTAATGCCAGTTTTTTGTCGCAAAGTTTTAGAATTTTGATATCAGACAAAGAGAAATAAGTAATCAATATAACACAAGAAGGAGTGGGGTTGTTCGCAGATACCCCCATGGACGTGGTCCGGCAACCGTGGCAACATCCGCAAAAACAAAACAAAACCAAAAAAAAACATGACCATGACCATGTTGTTACGCAATGCTACTACCAGCACATATAGTTTTAATTCACTGAATTAAGGTTTATAATGTTAAGTTTTAATTGCTGTCTGTTCATCACCAAAATAGTTCTAAGCTTAGTTTTGGTCTTTAGTTCTCAAGCAACTCAAGAGTTAATCAACGAATTGGAAATTCTCACAGCACACATCTGTTTGTTTGTTTGTATGTCAAATCCATGTGCACAGTGCTCTATTAAGACATTTTCTCTGGAGATAACTGCCAAATGTGATGTTATGAAAAATACTCTCTCTCTCTTTGAATGAATGGAATGTTCACATTGGTCAACTGATTGAAAAATAGAATAATTACTTGCTGTAAAGAGTCACCCGTGGTATATCATATACCCACTCCTGGTGAAGCATAGAATGCTTCTTGTCCAATCAGAAATTGCAAAATAGTTTGACAGGACCCAATTGTTGTGTAGTATTAATATTTTTCCATTTCTGTGAATCAGGAAAGACTTTGAAACCAGCCAGCTGCTTAGCAAGATAGAAGATGAGCAATCACTGGGTGCCCAGCTTCAGAAGAAGATCAAGGAGCTCCAGGTCTCGAAAAAATGTCTTCAGTATCATAACTATCTGAGTATTATTGTGTTTCTCTTTGCATCCTAACAATTTTGTCTTTACCAACAGGCCCGCATTGAGGAGCTGGAGGAGGAGATTGAAGCTGAGCGTGCTGCTCGTGCCAAGGTAGAGAAGCAGAGAGCTGATCTCGCCAGGGAGCTCGAGGAGATTAGTGAGAGGCTTGAGGAGGCTGGTGGTGCCACTGCTGCTCAAATTGAGATGAACAAGAAGCGTGAGGCTGAGTTCCAGAAGCTGCGCCGTGACCTTGAGGAATCCACCCTGCAGCATGAAGCTACTGCAGCAGCTCTCCGCAAGAAGCAGGCTGATAGCGTAGCTGAGCTGGGAGAGCAGATCGACAACCTTCAGCGTGTTAAGCAGAAGCTTGAGAAGGAGAAGAGTGAATATAAGATGGAAATTGATGATCTTTCCAGCAACATGGAAGCTGTTGCCAAAGCAAAGGTTAGCATAATTAATACCTTCCTAAAAGAATGAACACCACCACACTCCTCATATACATCTATTACATGGATATTGTCAGAAATTAGAGTTAGTGCTTTAATTCATCAAAAAAATGGTGTGTATGTTTTGCTAACAGGCCAATCTGGAGAAGATGTGCCGCACCCTTGAGGACCAACTCAGTGAAGTTAAGGCCAAGAGTGATGAGGGTGCCCGCCAGGTCAATGACCTCAGTGCTCAAAGAGCAAGACTTCAGACTGAAAATGGTAAGCAGTTAAAATAGAGAACATGTGTTTCCAGTGCCTAAGCAGTTTATTGTTCAGATATGCTAAAAAGTTATTCTGTAATTCTTAAATCAGGGGAGCTTGGTCGTCAGGTGGAGGAGAAAGATGCTCTTGTGTCTCAGCTGACCAGAAGCAAACAGGCTTTCACTCAGCAAATTGAAGAGCTGAAGAGACTAAATGAGGAGGAAGTCAAGGTACAAAAACTTAAGTTAATGAATTTTCATCACCTTGATGATTAGTTTACTCTGACAATAATGGGATGATAATATGCAATACCTGCATATTTTTATGCTTAAACAGGCCAAGAATGCCCTGGCCCATGCTGTTCAGTCTGCTCGCCATGACTGTGACCTCCTGAGGGAGCAGTTTGAGGAGGAGCAGGAAGCAAAGGCTGAGTTGCAGCGTGGCATGTCCAAGGCCAACGGCGAGGTAGCTCAGTGGAGGACCAAGTATGAAACCGATGCCATCCAGCGCACTGAGGAGCTTGAGGAGTCCAAGTATGTAACTCTGAGGACTGCATCTTTCAAATGATCTTACAATGCAAAAAATCACCACATTCAGACATCTGTTGCTGTCTAACAATCACAGCAATCACTAATCATTTGTAAATAGTTTTCTTCTGTAGCTCAACATACTGTCTGTCAAATTACTCTTAACTCCATGGGATGGAATTTAATTTAAGTGTTGCTTTTGGCTGTTTATTCTTTTGGACACCTACAAAACACCCAAAAGTCATTTTACAAATACTGCTGTCCCTATTACACTCACTGTCATTTATGTACTTTTTTCTGTGTTGCTCATCCACAAAATATTCACCATCCAAATGTGCAATGGCTTGGCATGCAGATAAAATTGGATTTTCTTTCTTCAAATTAATCAAATTTATTTACCAAATTATGTGTCCCCCTCAGAGTGACTAAAAGCATTGTTTTTTCAGGAAAAAGCTTGCCCAGCGCTTGCAGGAGGCTGAGGAGCAAATTGAAGCTGTCAACTCCAAGTGTGCCTCTCTGGAGAAGACCAAGCAGAGACTCCAGGGTGAGGTTGAGGACCTTATGATTGACGTGGAGAGAGCCAATGCTCTGGCTGCCAATTTGGACAAGAAGCAGAGGAACTTTGACAAGGTAATCTATCTATTACAGCACTGATATATTGATGGAAATTTTTGCATGTAAATCTGTTGTAAAATACTGATTCTCTCTTAAAGGTCCTGGCAGAGTGGAAGCAGAAGTTTGAGGAGGGTCAGGCAGAGTTGGAGGGTGCCCAGAAAGAGGCTCGCTCTCTCAGCACTGAACTGTTCAAGATGAAGAACTCCTATGAGGAGGCTCTTGACCAACTGGAGACCCTGAAGAGGGAGAACAAGAACCTCCAACGTGAGTTAAGATATAATGAGAGATTTCCCCAAAAGCTTTTAGCAAAGATGAATTTTTGTCTGCACTTATCAGAGACCTGAGAGGTTAAAGGAATTAAACACAATTTTCCATTCAAAGGTCAGCCTCACACTTGATTTGACAGTGCCTGAGATATAAATGTCCTTTATAAAAGTAGCTTGAGCTAATATTCAGGAGCATTGATGGTATGGTAAATATACTATATTCACTGTTCCACAGAGGAGATCTCCGACCTGACTGAGCAGTTGGGTGAGACTGGAAAGAGCATTCATGAATTGGAGAAGGCAAAGAAGACCGTTGAGACTGAGAAAGCTGAGATCCAGACAGCCCTGGAAGAGGCTGAGGTAAACTACACAGAACACGATGAAGGCTTTCTATACACCCGAATCAGCTCTTCAAAAATCAACAATTTAAAAATTGTGTTCTCATTTCTAATAGGGAACTCTTGAGCATGAGGAGTCCAAGATTCTCCGTGTTCAGCTTGAGCTCAACCAGGTCAAGGGTGAGATTGACAGGAAGCTTGCAGAGAAGGATGAGGAGATGGAGCAAATCAAGAGGAACAGCCAGAGGGTGATTGAGTCCATGCAGGGCACTCTAGACTCTGAGGTCAGGAGCAGGAATGATGCCCTGAGAGTCAAGAAGAAGATGGAGGGAGACCTCAATGAGATGGAGATTCAGCTGAGTCACGCTAACCGCCAGGCTGCTGAGGCCCAGAAACAATTGAGGAATGTCCAGGGTCAGCTCAAGGTACGTCATGTCATTATGGTGCTGTAGAATCACATTGTCTAATGTAAAGTATAATGTGAACGGCATTCATGTTTTATCAGTAGTGCTATAAGTACCTCCCTTTTTGTTTAGGATGCCCAACTGCACCTTGATGATGCTGTCAGAGGCCAGGAAGACATGAAGGAGCAGGTTGCCATGGTTGAGCGCAGGAATGGCCTGATGCTGTCTGAGATTGAGGAGCTGAGAGCTGCCCTGGAGCAGACAGAGAGAGGCCGCAAAGTGGCTGAGCAGGAGCTGGTTGATGCCAGTGAGCGTGTTGGCCTTCTGCACTCCCAGGTGGAGAGAAG
The DNA here is from genome assembly GCA_015244755.2 of Tenualosa ilisha. NCBI lineage: Eukaryota > Metazoa > Chordata > Actinopteri > Clupeiformes > Clupeidae > Tenualosa > Tenualosa ilisha. The sequence goes on along the minus strand of PYXC01002289.1, from coordinate 205,091 downwards.
GTTTCTTTTAAATAATGAAATCAGAATTTTTCTCCATTCAGGTTACAATTGACATGATCTGTTTTTTCTACTTTAGAACACAAGTCTGATTAACACTAAGAAGAAGCTTGAAGCTGATTTGGTTCAGGTCCAAGGTGAGGTTGATGACATTGTCCAAGAGGCTAAAAACGCTGATGATAAGGCCAAGAAAGCCATTACTGATGTAAGTTCTGGTTTTATTTTATCAGGGCATTTCTTTACTATTGTTGGGCATACAGTTGTTAATATAAGTTGTCTAATTTAAAAATGGGCCATTTTTAGGCTGCCATGATGGCAGAGGAGCTGAAGAAGGAGCAGGACACCAGTGCTCATCTGGAGAGGATGAAGAAGAACCTGGAGGTCACTGTGAAGGACCTGCAGCACCGCCTGGATGAGGCTGAGAATCTGGCCATGAAGGGAGGCAAGAAACAGCTCCAGAAACTGGAGTCCAGGGTAGGGAGGAATTGAATTGCAGTTGAAAATAATACACTTGAAATCACCATTAGGTTACAGACAATAGTATTTACAGTTAAACATTCTCTACATTAAGGTTCGTGAGTTGGAAAATGAGCTTGAGGCTGAACAGAGACGTGGTGTTGATGCTGTCAAGGGAGTCCGCAAATACGAGAGGAGAGTCAAGGAGCTCACCTACCAGGTACAGACATCTCTCCTCACTCTCTTACACAGTATCAGGATTTGGACAAGCTTAATACATTTCATTTTCTCTTCAGACTGAAGAAGACAAGAAGAATGTTAACAGACTCCAAGATCTGGTTGACAAGCTGCAGCTGAAGGTCAAGGCCTACAAGAGGCAGGCTGAGGAAGCTGTGAGTGGTTTCTTTCATAACCTATCACAAGAAATGTCACTCTGGCTTTGAATTACATGAATACCATGTTTATTTTGAAACTAACTGTGTCTATATTTGCTGAACACATTTCTTCACCATAGGAGGAACAAGCCAATGGACACCTGTCCAAGTTGAGGAAGGTGGCGCATGAGCTGGAAGAGGCTGAGGAGCGTGCTGACATTGCTGAGTCCCAGGTCAACAAACTCAGGGCCAAGAGCCGTGACTCTGGAAAGGTAAATTAGTTTATTACAGTGCATGCAATTCCAGTTTTTGGCTTAAATTGTGAAATTATACATGATTTCTGATTGCATTAGTAATGAAATTTGTATGGATTTTTTTATTCTCCATTGAAGACCAAAGAAGAGTAAACCCTCTGAACTGAAGTCACTCTCATCTGGATTAATATCCTTGCTAATGTGACCATTTTGTAACCATTTACACTGCCTAATAAATATTTTGCATCTGAATATTCTTGTTTGCCATTTCTTGATATGGCTGAATTATAACACATTACAGCAGAGTTACAGTTATGCATCAACGGTCAACATTTACCCTTGCCAAAAGCTACAAAAACCTTTCTCAGAAAAGTCTATTTTTAGCAAATTATAGTTTCTGACTTATTGTGTCTGTTGTATCTGTGATAGAAAATGGAAAAACGAGTAGCTACACAAAACAAAATAATAAAGTAGCTAAAGCAGCTACGCAAAACAAAATAATAAAGTAGCTAAAGTAGCTACGCAAAACAAAATAATAAAGTAGCTAAAGCAGCTACGCAAAACAAAATAATAAAGTAGCTAAAGCAGCTACGCAAAACAAAATAATAAAGAAGCTAAAGTAGCTACGCAAAACAAAATAATAAAGTAGCTAAAGCAGCTACGCAAAACAAAATGATAAGATAGCTAAAGTAGCTACGCAAAACAAAATAATAAAGTAGCTAAAGTAGCTACGCAAAACAAAATAATGAAACAGTGTAAAACATAATGGTAATGCCTATCTGCTGCTAAGATACAATTAGTTACCACTCTTTTATGCTGCACTAAAGTACACCTGGTTATGTATTTCAAAGGGAAATTATTTTAAGTTATTAAATGCTTATAACATTCAAAATGTATATAAGATTTCTCATCAAAGGGTCCAAATAATACATTTGTTAACCACATTTAAAATGAGTATTTATTTTATTCTTCAAAAATCACTTAAAATTTAATGAAATGGTTGAAGGTAACTTAAGCTTTTATCTAAAAAGAGGGTAGTGCCACAAAATGTTTTAAGTTTTGGTCTTTAACAAACAAACTGACGTCAAAAGACAAACTGAAAAAGAAACTGAGAATTTTCAGTTGTTGCAGTAACAACCCCCCACACACCTACAGAATGGCTGTGTAGGTGCACTGCTGCAATCTTTCCTAAAATGTAGTAAACTTTCGTTTGTAAAGATGTGAAACTCACCAAGTGATGTTTAGTGATGTTTACTATAAGTATGGTTTCCAACAGGTTTTTGACCATTCATTCTCAATTGTGGAGCTATTTTTTCAAGCCCATCACACCTGTATGTAAACTTCCACCTAAGAGTTTAAAGCAGTACAAACTGATGATCATCACTTTGTGATGATTTTTGTGTCAACGTGTCAGTGAACATAACTGATCACTCTGTGAGTTTATGTCTTTACAAACATAAGTTTAATGTATTTTAGGAAAGACTGCAGCAGTGCACCTATGCAGCCATTCTGTAGGTGGGGCGTGCTACTGCAACAACCGAAAAGAAGCATTCATCAAAATTAGAACAGAACAGAAGCATTCATCAAAATTTCAATCTTAACCATTATATTTCATCAGAAATGATCAGAAAACAAGACTTTAAGTGTAAAAAAACCAAACCTGTCCTCGGTTTGTCCTGATCTGTTAACAGCCCACATAGTAAGAACTCTCCAAAAGAGCCAGATAGCAGATGTGGAACCATCAGTTTGGACATCAAGTGGCATTAAACAAGTGCTGCAGTCAACATGATCTAATCCACAGTATTGCTATATATTAATGTCCGTGGTATTCTATTGACATAAGGATTTTCTCCGCATTTACCTCTCAGTGGATTTATGATCTTAAAAATATATTTAAGAGAAGGAAAAAGAAGAAAATGCTGAATGCATAATGGACTCAAGTGTTTGTTGATACCCTACCCACCCTGGCTACAGTCAAAGTAATGAGGTAGCCTCCTCCCCCCACCGCTAAACCAATCCACCTGCCAGCGTAGCCCAGCTGAAGAGGGCACAGCGGTGACAGTGGACTGCTCTAAGTAGCCCTCCGTGCCTGCCCAGTCCTCCTTTCCTCCATTCGCTCTCATACAGATGGTGCTGGACAGAGTGTGTGCAGAGAGACACACCTTGATCTTGGTAACCCCCCACTGGCCTACCCAGACATGGTTCCAGACATGACCTCCCTCTTGTGGGGCGAGCCTTGTTGGTTCCTTAGTCGGGGTCTGACCTCCCCTGTGCCAGAGACCATTCAGAGTGCTAGAGCCTTGACCACCAGGTTTGTGTATTCCCTGAAATGTTGGGTGTTCGTGTCATGGTAAGCAGACAAGGCCATGACCCACTCACATGCCCTATAGAGGTCATTATGTCTTTCCTTCAACACATGTTTGAGCAGGGCCACGTGATATGTGATCTATAACATGATTAATGTGAAATGAATGTTTGCATTACAAAAATTAAGGTTAACTGAGAACAGTATCTTATTGTAGAATTCAAGGCATAACACTCTGTAAGCCCTATCATTAATTGCAGTTACATTTTACATAAAAAACCTTGCTTTAGTATAGAGCTTGAGAACGTGACATCACGGTACTAATCTGTCCAATCGCAATGCCTGATCGGAAGGATGTCAGGATTTGTAGGGTTAGGTTAGGTTAGGGTTAAAGGTGTGCATTCACTTCAGGTCTGTATTCACTTCATTACAAACTTTTGTGCATACAACTTGGTGCATACAACAACAAATTTGCATGGTTTAAGAAGGAGACATGACCTGTTTTGTTATGCTTTAAGCACTTTAAGCAGTGCGCAGTGGTGATGTTACTGATGACAGCAAAGCCCAATAAAGCTTGTGTTGCATACGCAGGTATGTCACATGTAACGTTTGAAGACTCCTCCTCTGCTTTCAGTTGTGGTTCTCTTCTGGAGGGACATTTCGACTCAATAAAGATGTCCTGTACCCAGATACGAACTTGTGGGTTGTTGTCAGTAGGAGTTAAGCAGTGTTTTTTTTGCAGTGGTTTGTGTAGTTTGAAAAGTTAGCCAGCCAGCAAAAAGAGAAAGTATTTACCTGTTTACTCTTTATTATGTAATGACAGATTAGTGTTAGGCTTAATAAAGTAGCTTAATGCTGTCATTTCATGTGGTCAAGGATAACAATTTGTTTGTGTTTACTTTAACAGACATTGTTGATACAGTCTGTAATTTGCATTATGTATTCAATACAGTACATTTACATTAAAACTGTAATTTCTAGATGAAATGCTTGATCTGTGATGAACAGCTGAGATACAATAATAAGACCTCTTAAATACTGAGGCATTACATGGGCGAAAAGCAGATGTACCTATTGGACCTTGTGAAGGTGTATTTTAATGTGCTTGTTTCGCATTATTGCACACTGTTACCATTCACAGGATTGTGGTGATACAAATTTTTCTGTAAATCTGTTGCTTTGCCCTAGGTTCCAAGAAACAACAGCTAGCCTTTGTGGACATGTTGACCAAAGATTGCCAGCCATACACTCTGGTCAAAGTTGAAGGCTTCAGGGGCTTTGGCAGTTGCCAAAACTGCCCTAATGGAGGAGTGAGGAGTGGGGCATCTGGCATAAAACTACTTCTCTGATCACAGATGCGACAGCAAACATGATTACTTGTGGCCATGGACTGAACCTCATACACACAATTTGTATTGCACACACAATAAATCTTATCTTATGTAAAAAGGTCTTGACCTGATTCCTGGACTCCCAGAGCTACATGCAAAGGCAAGGAAGACTGTCAACCCGTCTAGATGCAGCACCACTGATAAGGTATGTTATGTTATCCTCAGTTTTCCAAGCTGTGGTCTTTGTTTAGTGCATTGTATGATCAAGTTCTAACTTTTGTGTCTAATTCTTATTGTTTGATTTGGTGTAAAGAAAAGACTTATGCACACACAAGTTCACTTGTGGTGACAACAACATGAACTGATGAAAGAGGTGAGCACCCAGTGGAACAGCAAGTTCCACATGTTGGAAAGGCTTCATTCTGAGAGTGAAGTGGTGGGTGCAGCTTTGGCGTCCCTCCAAACTGATGTATTGCCACTGACCTCAGGTGAGTTCCTCATTGTGAAAAAAGTCTGTGCTGCCCCCAGCAAGATCTGGGCAGCTACCCACGTAGTCCATATCAGAAACTGCCTCTGAAGGTATGCAAAATAAATCTGTGAATGGGCTCTCAGCTCTCACCAGCATAAAGAGGTTTTACAATCAGATTATCCCAACAAATTCACTACACTGTTGTGAAGGCATACTATGTAATATGCGTTGACATTTTGTGTAGCATTTTGTTTATATATGCAAAAATATTTAATTGTTACAGCAAGCAGTCTGTGATGCAGGCAGTGTTCAGTACTCTGGGACTTCAGTAACTTGGATTGTCACAGGGGGTAGATTATACAATGACAGAAACACGTTGTTTTAATGCTATTTAAATTCACAATGGCTTTGTGAATATTACTATGCCATTTAATTGCCATTATTATCAACCAAATACAATTTACAGATGGCAACGGTTGCGTCTTATGTTTTAACCAACAGTATTATTAACTGTAGCCCAAACGGTCGGAAATAGCAAATATACATGGATTTCCATGGGCTTGACATGCAGGTTTTACAAAAGTTTTCTGAACCTCTGCAACAGATGCACACCAGACATTTCTAGTGGACTGTGCTCCATTAAAAACAAGGCATGCAAGCATGTCTGGAGGCTGCTAGCCTTAAGTCAACAAGTCACAGATCCATGTTACCTACTTCAAGGCAGGAATACTATATCAAAAGCAGAAAGACAAAGATCAAACAGAGGTCAAAATACATAAGATGAAAACATATGGCCAACATTGGCCACAAACGAACAATGGCTGAATCCCAAAGTCCCCCCTAACCCAAATTCTCAAATCCCTGAGACTTAATGCATCATGAATGAATGAATATAAATAATAAATACATCAGCCAACCAAGAAGTCAAAACATACCAATTAAGATTCGGGTCTTGGAGTGTAATTGGGATTTAGCCAGTAGGCCTAAGTAAATGAGAAAGTACATGACATGAGAGCACAAGACAATTTATAAAATGTCCAGCAGGTGGCTAAGAGACCATGCCAGACATCAGGCAGTCACTCATTTCGCAACTGTTACAGCTGTTTCCTGTGAACCTAATGTTGAGTTCATACGCAGAGGGGACAGTCAGAAATAAATGCTGCAGCCACAGCAGAAATTTGGTAGTCAGAGATGGCCATGTTCAGACATATGCATTAAGGAGGAACTTATAGAGACACGCCTCACATCACCTTTTATGGGAGCTAGTGCATGAGTCCTAACGACCTAGTTTCAGTCTAGCTAACAGCTGCTGGCAGTCATATAGCAGAGCACAGGACATCTTTATGATCCACGAGGGTAAGTACACTACTTTTAGAATATCTGAAATTATTCAAATACTGCATGCACATAACTGAAAGAGCCTGTAAAAAACTGTCACGGATACCTTCTCTGTGGGAATACATTAGTTATGAGCTTAAAGTTGAAAATGAGACTATCCAGTGCAGTTTTTCCATTTTTGTAACTTATATTTTATGTTGTAAGTTCCAGGCCATTAATGATATTCTGCTTTTTACCTTGAATGATTTTGACGCAGTGTAACGAGGATGGATGACTTGGTTTGAGCAATAAACCAATATGAGGAATAATGTGGACTCTCAGATATGCAGTATACATGCATCTCCAGAATGTAAGACTCATTGATTGCTAAATATTTACAAGGGAAAATAGCAAAATTCTAGGATGTTTATAACTATTTTAGTAGGAACATGATAATACAGCAACATTCTTTTGAATGACTTCTAATTTCTGTTTAGAGCAAAAATAAGATAAGTCGAGGCATACTGTTCTGGCTCAGGGCTTTCCTAAGAGCAGTATTTCGCTATTCAGATGCTATGTGCATGCAATACAAGGATAGTCTGGTTTCTGTTAGGATAGTGTTGTTTGTGTTGTTTCTTGTTTAGTCTTGTTGAACAAAATTATTTATGTATCAGATGAATTAAATATTCCACATCAGAATTACTCACGAAACATGGCAATCTAAACATTATGCATAGCTAGCTATATTTAATCATACTATCTTTTGTTTGTTATGTTATGTCTATGTTTGTTGTATGATTTGTATTTATAAATAAACATGACTTGATTTGACTGTGATCTTTTCTCATCTTGGTAAGTAGCCTTTTGACCACTCATCAACTGTTGCTATGTAAGAGAAGAACAAAAATGAGATGACACCAGGGAATCTTGGAAATCATTGGGTAAACAACATCAAACACACATTTTGGATGTAAACAAAACCGTAAGACACGTCATTACATTTAAACATTTAGAATATTTCACTTCCTGTTACTACCCTATTGCCTGAGATTATACTTAGGGTGTTGAGAAGTGGCCGTAACACTAGCAATAAAGTATCCACTTGGGAGAAGTCTTGGCGAGCTGCTGACTCCAAAACCCCCACAGTATGCAATCAATAGCAGTCTTAAACTAGGACCATGTAAATGCCAAAAAGATGAGCTGTTTTACCACTAGTATGGCTGACACTTTGCCATAGGCTTTTGGATTAACTGTGATATTATATGTTATTTTCTGCATTTATTTGGTACAACTTGTAATATTTTGGTGTTAAGGGGCCTATTTCCCAAAAGTATATTGCTAACTTAAGTTTGGCTGCAATGCAATTGTGCATTGCCAACTAAGTTGCAAACTGGTTAGCAACTATGCTTTTGGGAAATGGACCCCAGGATTGTCTACTAATACTTATACAGCACAACTGAAGTCATATTCTCTTTTTTTTTCTCCTGGTGGCAAAAGTGTAAGGCTGCCACCGACCCTTGAGTTTCCAGGCTTGAGAGTAACTGTGATCTCGAATCAACATTTGAAGCATGCTGTGAAATTTACTCAATTGAGATGAAAGTAATTGCAAATCTATTACAACAGCATAGTCAACTAAGTATGGTCACATCCACACTCTTTTTAAGAGAACAAGACATGAAGCACTCAGCATCTACATGTTTTTGTGTTGTTGAGATTCAAAGGTAATAACTGAATAGTAACGTGTTGTGTAGTTTTCAAACAAACTGTGAAACACACTCATGCCTAATTAATCTGCGACTGACTTTCTACATACTTTACAGTAGGTCTACAATGACAAATGTTTTATCCAGTTGCTGTTAACCCCCTTGGTGGTTACGATTTACTTTAGTGCAAAGGACATCATGTGTACTAGCTGCTTAGGAAAAAATCAAAGAGTATTTATAAACAAAGATGAGCATGGTATGAAATTCAGCACCAAGACAGTTACTCACTAAGACAACCATTTGCCCTTTCATTTCTGATCAGTGCAGTGACACCAAGCACTTTTTTTTCCCAGCTAACACACTGCCTAAGATCGTTGCACACTTATCTCTCTCAGTGTGACAATATTTGTAAACTTGACAGCTAAGTCTATTATACTGAAGTTAAGCTTTCATCATACAGAGTGTTACAGGAAATTTCCTTTCACATAATAAATATTCAACAGACCATTTCAGTGTAATTGCAGTAAGCAGGAATCACATGCATCAACACCAGTACAAGTCTGTATTCACAAAGCAATCTGTACTTGTAAGATGCAGGAAGAAAAAATCTGTCTGAAAACCTATTCACAAAGCTGCTGAAACCAAGGAAAAGTGACAACTCATAAAATGAGAGACTCTGTTGCTATGGCTCATGCATGTTTATTTGCAATGTAAATGGACTGCATTTGCATTTGGACTGTAAATGGCTTTGGTGAAATGGTACCAATTAAATACAGATTATAGGTTGCAAATGAAATAGGCTAACATAATATGCTACCAATTAATAAACTACCTTATGAAACAACTCACAGGCTCAAGTGGCTTATTGTGTGTCTAAGACGGTTACCACATTAACATCACATGCTTTCATTAAAGGAAGACACAAGATGAGAACAGAAAATTATTCTTAGATAATTCTGCTGCCAAGAAATATATTTCTTCTAGCTGAATGGTTGCCACATTCATATACACATTCGTAAAGGATTTTAATGGAACCATAAATCCTTATAATTACTTATATTATCATCTACAACTGTTTATACACACTCCTACTCATAAGGAAAAACATAATGTTTTTAGATATATTATATAATGTTAACTTATAGACTTAAGTCTTCAATTCCATTCAATCCAATTCAGTTGTATTATACAGCGCCTTTTACAATAGTATTGTCTCATGGCACTTTACAGAAGGAGCACGCAAGAGCAACAGGGGCAAGGAAAAACTCCCTTATGTTTAGTTAGTCTACAAAGAAACCTTGGGCAGATCCACGACTCAAGGGGCTAACCCAACTGCCAGGGGTCAAGCAGGAAAAATACATTCAGTAGTAACCATGACAGACTACAAGCTGTCCATGGTTTTAGCAAAGGATCATAATAGTTCCAAAATATTATCCCATAACATAACATTGGTAGTCAGTCCATAGGTGCTTATCAAGAATTATGGCTGAACAGTGTAGTAGTAACCAGAGTGTTAAAGCGAAGGAGTGAGATGGATCATGGGGGTAACAAAGGGTCCATTTGACAGTGCCACTGTGGTGGGTGTGGGTGTGTGTGTGTGTGTGTGGGTGTGTGTGTGTGGGGGTGGGGGTGGGGGGTGGGGGGGTTGTCAGTCACTAAGCCTCAGGGAAGGGGAGTCGGTCCTGGCAAGAGCGTCTAGGAATGCCCTCTGGGTTGGAGAGTCGTCCTGGCAAGGGCCTCCCATTGTGTTGGCTGTAGTCCACTCAGGAGGAGAAGGTGATAGGAGTCTGCCGGAACGAGGCAGGGATGACACTCAGTAGAGATGATTGTGGACAGAGGAAGAAAATGAGTTTGGCCAGACTCACACATCTGTGATCCTATGTGTCATTTGTGCATACATATATAAATATATATATGCAAAGAGAGAGAGGGGAAAGAGACAGAGGGTAAGAGAGTATGGCATGACACATGAAACATTTGTGGCGGCACTAGGCTATAGTAGCTTAACTAAGTGCATGGCAACCTAGAACTACTGCATGCTTGGTCAGTGGCATGCCTCCAATTGGGGGCAACAGCAGAGGCAGTCCCTCCCAAAAGACCCATGAGGAGTGATGATTTACCATGCACCATCCCTAGCTATGGGAAACAGTAAAGAGGAAGGTTTTAAGTCTAGACTTAAGGTATTGAGAGTGTCTGCTTGTCGGATGTTGTGAGAGAGATTATTTCACAAGAGGGGTGCACGGTAGCAAAAGGCTTTTGCTCCTATCGTAGATTTTGATATTCTTGGGATTATAAGAAGACCAGCATTCTGGGATCTTAGGGTTCTAGGAGGGTGGTAAGGGACAAGTATGTTGGAGCATGGCCATTGAGGGCGTTGTAGGTTAGAAGGAGTATTTTAAAATCGATTCAACTTTCAATAGGGAGCCAATGGAAGGAAGGATAGGAGAGATATGTTCATATTTTTTAGTCCTACTGACTGTTCGGGCCGCTGTAGGTTTCTGATACAGGTATTACTACACCCAGAGAACAGAGCATTACATTAATCAAGCCTGAAGGTAATAAATGCGTGTATCAATTTTTCAACATCCTCACAGGATAGGAACTTTCTAACCTTAGCGTCTTCACAACTTAAAGTGTCACAAGGCATTATACCTAAATATAGTTCCATGCCGGTTGATAGATGTGCATTTTAAGTATTCTGTCATTGCTCATAACAAATATTGAAGCTACAAGTGCTTACTTTATATTCTAAATAAAATGTCATGTAAGTGATAGTGGTCACTGAGGGGTTATACGTTATTAATGAACGAGGCAGAGGCAAAGTTTACTTTTATGGATAATTTTATCCGAAGCGATATACAATACAGATAATACCTTATAGTATTTTCTCAAATACCTTTTTTGTAACGTTAAATATGTTTCTTTCTAAAAACGGTAGTTATTGCTAGTGAGTGTATTGGAATCAGAATGTATGTTTTTATTATTTTCTGTTATGTACATTTCATTTTGTTCCTGCTTATCCCATCATTAGAGATAAGGTGGGATAAATGTTCTTGGGTTCTTTTGGTGCTTGCACTGTCTTCATTTGTCCCCTCTGTCAGTAGCTACTGCTCTAGTGTACCGAGTTGGCAGCAATAATGGTCTGATTGATTGCGGGCCACATCAGCTGGGATGAATGCCAACTTCCATCAACCTGGAATTGTACTCAAAGTCAGGCTATTTCCTTGTCTGGTTAGAGCAGCTGGTGGAACTTCATGTGAAGCAAGCTGTCTCTCTCTTGATGTGCATCATTGTAAATAAATCTCTGCTCCTGATTTTTCTGTTGTCTGACTTGGTCTCCTGTTCTACTGATGTAACCTAAAAATTACTATTATTATTATTTTTCATTGACAAGGATTATATGGATTCATTGGATTTGTTTTTTCCATTGGATTTCTGCCAAGATTCTGAAAGCTTCCACTGCTATTTGGCATATTTTGGTTGGAGCTGTAAATCGATTTGAGTCTGAGGGAGATTCATGCCACAAGTAAAGCTAATTGGCTGGCAACTTTGCCTGCCTGTGGTAGGCACACATGACAGTATTAGTTGGGCCCATTTGATAAAGGTAGGGATGCCTTTTGAAAAGATCCTAATGCTGCTATGATGTATAACTGCCTATACTATTGAATGATGAGGGAAAACCTTTCAGGAACTATAGGCTACATGTAAAATGTCTTATGGAGAACAGTCGACATGGGCCCTGGCGAGAGTGAGGGTTTGTGTGTGTGTGTATATGTGAGTGTGCTGGCCAGCTGATATGAAGGTCTCATATCTGTGCAGGCTGTACTGACACCACACGTAGATGCATCACAAATAGCTCATTCCCACTGAAAATTATGCCAAGACTTTGGAAAATGTTTGGAGTCTTAACTCCCTCTCCCTAAAGGTATAGGGCACTTTTGCTGCCAGTAAGGTACAGAGCTTCTCTCACTAGGCTGGGAGAATGTGTGTATATGGTTACTATTAATACTTTCTCCACACTTGAAGTTCAAGAAACTAGTGGGGAGGGAGAGAGAGAACAGAGAATGGAAAAAGATAGATTTTTAAAATGATGACAGCATAGCCACATTTTGGTTTTTGCTTTTTGTTTATCCTTATGGACGTGTGCAAATAAACTTGCATGTGTGGCAACTTGAGAGATCTTTTTATTTTCTCTTCATGTTTTTCTGGGTTGGGAGACTAAAAAGCTCGGTGTGTTCTTTAACCTGCCAAAACAGCATGGAAAGAAATTGAAAATTGATGCTTGCATTTCAGATTTATGCTCTTAACACAATTCACTGGCATGCTTTATTTCTTTTGGATTTTATTCCTGTAAAGTCAGACATGAGATTCTGAGCTTTTCGGGTGTGTTATGTCTCTAACAATGTCACCATAGCTGCTTATCCAAACAATCTGCTATCTACATCTGACTTACTCACATTTACATTTACATTTAACATGAGCGCTAAAGACCTCAGGGTAATCACTGACCAGGACCTATGTCTGAATAGTCATGTAAAACACATTTCAAAAATGTTCTTTTTTCACCTACAAAATATCGCTAAGGTTAGAAAGTTCCTATCCTAATGCTCTATTCTCTAAATGTAGTAATACCTGCATTAAAAACCTACAGCTAATAGAAAATGCCATGGCATGAACACTCAAGAGGACTAGAAAATATGAACATATATCTCCTATTGTCACTTCCTTACATTGGCTGTCTATTAAAAGTCAAATCGATTTTAAAAAACTTCTCCTAACCTGTAAGACCCTCAGTGGCCTTACTCCATCATTTATTAAAGACTTGTTTGTCCTTTACTACCCTGCCAATGCCAGGACCGACTCTCGATCTCACTCCTTGACTTTAACAATATGTATGGCTACTACTACTCTGTTCTGCCATAATATTTGACAACCACCTTTGGCTTGACTACCATGTAATCTTGTGGGGCAATATTTTGGAATTATTATGATGCTCAGCTAAAACCATGGACAAATTGTAGTCGATCATGGTAACTACTAGAGATGTAACGATACACCGTCAATTGCAGAAATGTTGATACAAGCATGATTCATTTCGGTTGAGATAATTAAGCTATTTTCTGTCGGCCCACTACATTTACATTTACATTTCGGCATTTAGCAGACGCTTTTATCCAAAGCAACTTACAAAAGAGGATAACATTCAAGCTACAACACAATGAAAGAACTAACAAGGAGTGCATATTGCCAACATAGAATCTGCACTATTTTAAGTTGAAAGTGCAATAGTGTAACGCAGTGTAGAGAATTTAAATTATTAAGTGCATTCTCAAACGCCAGGAGATATTCTTGGAAGAGCTGGGTCTTCACGAGTTTCTTGAAGGTGGAGAGGGTATCAGTTGATCTGGTAGCACTTGGGAGGTCATTCCACTAGCGCGGAACCAGATATGAGAAGAGTCTGGATTGACCTGCACAAGGTGTTGGCCGTGCTAGAAAACGTTCCTTAGAGGAGCGTAGTGGTCGTCGGGTGACATAGGGCTTCAGAAGAGTATTCAGGTAGATGGGAGCAGAGCCATCATTCACCCTGTAGGCCACCATAAGTGCCTTGAATTTAATGCGAGCAGCCAAGGGTAACCAGTGAAGTTCAATGAACAGAGGTGTGACATGTGCCCTTTTTGGCTGGTTAAAGACCAGACGTGCAGCTGCATTCTGGATCATCTGTAGTGGTCTGACCGCACAGGCTGGTAGGCCTGATAGGAGGACGTTGCAGTAGTCAAGACGGGAGATAACCAGGGTCTGAACCAGGAGCTGGGTTGCATGTTGGGTTAGGTACAGCCTGATCTTCCTTATATTAAATAGGGAAAACCGGCACGACCGAGCCACAGAGGCAACGTGATCTGCAAAGGTCAGTTGGTCATCGATCATGACACCTAGGTTTCTTGCCACTTTGGTGGGAGAAACAGACAGGGAGTCGATCTTGATACTGATGTCGTGATGTATGGCTTGTTTGACCCCTTTTTAACGTTGCTAGTCACCCAGCACACTACATGCTATTTAGAGTTACATGGAGTAGCAATAAATAAACAGGATCCTGAATTCTCAGTGGTGGAATGTTGAGCTGGCTGAGATTGCTGATACTATAATTTACAGGTACGATAGAGATAGAATGATAATAATGATAATGATAAATTTAAAGAATGATAGATTTCATAGGACACCTTACCTTCGAAGCTAGTGTATGTGTATCTGCCCAGAATATATACAGTATGTAAAAGTAAAAGAGCTAATGGCTTAAAAGCTAACCTGCAGTGTGTCATTGTCAGCACAAAAGGAAATAAGCAGCCAATACACTCCAAGATATAATAAATAATAATAATGACTATATTTATTATCAAACAACAATAATGATGGCAATAGGAAAATATTCTTAATACTACATTTTTAATAGGAAGCACAAAATGCAATTACCCATATGAATAAATCAGTAAAACACTTGCAAAAGAGAGAAGAGCTAAATCTATTGTCACATAAATGTGAGAGATAGCACTTCAAACGTGTGTATATACAATATAAAAAGGAAAAAAAAAATGGTTAAAGTATCAAAAGAATAGGAAAGAGAAAAACAAGCGTGCTGTTGGGACTGTTGGTGTTACACGGGTGGCAGCTCTCTGAGCTGCAGGCAAGACAGCAATTGCAATGCCCATCCAATAGCCGGTCCAGGCGGTAACATCTGTGTGGTGCCAGTGTAAGTTAATGTTACTCACAAAGTGATCGAACAGATCGGGGGGCTCCCTGAAGTCCTGAGAGGCAGCGCCCTTGGCTGGTCCCCCAGCTAGACGTTAACCCCAGCAGCAGCTCGCTGGGTGGCCCAGCACCAGAGAACATGATGAGTCCGTAGACAGCACCGTAGACAGCAGCAAAATCTACGCAAACGGATCCGACAGGAGCAGGTGATGCGGTGGAAGTAATTTCTCCGGTGGGCCTAGCGTCGGAGAACGAGATAAGTCTATGGGAGAGCGACGATCTGCAGCAGTAATGTAGAGCTGACAGCAGTCAGCTAAGCACCAGTAGTATAGTAGTAACTTAGGCTAGCTAGCCAGCTAATTCCTGTTGCTAACTGTAGATCACATAAGTCAACTTTTCCACTTCAAAACGCGCAAAAACAAAAGGTTACATAGTTAACAAAGTTCCAAGCTAAAGGTCTTCCAAAACTAGCACGGACACACAGCACAAAATTGGACCCTCTCTTCCCCACACTTGGCACGGACTGAGGCGAGCCTCTCTCTCAGTTGAGAGAGCTTGTGAATTTGCGGGCATTAAAAATGTACAAATTATCATTGGTTGATAACAAAATTCAAATAAAATACAGAGAACAGATAAATATGATTTGTCTGAATGTAAAGTATGTTAACACATCAGGAACAGGAAAATATTCCAAAACACAAAGCATTATGGTAAATTGAGTTATTTAAAATACAGGCGCACAGTATTATTAAGTATTATTTTATAGAACCTTGCACTTGTATACTCCTTCATCAGCTTTATTTCCTACTTTTATATCTGTGTGAAACATACTAACATGAAGAAATCCATTAACAATTGACTGAATCGTGTAAAATGGTTTTGGCTGTCGGATTTCTAAAATGCATGTAAACACATCAAAAAGGATTATTACAGTTACCTGATTATTGCCAGGAGCTTTGTGTGAATGTGGCATGGATCACTTGCATCTGGCCCATACCTTTAAGGGAAAATGGTTAAACAGCCTGAACTATTGTCGCCTAAACTATACATTTGTAGTCAAAAGTCAAGGAATAGAATTTGCGTTGCAAATGCAAATTATGGTGTTTCAGGTACTGTGGTGTTAATTTCTTATTAGGTTATAGAAAAAATTGCTTCACTATACAACGATAACTTTGTTAGAAATCCACTTGTCACTGTATTCTGTCTATGTAAAAAATACTACAAAAAATATTAGTATTATTTAATGTTATTAATTACTTTACCATCACCATTTCTGATTCATCTGGAATGAAGAAGTCTGTACAAGTCTGTAAAGTAGTTTGTGATTTGTTACAAATGATTCCCCCATAAAATATGTCAAGTTGAAATGATAGCTGAAAGTGTTGGCAATATAGGCTATGTGCAGCCAACAATTGTATGTTGACTATGTCAACAGTTCTGGCAAAAGGGGGTTCAACCATAAAGAGGTCTTTTGGTAAACGAGCATAGTTACTGCATTGTCAGATTAAAAGACAAGTTCCTTATCAGTATCAGTGAACATTACTGACCACACGGTGACTTTCATGTCTTTACAAACCAAAGTTTAGGAAAGATTGCAGCTGTGCACCCATGCTGCCATTCTGTAGGTGGGGGGAGTGCTACCGCAACAGAAACTGAACTTTTACAGGGGTACTTCTTCAGCATTGCCATCACAGTGTGGTTTGGTACCTGCACTGCTGCAGAAAGAAAGGCCCTACAGAGGATTGTGAGGACGGCTGAAAAGATCACAAGGACCTCTCTTCTCTCAGTGTCCGACATCTACAACACCCATTGTCTGTGCAAAGCCACGAGCATTAAAGACTCAACACACCCGTCCCATGGACTGTCCTCCCCGATGCTATCAGGGAAAAGGTACTGCAGTATAACTGCCCACACCTGCCGATCTTCTTCCGTCAAGCAGTCAGACTTTTGAATAACATATACATATAAATTTTGCTGTGCTAACTTAACAAAAACTGCAGTTTGATGGGTTCAGTGTTTAATTTTTGGGGATGAGGGTGAAAATGTAATCTGACCAGGCCTGGGGCAAAAAAGGCAAGTGCCAACCCTGAGGTGCAGAATGCTGCCGTCAGGTTATAGGCACATGTTGTAGTCCTTGTGAGAATTCTTGGTCAGTGATGTGCTTACCCTGCTGTTCATCTCAGATTACAACTGCTCAACTTTATGATTCTAAAGAGCAAAGTATACATCTTACTGTGCATCACTCAGGCCATAGCCATACTCGTGAGGTTGGGGTGTGTGCCCTGGTTGGGCCCCTCCATATCTCCACATCCTAACGTCTCTGCTCAGGTCCAAAAAGCAGGAAATTACATTTTCTTTTTATTCCTTCTTTTTAAGTCCGCAAACCACTTTTTTCATTTTTCCATTTCACTTATGAAATCGAATAATGAATGAATAAAAAAAAAAAAAAACGGACCCTACTTGTGTTGCTTGTATCCATTTGCCCAACTGTAGACAAAGTTCATAGCTGTAAGTTATTTGAAGGATTTTAGTTCAATTCTTCAGTTCAGGGAATTCTTCCTGTTTTTGAACAACTGCAAATCAACAGAAAATAAACCTAATCCTTTGTATATTTTACATGCCTCTACAAGACCAACTAGAACAGTATTCAGATATTCAGATATTCCACAGGCTTGACATAAAACATGTTACTGTACCACGATATTCATATTTAACAGACTAAGCCTTCTTAAAGCAATAATGTCTCTGGTTAAGGACTGGGTCTACCAACCGTGGTCTGTACAAAGTTACTTCAGAACCTGTTAACGGGCTCCTATTAAAATTTCTCTGGTTACTTCCCAGTTTAGCATGAACTATGACCTTACAAGAAATATACCATTGCTAAAATAAGAGCATGTACACTTTTCTATTAAATCAAGCAGACCTACAATGTGAAAAACAGTAATGTTAAGTGTAAAGAACTAAAAGTCAGCCCAACTTCTATCGCCAACGTGTTTTAGCCTTTTCCAGTGGTATGTACAGCTTCACTGTTATCAGAAAACCTCCGCAATTTGGTTTTGCACCATATTTAACCTGTTGGTGACAGGTTAAGGTTTCTGGTGACAGTGCCAGAACAGTGATGATACTTTCTGACTTCGTTTAGAGGAAGAATGACGATTTATGACTTTCAATGAATTTGTACGTTTTAGCACTTTGTACAATGTGTGCACTTCCCTTTAGAAACACAGACATTTTTCAGTACTGGTAACCTAAACACATTAGTAAGTGCTTTATAAAGCATAGAAAGTCCTCACTTTAGATGAGCTCCCACAATGTACTTAAGTAACCACTAATAACTTATTAAGTATGTGTGTCCAGATAATAGACCAAAGACCATATTTGTCACATTCGTTATTCAATAACAGAAAATACAGTAAATACAGTATGTACACAGTATTTAAGAACACATAAAATGAACCTCTGGTTCTGGATTCAGTCTCAGGCCTCCTCTATCTGTAGCTAATCAATCTCTCAGTGGCATCCTCCCTCTCCTACTTACTTTTGACAGAACTTTTTCAGAACCAGAGCCTAAACCAGCCAGCTGCATCATCGGCCACCCCCTATGTGACACTTGACATTATAGTACTGAAAAAAAAAAACATCCACTGTTGACACAAAACATGAGGTGCCTATCACTTTTGCACAGTACTGTATGCGCAAGATTCCATATCTGACATATCCAAGAATGAGCCAGTGTATTTAACATTGTCTAACTGCATGATTATGGATGGACAGTTGCCCATGCATTAATGTCACTGATATCAATAAGTCACGCAAAAACAGTACTATCTCCTTGTCATAGATTAATGGTTAGCAGGCCTACCAACTGCCTCAATCTGAGTTTTCACATTCGGGAGAACACAGCAGATGGTTTCTAAGGAAAACAAGGGCAACCAAAGTCAGACAGTTGCTCCTTCCACCTAGTAATTAATAATAAAATCACATTAATCATGAGTCATCAATGTCATGGCTGTTGTGTTTGACTAACTGCAATAACAGACAACCGTCCATTTGCCACAGCAGCTCAGCAACACAAACCTAGCTGGTTAGACAATCTAAATTGTGAAAAATCAAACAATTAACATATGTACACTGCCAACTCCAGATACAACTCTGCATCATGCCACATGCAGAAGTTTTCTGATGACACTGCATTGTGGGGTGTATTAGGAATGGGCAGGAAGAGGAGCCTGTTGTAGGATGGTGCAGGATGAACCATCTTCAGCTGAACACCACCAAAACAAAAAAAAGGGTGGTATACTTCAGGAGGGTTGCCCCCCTGGTGCTGCCTGTCCCAATAGAGGGGGTGAACATTGAGACTGGGCCTGTACCCGGGCCTGTATCTTGACAATGAACTGGACTGGTCTGTCAATACTGATACACTTTATAAGTAGGGGCAGGGAAGGCTTTATTTCCTGAGGAAACGTAGGTCCTTTAACATCTGCAGTAAACTCCTACTGATGTGCTACCAGTCTGTCATGACCAGTGTCCTATTCTTTGCCAGTGTGCTGGGGTGGCAACACTAGAAAGAGGGATGCTGGATGATTAGACAGGCTGGTGAGAAAGGCTGACTTGGTGGTTGGAACTGAGTTGGAGTCACTTACATCAGTAGGTGAGAAAAGGACCCTAAACAAGCCCCTGTCAATAATGGACAATGATTGCCACCCCCTCCACAGCACTTTATCAAAACAGCGAAGCATGTTCAGCAGCAGGCTGTTGTCTTTGACATGCTCAACAGACAGGCTGCAATCCTTTGTCTGTTTACCAGATGGTTCTATGAGCTGTCATAAACTCCTTAGGCAGAGCAATAATAATGACAGAAGATAGAAACATAATGGGTGCCTATGCGGCTTTTCTGCTTGGCCACCAATTACTGACATGCATGTATTTTATACAAGAGGAATTCTAATTTGACTTACCTCTGTATTCTGGGAACAAAGGGTCTTGGGAACACAGGGCCCTGGGAACATAGGTACAGTCCCCGACACAGCCTTCAAGAAGACAGTGCAGTGTTCTAAATTTGCTGAGCCGAGTTGGCTCCTGGTTAGCAAAAATCATAGTTCATCTCTAGCAGGCAACAAGAATCACAAACTCAAAGTGGCAAAGACAACAGAAGTGTGTACAGACTACAGACATTGTGGATTATGCCTGCTGCATTAGTTCTGAGACATCCACATTTGGCAGATGTAGCCTAGGCCTTATAGGTCATTGGAATATCACACACTATAAATATGACAGAGTGATTTACTAAAACATTTCAACTACGGGCTTAGGGGATGCCTACAACATACTTGAAAAGTCACCAGAAGAAACACTTCAGCAGTATCACATGGTTACTCTGAAAAATACTACAGTTATATAAATAAATGTATAGCATCTGTATCTTACATACTTGTATTGTATTCTGTGCATGATTCTTTTTGCACTACCACATTCGTATCATCACTTTTAAGAGAGTTTGATTATTGGCATCACTGTTTCCACAGGGAGTCCATTTTAAATTGTCAATGTGAAATATAACAGAAGTAGTCTGAGAACAAAATAGGATGTTCAGACATTGTTTTTGTTTTTAACATTGGCAGGGTCTTATGTTCTACTCCACTGTAGCATCCTATTCCACAACCCCCACTACTGTCTGATGACTATGAGGTATCTGTGGGTGTCTGTGTGTGTAAATGTGTATCTGGGTATCTGTGTGTGTAAATGTGTGTGTTGTACACATTACTGGGCACCTTCATTTCCTTTGGTTTGAATAAAATATCTATCTATTTTGTCTGTCTCTATCTATGTGAATCTTTTGTCAACTCAGCAAGTATGCACTTGAACATCCACAGCAGTACATAAAAGACATGTCACTGAACACCAGTAATAAAATGCTAAAGGCTCTCTTCACTTCTGGTATGTCTCCTTAAAATTTACTAGTTCTACCACCACCAAAAAAGGACCCTATGCACTCTGCATGGGTGGCATAAATAGAATAGAGCACATTCATATTTGATAGGCATATTAATTTCACGGAATTTATTTCATGATAGGTCAAGGACATAATAAATCACATGGTAAAGATTCAAATTTAGAAACCACTGAAACATCCTTTATTTGCATTCACATATACTGTACGCTATGAGCACAAACACATTACATGAATAGGAAAAGTCATATTTTATATTGACTGCAACAATACAACACTTTTATGGACAAATTACAATATGTTACAACATGGATGGTAGTTCTTATTGTTGACTAAATATATGTAATCACTTACTTCTAATAATTTAATTGAATTTAATATTTAAATGTAAAGTTTCAGATATTTAAGGATGTTTCATGGTGTTTACACTTGACATTTATATGTGAAAATAAAGGCAGATTAACTAATTTGGACCAAACCGATGGCATCAAAAACATTAACACATGCTAAATTTGACAAACTTTATTGGCATACAATAAGGATGCTGTACATGGTTAAATATATCAAACCACATCTAATGCGTATGTCTCCTTATAGGGATGCTGCTTAGCTGGCAGAAAACTCAAATATAAGGGGCTGCAGAGAAGCAGGGAAACTCGCAGAAGCCAGCAGGGGTTCCAGTGTGCAGTAAGTCATCACTTGGTCTTCACTACAGCACTAGGAGTAGACTGAAGCAGTGGCTGTATGGAAAATACTGAGTTTAGGTTTAAAAAAATAAATAATAAACTTTTTGTCACTTGTACAGAATACATTATATGTCTACCATTTTACCTTTGATTTCTATTTCAGAAACTTTGTCAGTACTGAGCAATTCATCTGGTTGGGGAAAGAAAAGGTAATGTTGCAACACCTAATTATTGTTTTATTATACATTTTGTGATTGTGTCCGATTCTATAGTAGTTGCACTAGGCCTGACCTAAATTTTTCCATTTTCATATTTACATCATGTGATAAGCATCGTGCACTAAAACCAAATGACATGCAGTGTGCATTTACATGCAGGTTAAGTAAACTGTAAGAAGTTACTGTTGAGTGGACTATAAGTCTCAACTGTAAAAACATCTAAGAAGTGTACATAGTAAATGTTTCCATTGAATTTGACTGGGAACTAAATATAATCAACAGAATAATCTAAGAGAGCACAAAAAACAATTTAGTGAATAAACCATTATGGAGTCTACTTCATGGACCATCTTTTTATTAGAAAGTCTTTTGAATATCTCTATCTTAATTTGTCATATATGAATGATGTGGAAAAATAAATAAACAAAAACATAGAAAAATAAACAGGGAAATGGCTATATTTTTCCATGTTAAAGGTGCCCAAATGTTTATTGATGGGATTACATTACTGCTAGTTTCCTTTCATGTTTACAAATGCCTCTGATCTCTGCAGTAACCTGCAACCATGGGGGACGCGGATATGGCCATTTATGGCAAGGCTGCCATTTATCTCCGTAAGCCTGAGAAGGAGAGAATTGAAGCCCAAAGCAAGCCCTTTGATGCAAAGACAGCTTGCTATGTGACTGACAAGGAGGACCTGTACGTGAAGGGTACAATCAAGAACAGAGATGGTGGCAAAGTCACTGTTGAAGTGCTTGAAACCAAGGAGGTAGATTTTGCATGGTGTTTTTTTATTCTAGTTTTGGTATTCAGAATTTGCCTTCAACATGTAACCATTAAAATCCGTGTCACATTTGCCTCAGGAAAGGACAGTAAAGGAGGATGATGTCTCCCCTATGAATCCTCCCAAGTTTGACAAAATTGAGGACATGGCCATGATGACCCACCTTAATGAAGCCTCTGTCCTGTATAATCTCAAAGAGCGTTATGCAGCATGGATGATCTACGTAAGAATCATAGTTTTACTGAAAGTAATGATTACCAATGAAAAATCATATATAAATATTTACTTAATAATATGAGTTTATTCTTCCTTTCAGACATACTCTGGACTGTTCTGTGTCACTGTAAACCCCTACAAGTGGCTCCCAGTGTACGACCCTGAAGTGGTGGCTGCCTACAGAGGCAAGAAGCGTATGGAGGCCCCACCTCACATCTTCTCTGTCTCTGACAATGCCTACCAATTCATGCTCCAAGGTAAACTCTTCTTTTACAAGCCATCTTATAATTATTTTTTAATTACATGGTCATAATCTAATTTCTCTACTTTGGTCCACAGACAGGGAAAACCAGTCTGTCCTGATTACGTAAGTGTCATATGAATATCTTCACATCTGAAAGTTTTGCATTAATGACCCAACATTGTATAGTAATTTTTAATATTTAAACAGCGGAGAATCTGGTGCTGGAAAGACTGTCAACACCAAGCGTGTCATCCAGTACTTTGCAACAATTGCAGTGTCTGGTGGTGACAAGAAGAAGCAGCAAGAGACTCAGAGCGCTGGAAAACTCCAGGTATTATTATTATTATTATTATTAGTAGTAGTAGTAGTATTACACTATACATTTGTATATTTTTTCTATGGTCAAATAAAATGGTTAAACATATGCACAGCATAACAAGATTACATTTTCCACTTGCAGGGCTCTCTGGAAGACCAGATTATTGCTGCCAACCCACTACTGGAAGCTTATGGTAATGCCAAGACTGTGAGGAATGACAACTCCTCTCGTTTTGTAAGTTAATTCCTCAACCTCAAATTCTTCCCTTTCAAGATTAATTGCAGCAATATATTTCTTAGGATACTATATTGTCTTAAACAGGGTAAATTCATCAGAATCCACTTTGGCACAACTGGAAAACTGGCTAGTGCTGATATTGAGACTTGTAAGTAAAATTAACCTTACTCAGACAGTTTTTTATGCAAAAGTACTCCTGTGTGTTGTCAGATGAAAATAACTAAGCATCTCTCCATAAACAGACCTGCTGGAGAAGTCTAGAGTGACATTCCAGCTTCCTGATGAGAGAGGCTACCACATCTTCTACCAGATGATGACCAACCACATGCCGGAGCTGATTGGTAGGCTTTACTGATTCAACATATAATGAGAAAACATATCAAATGTTAATTGTTGAGGATTTTTGTGCCTTGTATAGTAAATATGTTTTTTTCCCCTCCCAACAGAGATGTCCCTTATCACAACCAACCCCTACGACTTCCCCATGTGCAGTCAGGGTCAGATCACTGTGGCCAGCATTGATGACAAAGAGGAACTGGTGGCCACAGATGTAAGGCTAATTTTATTAGTTATTTAAAGGGCCATGTCATCTTTTTTGAGAAATTAAGAGATTTGTGTATATACCATTTGCTTTGTTTGCAATATATACCATTTGCTTTGTTTGTTTTTGCAATACCCCAGTTTGGTGCTATTATCTTAGCTTAGCATAATCACTGGTCCACTTGTCAACACTCCTTTTTTCCCAGGATTCTCCCTTATTTTAGAATTTTTCCTGCGGTCTTCCCAATAGGCTACACATTTTCACTGTAGTTTTTACATTTTCAAAAAAGATCAGAATGGAACATTTAGGACTGGAAGTCAGTAAGTGCATGATTCGAGTTGTCTGAAAAGGTAGGACACATGGACACATGGATGATCAAAATCAAAGTCAAAACCCCAGATTTAGATCCAGAGCAGTGCCACTGATGTAACAAACACTGCAGTGGGCACTGCTCTGTTAAAATAAACAAAAAATCATGAAACCACTAGAACTAGTTCCCATATTGAGGAAAACCCCCTCATTTTCAATGTTCAAAGGGGTATGTACCGATCCCTTTGTTGACAGGTAAATGCTAGTCCCTATCACTTTCAGTAGTTGTGATTAGCTAGGCTAAAAGTCAGGGGCGCTACTATAAATTTTGGGCCGTATGAAAATAATTTTGATTATAACAGTAAAAAGTTCTATGGGGCTCCATTCCTGGATAATACTAACTCCCAACACCCCAGCCCCCCACCGCTCCTGGGCGCCGCCCCTGCTAACAGTGTTAAACTGGAAAAAAGTTGTCATGTCTTAAAGCTCTATACTGTATCCATCTTTTATGTCATGGATGTGGTGAAAATATCATTCATCATTTCAGACTGCCATTGACATCCTGGGTTTCACTCCAGAGGAGAAAATCACCATTTACAAACTGACTGGTGCTGTGATCCATCATGGCAACATGAAATTCAAGCAGAAGCAGCGTGAGGAGCAGGCTGAGCCCGATGGCACTGAGGGTAGGTTACAACAGTGTACTAAACAGGTGGACCTTGGATTCAAAAATGTTGTTTATATTCACCACTGTCTACAAAGTTACTTTTTAAGATAGTATTTTAACTTTAAGATACAGTATTTTCCACAGATTCCACAGATCACCATAAAGTTCCAGAGTCATATAAATATGTACTGAGAATAGGAACATTGTTTTGTTTTCAGATGCTGACAAAGTTGCTTACCTCATGGGCCTGAACTCGGCTGATATGCTGAAGGCTCTGTGTTACCCAAGAGTGAAGGTCGGAAATGAGTTTGTCACCAAGGGTCAGACTGTGCCACAGGTATAGAAACATTTGTAGCAAAATTAATGTAATGTCAATCTTTTTTATACAATATATCATACATTTAAACATAAAATACTGTTTGTCGTCTATTTTAGGTACTTAATTCTGTGATGGCCCTGGCCAAGTCAGTCTATGAGAGGATGTTCTTGTGGATGGTCATCCGTATCAACCAGATGTTGGACACAAAGCAGCCAAGACAGTTCTTCATTGGTGTGCTGGACATTGCTGGCTTTGAGATTTTCGATGTAAGGACTAAAACTACTATATCTATGCATATGCCTAACTTTCAAATAAAAAGAGGTCAAATTCTCAAACAAAATATGCCATTTCCCATCATAGTTCAACAGTATGGAACAGCTGTGCATCAACTTCACCAATGAGAAACTGCAACAGTTCTTCAACCATCACATGTTTGTTCTGGAACAAGAGGAGTACAAGAAAGAGGGCATTGAGTGGGAGTTCATTGATTTCGGCATGGATTTGGCCGCTTGCATTGAACTTATTGAGAAGGTTGGTTTTAATCTGTTAATTTCATAATATGACAGACAAAATGTGTTGACAGACAAAATTATCTCCTTTTTCTTTTTCCTCAATCAGCCAATGGGTATCTTTGCCATCCTTGAAGAGGAGTGCATGTTCCCCAAGGCCTCTGACACCACTTTCAAGAACAAGCTGTACGATCAGCATCTTGGCAAGGCCAATGCCTTCCAGAAACCCAAGCCTGCCAAAGGCAAGCCTGAGGCCCACTTCTCCCTGGTGCACTATGCTGGCACTGTGGACTACAACGTTGCTGGCTGGCTGGACAAAAACAAGGATCCACTGAACGAGTCTGTGGTGCAGCTCTACCAGAAATCAGGAGTGAAACTGTTGCCTGTTCTGTACCCACCTGTTGTTGAAGGTAACATGAAGTCTAAAAGCAACTAGTGTAAGCAAGGCTAACTGAGGTTCCTGATGACTAATAATAGGTAGTATTTCCCATAGAAACAAACAGTATTACACTATACAATTATAAGGCTATCAACATTCAAGCTTATTCACTTATTTTTAGAGTAATAATTATATGGACACAAACCAAATTACCCCCTGCCAGGCTGATAATGTAGGAATTGACGATGATGGGATTGATGATGTATTGGACAGCAGACAATTATGCAACTAATTTACTTTTCAGGCATGTTAAATACAGTGGTGCCTCGAAATACTAAAGAATAATTGAATAATTGAAATAGGGAATATATTTTGACACTAGTTGTTTACATGGATGTTACTCCATTATTGAATGTATAATATGTACTGTATGTCAACAGAGTCTGGTGGTAAGAAGGGTGGTAAGAAGAAGGGTGGCTCCATGCAGACTGTGTCCTCACAGTTCAGAGTATGTATCCTAACCAGAAACAAACAAACACCAACCAAACCAATTGCTCATCCTGTAGAAAAGTAAGGAGATAACTTGACTGCATTCTTATCTCAACAGGAGAACTTGGGCAAACTGATGACCAACTTGAGGAGCACCCACCCTCACTTTGTGCGTTGTCTGATTCCAAATGAAATCAAGAAGCCAGGTAAAAAGCAATTGATGGTGAATGAAGATATTTCTATCATTGAACACCTTACCCATTATTCTGCCCCTGTATTACCTTAAACATTTACATCTCTGTATTTCAACAGGTCTCATGCAGAACTTCCTGGTCATCCACCAGCTCAGGTGCAATGGTGTGCTGGAGGGTATCAGAATCTGCAGAAAGGGTTTCCCAAGCAGAATCCTTTATGGTGACTTCAAACAGAGGTGAACTGAGAGAGTAAATGAAGTGTTACACCTGTTCAATTTATTCAGATAGGTGGAACTAAAACTGTATGTCCATTATAACCAGATACAAGGTGCTGAATGCCAGTGTCATCCCTGAGGGTCAGTTCATTGACAACAAGAAGGCTGCTGAGAAGCTCTTGGGATCTATTGATGTTGATCACACCCAGTACAAGTTTGGACACACTAAGGTAGAAAAGTTTTTGGCTGCTACATTCTGTTTTCCATAAGCACTTTATATTTATATGCAGAATTTATGGTTGTGTTTTCCCTGCACTCCCAGGTGTTCTTTAAAGCTGGTCTGCTGGGTACCCTTGAGGAGATGAGAGATGAAAAACTGGCAACCCTGGTCACAATGACTCAGGCTCTCTGCCGTGCATATCTTATGAGGAAGGAGTTTGTTGTTATGATGGAAAGGAGGTACTTTATTTATTTTTGTTGAGAATAACACATTTCAAATGAACGGAAATGTCCATATTTGTTCACATCACGTTAATGCAATGGTGTTTGCTAAACAAATCAAACAGAAAACTGTCAGAGAAGTGCCAGAGAAGACTGCAATACACTCTGTCATTACAATAAATATTTTTAGGAAATTAACTAACAGACACTGTTTCTTGTTATAGGGAGGCAATCTACACAATTCAGTGGAATGTGCGCTCATTCATGAATGTCAAGCATTGGCCATGGATGAAGGTTTACTACAAGATCAAGCCTCTCCTGAAGAGTGCTGAGACTGAAAAGGAGCTGGCCAACCTGAAGGAGGCGCATGAGAAACTCAAAGTGGCCCATGCAAAGTCAGAGGCCAAGAAGAAGGAACTTGAGGAAAAGATGGTGGCTCTGGTGCAAGAGAGGAATGACCTGTCGCTTCAAGTGTCATCTGTATGTTGTTTGTTATTGAAATGATTCTGCCAAAATGTTGAAAACTTTTCTATTATCTACACATTGGAATAAGTATGCATTATAATGTCTTACATTTAGGGCTCTGAGAGCCTGTCAGATGCTGAGGAGAGGTGTGAGGGTCTGATCAAGAGTAAGATCCAGCTCGAGGCAAAACTGAAGGAGACAACTGAGAGACTGGAGGATGAGGAGGAAATCAATGCTGAGCTGACTGCCAAGAAGAGGAAACTGGAGGATGAGTGCTCTGAACTCAAGAAAGACATTGATGACCTGGAGTTGACTTTGGCCAAAGTGGAGAAGGAGAAGCATGCCACTGAGAACAAGGTTTGGATTGTACATTTAAAAGGCAATGTGTGTATGCCAAGAGATGTTTTATTAAGTTTAATGGATGTAACTATCAAACATTCTATGTTCAGGTCAAGAACCTGACTGAGGAGATGGCCTCTCAAGATGAGTCCATTGCTAAGCTGACCAAGGAGAAGAAAGCCCTCCAAGAGGCCCACCAGCAGACTCTTGATGACCTTCAGGCAGAGGAAGACAAAGTCAACACTCTGACCAAATCTAAAACAAAGCTTGAACAACAAGTTGATGATGTGAGTTGGGTCCAAATGTGTAAGATATCATTCATACATACTGTATACCACTTGATTTATTGATATTTAAAATCCACATCCTCTAAATTCACAGCTTGAAGGTTCCCTGGAGCAAGAAAAGAAGCTCCGCATGGACCTTGAGAGAGCCAAGAGAAAGCTTGAGGGTGACCTGAAGTTGTCCCAGGAGAACATCATGGATCTGGAGAATGACAAGCAGCAGTCTGAGGAGAAATTGAAGAAGTAATGCCAATTCCTCCAAATCACAAAGTTTAAAATTTTTGATTCCAGGTAAAAAAAAAATAATATCAATATTATTTACGTTTATGTGAATCAGGAAAGACTTTGAAACCAGCCAGCTGCTTAGCAAGATTGAAGACGAGCAATCACTGGGTGCTCAGCTTCAGAAGAAGATCAAGGAGCTCCAGGTCTCTAAAAATGTCTCCAGTATTATAACTGTCTGAGTACTACTTTACTTTTCTTTGCATTCTAAGATTTTTCTCATTGTCAACAGGCCCGTATTGAAGAGCTGGAGGAAGAGATTGAGGCTGAGCGCGCAGCTCGCGCCAAGGTTGAGAAGCAGAGAGCTGATCTCGCCAGGGAACTTGAGGAGATCAGTGAGAGACTTGAGGAGGCCGGTGGTGCCACTGCTGCTCAGATTGAGATGAACAAGAAGCGTGAGGCTGAGTTCCAGAAGCTGCGCCGTGACCTTGAGGAGTCCACCCTGCAGCATGAAGCTACTGCAGCAGCTCTTCGCAAGAAGCAGGCTGATAGCGTAGCTGAGCTAGGAGAACAGATTGACAACCTCCAGCGTGTTAAACAGAAGCTTGAGAAGGAGAAGAGCGAATATAAGATGGAAATTGATGATCTTTCCAGCAACATGGAAGCTGTTGCCAAAGCAAAGGTTAGCATAATTAATACCTTCCTGAAAGAATGCACCTCCACCATCCTTGTATCACATCATGACAAATTGGTCTTTACATACTTAGATTCATCAAGAAAGTATTATTTGTGTGTTTCACTAACAGGGTAATCTAGAGAAGATGTGCCGCACCCTTGAGGACCAACTCAGTGAAGTCAAAGCTAAGAGTGATGAGGGCATTCGCCAGGTCAACGACCTCAGTGCTCAGAAAGCAAGACTTCAGACTGAAAATGGTAAACAATTAATGCAGAGAACATATGTTTCTAGTACCTAAGCAGTTTATCGTTCTGATATGCTAACAAGTAGTGTAATTCTTAAATCAGGTGAGCTTGGACGTCAGGTGGAGGAGAAAGATGCTCTTGTGTCTCAGTTGACCAGAAGCAAACAGGCTTTCACTCAGCAAATTGAAGAGCTGAAGAGACTGATTGAGGAGGAAGTCAAGGTAAAAAACAATAATCGTCATCATTACCTTGAGTTTACTCTGATGATAATGATTACATCTGCATGTGTTTATGTGCATTAATGTTCTTTCTTAAACAGGCCAAGAATGCCCTGGCCCATGCTGTTCAGTCTGCTCGCCATGACTGTGACCTCCTGAGGGAGCAGTTTGAGGAGGAGCAGGAGGCAAAGGCTGAGCTACAGCGTGGCATGTCCAAGGCCAACAGCGAGGTTTCTCAGTGGAGGGCAAAGTATGAAACTGATGCCATCCAGCGCACTGAGGAGCTTGAGGAGTCCAAGTATGTTAAACCAAACACCAAAACAACATACTTTAGGGACCTGGGGGTGTATTACAGAAACTTCCTATCTTAAGTCTAACGTTAAGATAAACTCTTAACTAAAAGTTAAGTTAGGATGAATAAAAGATAGGATTTTGGTCAATTTGGTATTAAAGAAGCTAGTCCTAACTAAACTTATGAATCCTATTTTATCTCAGTTAGGAAATCCTAAATGCGACATCTAGCCTCAGTTTTCAACTTTTATCCCTGTTACTTAGCAATCAATGCAACCGATGCAACCTCTTCTTCATACAGATAATGCAGCAGAACCATTGCCTTTTCCCATCTTATGAATTTATCACCATTGTTTTTCTGTTCAATCATGCTAAAATGGAAATAAATCGTCCACAAGCATTTTTATTTGGTGTGTTTGGGAAAGAACAGGTTTGAGGTTGCTAACTCTGGAATTTAAAGCAAGGGAGAGAAAAGGAGAGGGAGCTAACGTTGATGTCAGGTGAGCTAGCGGATAAATATGAACATTTCCATCTTCTACCACCAAGTTAGTGAGTGCATAGCCAAAGATCTATTATGTTATGTGGTGAGGGTTGAAAGTCAGGACAGCCTCACAGTTTTCTTACCTTAAGTTAGGATAGGAAATTTGACTTGGAATGGTTGTTCTGTAATGGCTTTTTTCCTAAATAAGATCCTGAACTACTGTTACCATGGTTAACGGACAGTTAAGATGGGATTTTCAAGTTGGGAAGTTTCTGTAATCCCTGATTTACGAAAAAGTTTTTTTTTTTTTGTCTCTAGGTCAATTAATACTAAGAGCAGAAAATGCAAATAAGTTAATTTAGGAAACATGGAGCAATTTACCAACCTCAAAACAATCTCATTGAGATTGTGACTGTATCTGTACTCAATACATTCGAAAGAGTGAACGCACTCTGCTCCTTAGAGTAAGCAGTTGTTACTGTTTCGAGGTAGAGTTATGGTAAGCATTTATCCTATTGTCACAGTGCTAAAAATGACCATAGTTAAACAATAGTACAAAGGTCCATGTACCCTTTAATTCTATTTACATACTGTTGTCCCACTGTCATAATCCCACTCAGTTGATCCCCAAAACATTTACCACTGAAATGTCCAATGTTTAGTATTAGCATGCACATACAATTCAGTGCCTTTCATTTGGGCTCTTGGGCAAATTAGGCACTAGATCTTACACAAATAATGTGTCCACTTAATCCTCTCAGACTGTGACAAAATGATTGTTTTTTCAGGAAAAAGCTTGCCCTGCGTCTGCAGGAGGCTGAGGAGCAAATTGAGGCTGTCAACTCCAAGTGTGCCTCTTTGGAGAAGACTAAACAGAGACTCCAGGGTGAGGTTGAAGACCTCATGATTGATGTGGAGAGAGCCAATGCTCTGGCTGCCAATCTTGACAAGAAGCAGAGGAACTTTGACAAGGTAATAAGTCTAACTTGGCATTCAGATGTTGATAGAAAAATTTCAGGTAAATCTGTTGTAAAATAGATTGTCTCTTAAAGGTCCTGGCAGAGTGGAAGCAGAAGTTCGAGGAGGGTCAGGCAGAGTTGGAGGGTGCTCAGAAAGAGGCTCGCTCTCTAAGCACTGAGTTGTTCAAGATGAAGAACTCCTATGAGGAGGCTCTTGACCAGCTGGAAACTCTGAAGAGGGAGAACAAGAACCTCCAACGTGAGTTATGATAGATTGACAGACAAGACATAATGATATGGCTTTAAGCAAGGGAAATTTTATGTCTGTCTGAAGAAATCTCTAAAGAAATCATACACAATTGTTTGCACCTTTAAAAATCCCCATCTCATAGTTGAATTCAGTTACACTGGCAGAGAAATAAATGCCCTGCAAGTTGTATTAATTAAGTAATATTCAGGAGCACTGGCAATAGAGTAAATATACCATATTCACTGTTCTACAGAGGAGATCTCTGACCTAACTGAGCAGCTGGGTGAGACTGGAAAGAGCATTCATGAGCTGGAAAAGGCCAAGAAGACCATTGAGACTGAGAAAGCTGAGATCCAGACTGCACTGGAAGAGGCTGAGGTTAGCTAAATAAAACAGGATAAAGGCCTTTTGCACACCACAAGTTACTCATCAAAAATCAAGCATTTTAAAATTCTGTTTGTCATTCTAATAGGGAACTCTTGAGCATGAAGAGTCCAAGATTCTCCGTGTTCAGCTTGAGCTCAACCAGGTCAAGGGTGAGATTGACAGGAAGCTTGCAGAGAAGGATGAGGAGATGGAGCAGATCAAGAGGAACAGCCAGAGGGTGATTGACTCCATGCAGGGCACTCTGGACTCTGAGGTCAGGAGCAGGAATGATGCCCTGAGAGTCAAGAAGAAGATGGAGGGAGATCTCAATGAGATGGAGGTTCAGCTGAGTCATGCTAACCGCCAGGCTGCTGAGTCCCAGAAACAACTAAGAAATGTGCAGGGTCAGCTCAAGGTACCTCGTGTCAATGTGATGGCACAGAGATCCTGCACGGATGTAGACTATGATGTGAAGTGCATTAACGTTTTATTAGTAGTGCAATAAGTACCTCCTGTTTTGGTTAGGATGCCCAACTGCACCTTGATGACGCCATCAGAGGACAGGATGACATGAAGGAGCAGGTTGCCATGGTGGAGCGCAGAAATGGCCTGATGGTGTCTGAGATTGATGAGCTGAGAGCTGCCCTGGAGCAGACAGAGAGAGGCCGCAAAGTGGCTGAGCAGGAGCTGGTAGATGCCAGTGAGCGTGTTGGGCTTTTGCACTCCCAGGTAGAGAATAAAAATGGTTGTTTAAACAAATACATCAAACAAACAGTATTCAAAATATAACCGAGGCTGGCTGTTTTTCCACACTAGAACACAAGTCTGCTGAACACCAAGAAGAAGCTTGAGGCTGACTTGGTTCAGGTCCAAGGTGAGGTTGATGACATTGTTCAGGAGGCAAAGAATGCTGAGGAGAAGGCCAAGAAAGCCATCACTGATGTAAGTAGTGGTTTTATTTTTTTTTTCTATTTATAAGTAATTATATAGCTTCTGTAATACTGAAAAAGCTCATTTCCACATTATCTAGGCTGCCATGATGGCAGAGGAGCTGAAGAAGGAGCAGGACACTAGCGCTCATCTGGAGAGAATGAAGAAAAACCTTGAAATTACTGTGAAGGATCTGCAGCACCGCCTGGATGAGGCTGAGAATCTGGCCATGAAGGGTGGCAAGAAACAGCTCCAGAAACTGGAGACCAGGGTTGGCATCCCACTTTGCAGTTGGGAATAAAATGCTCAAAACCATAATAAAATAATAGGGAGTAGTTTTACAAATTTTAATATTCTCTCCATTAAGGTTCGTGAGTTGGAAAATGAGCTTGAAGGTGAACAGAGACGTGGTGTTGATGCCGTCAAGGGAGTCCGCAAATACGAGAGGAGGGTCAAAGAGCTCACCTACCAGGTACAGACATGTCTCCTCATTCTCTTACACAGCATCAAACCTCAGACAAAGCTTTATACATTTAATTTTCTCTTTAGACTGAAGAGGACAAGAAGAATGTTAACAGACTCCAAGATCTGGTTGACAAGCTGCAGCTGAAGGTCAAGGCCTACAAGAGACAGGCTGAGGAAGCTGTGAGTGGTTTCTGTCACAACCTATCATGTCAAATTGACTTTTTATTACACAAATACCATGTGTTTTTGAACTTAATATATATATATATTTCCTGAACACATTTCTTCAACATAGGAAGAACAAGCCAACACCCACTTGTCCAAGTTGAGGAAGGTGGCGCATGAGCTGGAGGAGGCTGAGGAGCGTGCTGACATTGCTGAGTCTCAGGTCAACAAACTCAGAGCCAAGAGCCGTGACTCTGGAAAGGTAAAATATTGTTTTTAAATTTCCATTTTAATTTGTGTAATTATGCATGACTTTGTGGTTTTACATGAAACTAAATTATAAATAATCACTTTGTTCCCTTACTTGTTCTCGATTCAAGGCCAAAGAAGAGTAAACCCTCTGAACTGAAGTCACTCTGGATTAATATCCTTCGTAATGTGACCATTCTGTATTATGTACACTACTTAATAAAAGTTTTACATCTGAATATTCTTGTTTGCCATCCTTTTATATGGTTGAATTTGCAAAAAATTGCAAAAAATCCTCAGAAAAAGTGTAGTTTTAGCAAATTATTGGGTCTAATTTAGTGTCTTTTGTATCTGTGCAGTCCTTATGATGGACAAAAATGAACAGTCGAGTGTAGCTAGCTAACTTAGATATCCTACACAAAACAAAACAATGAAAGCCAGCATAAACAACATTCATTATACAATCTATGGGCTCTGTTCACTCAGAAACAAGTGACCATCCTGAACGAAAGTCCTTCTGAGACTTTACGTCTGCCATGCACAGAGCTGATTCAGGCCTGATAGTATTCAGGCGCCATGCTGGATCTCACGCTGGCAATCCACTCGCAAGCGGCACAAAACTCCCAACGCAGCACCTGCATTCATTTCTATGAGACGTGTCCAACTGTTATGTCAGTGATCCACTAGCAAGTGACGCGAACTCCATCCAAACACCTTTTCTGTTGAGTGGTTGAATCATGATAGCCCTCCCCTGTGTTGATCTGTCAGTGGATAATTGTGACGCATTGGATGCATTCATTTGCATAAAGCTGGGCGGTGCAGAACTCTATGCAAATGAACGAGACACACCGTTACCCAGAATGCTTTGTGGAAGCAGAATTAACGGTTGGGCAGTAGTGACAACATGATGCATGACCATAAATTGGACTTAACTCTCCCTAATTAAATTACATTACGTGAAAGTCAAGTTATCAGAAAACATAATGATCATCTAATGTGTTGAGCTTTATTCTGCGAATCTTGACATCTCAAGCCCTCCAGTGATGCTAGTCACTAGGCTCAGCGATAACAGTTTGCAAGAGAATTATCTTTACATTTTTATCATATTATATGCATTTACTCTGCCATTGCAACTCAATTGCATAGTGCATAGTTCACAAACTTGTCGTTCATCATCTGACAGAATATATCAAAATGCATGGTAGAACTTACAGAATTGAATGAAATAATGTGTGATAAACTATTCTTAATCCCATTTTAAATAAATGACAGTAAATGACATTGTCTCTCCACATTTGAACCCAATATTAGAACCCAAAATAATACAATTTTGTTGTTCATCAAATGAGGAGTAGGCACATTTTTTTCAAATGGCTCAATGACAGCACTTTAGTTAATGAAATTATATGAAAATACAATCCATATATTTTGAAAAATTGCTTAGGCCATATAATAGCCTACCCAACCATAATGATTTTTTATGTCTGGCGTGTTTTTTATTGTGAGATAAATAAAGACATGTGCGTAAATAAAAACATAACACATGAATAAAAGTATAGGCAATTTGATGCAGAACTGTCACGTGCATAATGCCAACTCAATGCCATGATATGGTATGATGTGAATCATGATTACATAAAATCTGAGCAATCACTCTTCTTGGTTGTAACAAATTTTATGAAACTTTTAACATAATCATACAAATGCCATGGCATTTTGTTGGCGTTATGGATGTGACAGTTTGCCTGAAATTGCACTTGTGCCAAAAACACCGACCTCATCTTTCTTTCCCACTCACCCCTGTCACTATCCTCTCACATTAAAGGCAAAAATACCAAAAATGTACAGTAACGCCCCTTGTGAACTGTGTGTGTCTACTATGTCGTGTGTGGACGTGTGTGTGTGTGTGTGTATCAACGGGGGCGATAATAAGGGGGTTAGGTAGGTTATCTAGATAGAACCTCAGAACCTCAGCCAGTATCCCTATGCCAAAAATATCTTATGTTATGTACTTAAAAGACTACCGTCCAATAGCATTAACTTCTCCAATAGTTAACTTTTTGAAAGACCACATTACCTTCATCTTGCCCACCTCCTTTGACCCGCTTCAATTTGCAAACCGCTCAAACTGCTCAACTGAGGATGCAATAGCCACTGCACTACACCTGAGCCTGAAACACCTGGAGAAAAGAATGTATTGGGCCAGATGCTGTTTGTTGATTTCAGCTCGGTGTTTAACACCATAATTACCTAGCATCTGCTTAACACAACTCAACAAACTGAATACTCCCCTTCAGAACTGGATTTCTGATTTCCTGAAGTTCAGGGGTGAACTTGAGCCCTCTGCTAAACACCCTTATGACCCATGATGACTGCTGTGCAAGATTCGACACCAACCACATTAGGAAATATGCTGATGACACAACAGTGGTGGGCCTTATCCAGGGCAGTAATGGGGGCAACTATAGGGAAGAGGTGAAACTCTTTAGAAAATGGTGCCAAAACAACAACTTGACCCTGAGTGTTGAGAAAACCAAAGAGCTGTAATCAACCTCAGGAGGAATAGGCTAATGCACATACCGGTCCATGTTAACAGTGCTGCGGTGGAGACTGTGGAGCACATGAAGTTTCTAGGGGTTCATATGCCTGACCGCCTGACCTGGTCCCTGCATACCTCTTCCCTCATCAAAAAAGCCAACCAATGCTTCTTAAGGGGATTGAAAAAGACCCATTAGGAGGGTGGTAAGGTCAGTTGAGAGGACGATTAGAATAACACTGCCACCTATTGAGAACCTGGTGAAACAACTCTACACTCTCCTGCCACATCTTGTTCTCTCTCCTGCCCTCAGGCAGGCTCCACTGCAGCCTGGGGTGTAGGTCTGTACGGTTACAGTTTTTTTCGCACTGCAATTAGACTGTTGAAAAGCACAACAGTTATTGATTAGGGGTGTGGCCATTAATCAGGGTTTTAAGATGTTCAGTAAACTGAGTAGAGAAGAGTGAAAAAAGTGTGTTGTTGAGTGAGATGTGTGAGTGACTAGTTGAGTTGTGTTATTTATTTAGTATAGTTGAGGGTTTATTTTATTGTGGACACCTCCTACTGCCAGCTTGCCTAGGTTGTACAGCAATAGGCAATAAACCTGATCTGATGACTTCAGATTATCCTATACCTCCGACTCCATCTTCCATCCTTCAAATTACCATTAACCATTG
Source organism: Tenualosa ilisha (assembly GCA_015244755.2). NCBI lineage: Eukaryota > Metazoa > Chordata > Actinopteri > Clupeiformes > Clupeidae > Tenualosa > Tenualosa ilisha. Next base: position 167,606 of record PYXC01002289.1, on the reverse strand, counting down.
GCATTACAATACTTTGAAAGTATAATTTACCCATTACCAATAACTAAAGGAAAGTCAAGAACAGTACTCACAATGAGCGATATTTCCAGTTTATAACTAAAGGGAGTTTTGCAAAGGGCTGGTGTGATTCAATCCATAGCCCAGTTTGCTACTTATTGACCAAATAGCAGACCGACAGTGAGCATTAACTGAATGAATGATTGAAATGAATGAAAATTTTCTTGTTCTTTTTTACACCAAAATTGCTTGGTTACCTCATACCACAGGGCTATGGATTGATTCACACCAGATTTCTCATTTAACCCTTCATCAACGTGGTGATGGCAAAGGTTGGTAAAGGTGCCATTTGGCAACTGGGGGGTTGCTGGTTTAAGCCCCACTCTGCCTGACCCCATTGAGGTGTCCTTGAGTGAAATACTGAACCCCAAATTGCTCCTGGTGGCAGGTTGGCACCATGCATGGCAGCCTCTGCCACCAGTGTGTGAATAGGTGAAGGTGAGGCATACCGTGTAAAGTGCTTTGAGTGCTTGTAGGAGTAGAAATGCGCTATATAAGTGCAGTCCATTTACATCTGAAACTGATGAAACAAGTTTTCAGAAACAGCTTTCTGATATATCAAGGATGTCACCAACAAAGCACAGTTTTCACTTTACACAGTCTTTAAATGTAAAACAGTACATTGCTGTTATTGTATATTTTATTTGTTACTGTCAGGTCTGCATCAGACCTGGCCACAACCACGCCCCCTCACTCCGTCTCACAGACTCACAGCTTGTTTCCCCGGTCACAGCCACTTCCTGATGCACGATCACCCGCACCTGAGTATTAATTGGTGTCACCTGGTCTCCACTCTACTTAAGCCTCCCCTCTGCTTCACCTGGTGTCTGGCCTCGTCAATGTTACCTTGGACTTCTTACGTGTTCGTTGCGCTTACTCCGTCTCCCGCGTCATTCTCCCCGCGAGCCTAGACTTCCCAGTCGGTATTGTTTCTCTCCGTGTTTCTGTGTCATTTGAATCAGTACTTTTGTGGTTGCCTCCTTAATCTCCTGTGTGTTATATTATCTCTGAACTTCTGAGCTTTAGTATCCTGTGTTCTCCGTTAGAGTAACGGACGCGACTTTGGTTGATCCCTGTTTCGTTTGCCTTAATAAAAGACCTTTGTTTAACGTCTGTCTCTGCCCAGTCTGTGCCTGACAGTTACAGTGCAGAAACAGTTCAGTCAACTGAGGATAAGATTAAATAACATAGAAGCTGTGTATATCATACCCATTAACATATAATTTATGCTGTCAGATCCTAAAAACTTTGCATGAGTCTGTAGACTCATAGATCAAATATATTTACCTACTTTGACTACTTCACTTGCAGTTGAGCCTCTCCAAATTCACTTCCTCTCCCAATAAGTCACTTGATTTATGTTGGTGTTGACAGAAAATCCACCAGAATGAGTGCAACAGATTAAATCAATGCCAGAATTACTGTGATGGTGGAGCAGTTTAAAAGATGATGATCAGATCCAACTCAACAGTCACTCCAACTAAATGGAATATAATACATTCAGTATTACAGCTTGATGTTTCAGCTATGGAGCTGAAAAAGGGTGGAACATATTTGAAGAGACACCCTAAGGTCACTCAAATAGAACAACATGGTAACCCTAAAAATTATAACACAATATTTCCATAGTGTCACATGGTTAAGAAAGAATTCTAGAGACATTACAGTTGTTGTTTTTTTGTTTGTGATGCCAACTTTTTAAAATTTCATCACTATGATGGTTGTCATGCACTTGTAATGTAGAGCGTCCATGAGTTACAAGGTCACAAGAAATGTGTCACTGAACACCAGCAATAGAACGGCTGTGCTCTGCACTTTTGGAAAGTTGCCCTAAATTTTACAAGTTCTGTCACTGCCAAAAAAGAGCCACTGATACAGGCTGTAAATGTGTATAAGACATAAATAGAATACACCACATTAGTATAGGCAGATTAATTTCATGCAATTTATTTCTGGGACTGTATAAATCATTGGGAAACTAATTTAGTGCGCTAACATTTGCAAACCACTGGAAACTCATTTACTATACTTGATAAAAAAATAAAGACACAAAATAACATAGATGAACAGATTTATTTACAACTACATTTTAATTATACATATTAAATAAAGAAAATGAAATACAATTTAAAAAATAGAAAATATGAATATATAATAATATATAAGAATATTGACTACAGTGATGTAAAATCCAAGGTCAAATATCTTATGTAAAAACCATATTCATAAACTTACTAACCTTACTAACACTTACTTACAACATTACTAACAAACTTTATACACTTTATTTCCCTGATCATTATTAAAAATAGCCAGATTTGACCATAAACAGCATATCAAAACATCAAATCATCCCATTTTTCATATGTCTATGCATTCCATAAATTACTCAGTTTAAATACACTTGAAATTATTTCTCAAAATTAATTGAAAAAAAAAAAACAAAAGTTATAAAACATGGTCCTTGTTTTGAAGTTAACTACCTACATTGCTGCTATACATGACAAAGAGGTTGATGTAATCTTTAAATAACTCAAACCACATGCCTTATGGTGCCTTATTGCCTTATTTGTGATTTGCTTAGTTTGCAGTGGATGGCCAATATAAGGAGATGTAGAGGAGAGAGGTGGACATCAAGAGGCCAGGGGGAGTTTCAGCGCTCAGTAAGTCACCTCATGCCACCCCACAGGAGCAGGAGGAGACTGCTGTTTCTGTTACATGCACTTGATGTCTTTTTACTTGTTTTTAACTTGTTGTAGATGTAATGTAAATGCACAACTTGACTGTCTGTTTTGATTTGCTTTGTTTTGTTTTCAGACACTTAAACATCTGTGTAAATTTCATCTGATCTTGAGGGGGAAAAGGTAAGGTGTTACATTTGATTTCTCTGAACATTTCAGTAGTTGAGAAAAGCAAATTACATTCACATTAGCTAAATAGCATTTAGGACCTTTAATATTGCTAGCCTGGTTAGAACCAGCTCACTTTGTGATGAGAGTTTGGACACTCTTGATTTGAACCTGTTTCCAATCCAGCACTATGATGGGTGCAGACTTTGCGACCAACTAATCATTGGTCCAGCCTACCCAATCACACTGACTGGGCACCTAACATTACCTTCCACTTCATCATGTTTGTGATAATAAATTGCATCAGTAGTAAGGGAAACTATGCATTTGCTGTATAACTGTACAACTGTGTTCTTTCCCCATCAGTACTAACTGTCATTCCCATTATTTGCAGGCAATGTCTCTTGTAAATACTGTTCTATTCACTACTTCCAGACTTGTTATTTCAGTGAAATAAATATGTGTGACAACAATTCCAGACTAGATTACTGTTACAGTGCACTGTGTAGGTGCAATAAGGGTCTTAATTACTGCTGCACATTATAGTAGACAGCAAATATGATCACAACTTACTTAAAACTGACTTTGAAATAACTGTGCTTTAGATATGTGTGCATTTCTATCTAACATGTGTCCATATTAAGTTTTATTATTTGAGTAAAACATTTATAAATGCTACGAGACAAAAATGCCCCTGTATGAATATAATTGAATTGATTTGACATATCCACAGAATGTGATGGAAAGCAATCATGTTTGACATAACGTGAAAAACACCTATGCTCAAGTTGTCCAGATATCTACTAGGGTTTGCGGGGAACTAGCATTAGCCCTGCTCTTTTGTAATGTAATTTCATGACGTGATACTATACTATAAACAAAGTAAATTAAGAGTGCCATGTGGCTTCATTAGAGACAACTCTAGGCCTACAGAACTCTAAATAGGAAAATCTGTTGTGAGATCAGGGGCTTCTTTGACCGTACATATTTAAGCAGTGTAAATACTATAAGCTGCATGCTGAACCATTTTCATGTGCACCTTATGAAATAATGCTACATAGACAGTATTAACTTTTTGACATGCTTTATTTTACAGTAGTAACTTGCAGACATGGGGGATGCGGATATGGCCGTTTATGGCAAGGCTGCCATATATCTCCGTAAGCCTGAGAAGGAGAGAATTGAGGCCCAAAGCAAGCCCTTTGATGCAAAGACTGCTTGCTATGTGGCTGACAAGGAGGATTTGTATCTCAAGGGTACAATCAAAAAGAGAGATGGTGGCAAAGTCACTGTTGAGGTTTTGGATACCAAAGAGGTATGTTAGAAAGATTGGTAATTTAGTTGGGACAATATTAGTGAATTTTAACTGTACAGAAAAAAACCCGAATGCACATCTTAAAATGGTTATACTTTTATTTCAGGAAAGGACAGTTAAAGAAGATGATGTCAGCCCCATGAATCCTCCGAAGTTTGACAAAATTGAGGACATGGCCATGATGACCCACCTCAATGAAGCTGCTGTCCTGTATAACCTCAAAGAGCGTTATGCAGCATGGATGATCTATGTAAGCTATACGAGTTTACTGCAAAAAAAGAGATTTTTTTGCCACAACACAATAGTGCTAATTTACCTTTTACTTCCTCTCAGACCTACTCTGGGCTTTTCTGCGTCACTGTAAACCCCTACAAGTGGCTCCCAGTGTACGACCCAGAGGTCGTGGCAGCCTACAGAGGCAAGAAGCGCATGGAGGCCCCTCCCCACATCTTCTCTGTCTCTGACAATGCATACCAGTTCATGCTTCAAGGTAAGCGTTTAATCTAAGTAATTTAATGCTATAATGATATTATGAATTTGTCCATAAACTAAATTTCTATTTTCTGTCTTACAGACAGGGAGAACCAGTCTGTCCTGATTACGTAAGTGTTAATGAACCACTTGGATTTTTGGCATTTGTTTTCAGAGACATTTTAACTTTATCACAGGATTATTGTAGGAAAATGACTGAATATATTCTGTGTAACACAGTGGAGAATCTGGTGCTGGAAAGACTGTGAACACCAAGCGTGTCATCCAGTACTTTGCAACAATTGCAGTGTCTGGTGGTGACAAGAAGAAGCAAGAGCCACAGGCATCTGGAAAACTCCAGGTAAGAATTCTTTAAAGACTTGGAAGCTATTTCACATGAATTCATAGACATATATGCTGATATCCATTAAAAGTGTTCTAATGTGCCAAAGATTTGCATAACACAAATATAAATGCCTTTTGCAGGGCTCTCTTGAAGACCAGATTATTGCTGCCAACCCACTGCTGGAGGCTTATGGTAATGCCAAGACTGTGAGGAATGACAACTCCTCCCGTTTTGTAAGTTAATTTCCTTCCCCACAAACTTCAGTAGTTTGTCTATAGACTGAGCCTGAATATGGGACATTACTTTATCTCACACAGGGTAAATTCATCAGAATTCACTTTGGCACAACTGGAAAACTGGCTAGTGCTGATATTGAGACTTGTAAGTATAATGACCACTATCATTACACAATATTTGTTGCCTGAGATTTGTTGCATTAAAAGATCTTCTAAACAGATCTGCTGGAAAAGTCTAGAGTGACATTCCAGCTTCCTGATGAGAGAGGCTACCATATCTTCTACCAGATGATGACCAACCACATGCCTGAGCTAGTTGGTAAGGTTCATAGTTTCAACTGTCTGCAGTAGAGCATTTCAGTCATAACAAAATCAATTTATCAATCCTTCTCTAATTTACCACCCTCTACAGAGATGTCCCTTATCACAACCAACCCCTATGACTTCCCCATGTGCAGTCAGGGACAGATCACTGTGGCCAGTATTGATGACAAAGAGGAATTGGTGGCCACTGATGTGAGTTTTTCATATGCTTTTGTTCTTGACAATGAAAGACATAGTAAGGATATTTTACTCAAAATATATGTGAACCTTGTAACTGCAGACTGCCATTGACATCCTGGGCTTCACTAATGAGGAGAAAATGACAATTTACAAGCTGACTGGTGCTGTGATCCATCATGGAAACATGAAATTCAAGCAGAAGCAGCGTGAGGAGCAGGCTGAGCCTGATGGCACTGAAGGTAGGTTAAAAAACTTCACTGAATAGTTCTAGTCATAGGATTTATTTACTGAAGTCATTAAATCATAGAAGGCTGCAGTATCCAGACTTGCATATTCACCATCTTTATTTTACAGCAATCTATTTCTTAAATTTATTACCTACAGCTGCCTGTGAAAGATGTGAAAAGTGAAAAGAAACCTAACATTTAAACAGCAAATAATTGTAGTTGCATATACTGTTGTAATCACAATTAGTTGTATCACAACTTTTACAAAGACTAACATGTAATTGTTTAGAGAATTTTCTCCAGATTGTAATTTGACTTTAATAGAGGAAAGTATTGATAAACTCATCACAGTACAAATTCAACAGCATGTAATTATTTACAGATGCTGACAAAGTTGCTTATCTCTTGGGCTTGAACTCTGCTGATATGCTGAAGGCTTTGTGCTACCCAAGGGTGAAAGTCGGAAATGAGTTTGTCACCAAGGGTCAGACTGTGCCACAGGTATTATTCTCCCATTACAAGGTTTAGATATTGTTTGGAAAACATTTGACCAAAGATTATGCCTTTCTTTCATCATAAATGTTCATTATTATATGGTTGGTGACAACTGAGCTACCACTTTGGCATTTCATTTTAGGTCAATAACTCTGTGTCAGCCTTAGCCAAGTCTATCTATGAGAGGATGTTCTTGTGGATGGTCATCCGTATCAACCAGATGCTGGACACAAAGCAGCCAAGGCAGTTCTTCATTGGTGTGCTGGATATCGCTGGCTTTGAGATTTTCGATGTGAGGATACTCTAACATTATAAATTAATTGTTTTTTATTTGAAGATTTTCACCTACATTATCTGTTCTTCACAACACAAATTGTCCTTCTCAAATAATAACATTTCTCCACTCACAGTTCAACAGCATGGAACAGCTGTGCATCAACTTCACCAATGAGAAACTGCAACAGTTCTTCAACCATCACATGTTTGTCCTGGAGCAAGAGGAGTACAAGAAAGAGGGTATTGATTGGGAGTTCATTGACTTTGGTATGGACTTGGCCGCTTGCATTGAGCTTATTGAGAAGGTGAGTTTTAAAATATTTTACAATTTTTTCTCATGCACAAAATCTAATGACAATTGTTGTAATTTCTTAAATAATCCCTTATTTTTCAAACAGCCCATGGGTATCTTTGCCATCCTTGAAGAGGAGTGCATGTTCCCCAAGGCCTCTGACACTACTTTCAAGAACAAACTGTATGACCAGCATCTTGGCAAGTGCAATGCCTTCCAGAAACCCAAGCCTGCCAAAGGCAAGGCTGAGGCCCACTTTTCCCTGGTGCACTATGCCGGCACTGTGGACTACAATGTTGAGGGCTGGCTGGACAAGAACAAGGATCCACTGAATGAGTCTGTGGTGCAGCTCTACCAGAAGTCAGGAGTGAAACTGTTGCCTATTCTTTATCCACCTGTTGTTGAGGGTAACTAAAACTATTCTACAAGTCTGAGCTAATTCAAAAATGTCAATTTGTTTACAAAAAAAAAGACAATTTCTATTTGATTCAATTATTGACTTCATCATTGTATGTTAACAGAGGCTGGTGGTAAGAAGGGTGGTAAGAAGAAGGGTGGTTCCATGCAGACTGTGTCCTCACAGTTCAGAGTATGTATATCCAGCCACTAACAAACATATCAGTTAATTCATCTTAATTATTGGTAAAGGATAATTATACTGCATTCCTCTTAACAGGAGAACTTGGGTAAACTGATGACCAACTTGAGAAGCACGCATCCTCACTTTGTGCGTTGCCTGATTCCAAATGAGATTAAAAAACCAGGTAAATGGCTTCTGGTGGAGAATGTTCACATGAGCATGTACTATGTACAGCCTCAATTTATGTAAAAAAAATCCTTTTTGACAGGTCTTATGCAGAACTTCCTGGTCATCCATCAGCTCAGGTGCAATGGTGTGCTGGAGGGTATCAGAATCTGCAGAAAGGGTTTCCCAAGCAGAATCCTTTATGGTGACTTTAAGCAGAGGTGAATTGACAAAGAAAAACACTGAGGGGGGAGGGGTTAGCATGTGTTCAATTGCTGTTAAATCCAGAAAAACTCCTCTTATTTCTATTTTACAGATACAAGGTGCTAAATGCCAGTGTCATCCCTGAGGGTCAGTTCATTGATAACAAGAAGGCTGCTGAGAAGCTCTTGGGATCTATTGATGTTGATCACACCCAGTACAAGTTTGGGCACACTAAGGTAAAATCCTAATAGCAGATCTGTAATTCAAAATGAGTCATGTATCTTTCTGTGAGTCATACATCTCTCCATATATGCTGCTCATACAGGTTATTTTCTTAACTCAAAGGTGTTCTTTAAAGCGGGTCTTCTGGGTACCCTTGAGGAGATGCGAGATGAGAAACTGGCAACCTTGGTCACAATGACTCAGGCTCTTTGCCGTGCATATCTGATGAGGAGGGAATTTGTCAAGATGATGGAGAGAAGGTTATTTGCAAGCACTGAAATAATTAGAAATGTTGGAAATTCAGTGACATTGATATTGGCACTTTTACACTATTTGAAAAATTTAACTGAAATAAAAAATTCTGTGTGCACTACATCTTGTATATGGAATCATACCATTTGTCAGACCTTATCTACTCACTGATATATGCAATTTAAATGTGATATGTAATTCATAGGGAGTCAATCTACACCATCCAGTACAACATCCGCTCCTTCATGAATGTCAAGCATTGGCCATGGATGAAGGTTTACTACAAGATCAAGCCTCTTCTAAAGAGTGCGGAGACAGAAAAGGAGCTTGCTAACATGAAAGAGGAATTTATAAAACTCAAAGAGGATCATGCAAAATCAGAGGCCAAGAAAAAAGAACTGGAGGAGAAGATGGTTGCTCTGGTGCAAGAAAGGAATGACCTGCAACTCCAAGTGTCATCAGTATGTTTTAATTTTTAAAATATGGTTTCCAATACATTGAAAAACACATTTTTCATGGTCATACCTCCTTTCGTCTTTACAAATCACTGTAAATTAGTGTGATAATTGTTGTTTTATTATAAATCGGCTTACGTCCTTTCATCATATCTACCGTAGGGCTCAGAGAGTCTGTCAGATGCTGAGGAGAGATGTGAGGGTCTGATCAAGAGTAAGATTCAACTTGAGGCCAGACTCAAAGAGACCACAGAGAGACTGGAGGATGAGGAGGAAATCAATGCTGAGCTGACTGCTAAGAAGAGGAAACTGGAGGATGAGTGCTCTGAGCTCAAGAAGGACATTGATGATCTGGAGCTGACCTTGGCCAAAGTGGAGAAGGAGAAACATGCCACTGAGAACAAGGTTGTACTTTTAAAATAATAAGGTTTGGCACTTCCTGAAAAGGCAGAAAACCAACATGTACTTTTGTTGAAACCATGGCTCCTGATTTGTGCTTTATATTGACATTTTCTATGAACAGGTTAAAAACCTTACTGAAGAAATGGCTGCACAGGATGAGTCTATTGCTAAGCTGACCAAGGAGAAGAAAGGGCTCCAAGAGGCTCACCAGCAGACTCTTGATGATCTTCAAGCAGAGGAAGACAAAGTCAACACTCTGACAAAATCCAAGACCAAGCTTGAACAGCAAGTGGATGATGTGAGTTATGGGCCCAGTGTCTAAACTGCAAGTTGATGCAGCATTTGTGCACTATTAGTTAATTAATTAATTAATTTCACAGCTTGAGGGTTCTTTGGAGCAAGAGAAAAAGCTCCGCATGGACCTTGAGAGAGCTAAGAGAAAGCTTGAGGGTGATCTGAAGTTGTCCCAGGAGAACATCATGGATCTGGAAAATGACAAGCAGCAGTCTGAGGAGAAACTGAAGAAGTAATGTAGAATTCTCATAAAACTCATTCAAAACTTTCAGACCCATTACAATGATTATTAACCAAATATTATTGTTTTAATTTACAATAAAACAGGAAGGACTTTGAGACAAGCCAGCTTCTCAGTAAGATTGAAGATGAACAGTCACTGGGTGCACAGCTGCAAAAGAAGATCAAAGAGCTTCAGGTATGATAATAACTTCCTACCAAATAAAATGGATTTCAGAACCTTCCTGTCTAGGTTTAGTAATGTTTTAAAGTTATCAACAGGCCCGCATTGAGGAGCTGGAGGAAGAGATTGAGGCTGAGCGTGCAGCTCGTGCCAAGGTGGAGAAGCAGAGAGCTGATCTCTCCAGGGAACTTGAGGAGATCAGTGAGAGGCTTGAGGAGGCTGGTGGTGCCACTGCTGCTCAAATTGAGATGAACAAGAAGCGTGAGGCTGAGTTCCAGAAGCTGCGTCGTGACCTTGAGGAGTCCACCCTGCAGCATGAAGCCACTGCCGCAGCTCTCCGCAAGAAGCAGGCTGACAGCGTGGCTGAGCTGGGAGAGCAGATTGACAACCTTCAGCGTGTCAAGCAGAAGCTTGAGAAAGAGAAAAGTGAATATAAGATGGAAATTGATGATCTCTCCAGCAACATGGAGGCTGTTGCCAAAGCTAAGGTTGGTGAGATTTAAACATGTTTTTTTGTTTAAACCTATCAGCCTACATTTGGTACTTCACAATAACGTACACTGTTTTCCATATAATTAAGTTCTCACTACTTGTTTATTTTTACAGGCAAATCTTGAAAAGATGTGCCGCACACTTGAGGACCAACTCAGTGAAGTCAAGGCCAAGAGTGATGAGGGTGTCCGCCAGGTCAACGACCTCAGCGCTCAGAGAGCAAGACTCCAGACTGAAAACGGTACGACATATTGAATATAATGATAGATGTCTATGTCCTAAGTAATTTTTAGATTTAGATATGAATGACAAAAGCTCAACTGCCATTTAGGTGAGCTTGGGCGTCAGGTTGAGGAGAAAGATGCCCTTGTTTCTCAGCTGACCAGAAGCAAACAGGCTTTCACTCAGCAAATTGAGGAGCTGAAGAGACTGAATGAGGAAGAAGTCAAGGTAAAGAATCTGGACATAATAGCACATCACATATATCAAGGGCATTGTGTACATCTGTTTACTAATACAAATTCTATAACACCAACAGGCCAAGAATGCCCTGGCCCATGCTGTTCAGTCTGCTCGCCATGACTGTGACCTCCTGAGGGAGCAGTTTGAGGAAGAGCAGGAAGCCAAGGCTGAACTTCAGCGTGGCATGTCCAAGGCCAACAGTGAGGTTGCTCAGTGGAGGAGCAAGTATGAAACTGATGCCATCCAGCGCACTGAGGAGCTTGAGGAGTCCAAGTATGTACCAAACATGCTAAAAATAAATAGAATATGGATGTAGATCATTATGTTATATACCTAAAGATAGAGAGCCAGCATATCTTCTGACTGAAATTCATTCCTTTATTAGGAAAAAGCTTGCCCAGCGGCTGCAGGATGCTGAAGAACAAATTGAAGCTGTGAACTCTAAGTGTGCCTCTCTGGAGAAAACCAAGCAGAGACTCCAGGGTGAGGTTGAGGACCTTATGATTGATGTGGAGAGAGCCAATGCTCTGGCTGCCAATCTTGACAAGAAACAGAGAAACTTTGATAAGGTAAGGTATTGTACTAGACGTATCTTATACACAAGGTGTGAAACTTATTCTGGACCTGAATCGTTATCACAAGATCATATTTTGGAATGAACAAATATGTTTCTCAAAGGTTCTGGCGGAATGGAAGCAAAAGTATGAGGAAGGCCAGGCAGAGTTGGAGGGGGCACAGAAAGAGGCTCGCTCTCTCGGCACTGAACTGTTCAAGATGAAGAACTCCTATGAGGAGTCTCTTGACCATCTGGAGACCCTAAAAAGGGAGAACAAGAATCTCCAACGTAGGTTAAGACCTAAGACATAAAAGCAGTGATTATACTGCCATGTCTCTACTCTTTGGAGTAATTAAAGTATATTATATGTCATATTTTGAATGATTATTTATAGAGGAGATCTCTGACTTGACTGAGCAGCTTGGTGAGACTGGAAAGAGCATTCATGAGCTGGAGAAGGCCAAGAAGACTGTTGAGACAGAGAAGGCTGAGATCCAGACAGCCCTGGAAGAAGCTGAGGTAGGCCTTCAGTCAGACATCATCAGAAGAATATGAGATACATCAGAAAGGAAACAATTTAATATCATAGATGCATTGCTTTCTATTTTAGGGAACTCTTGAGCATGAGGAGTCCAAAATTCTTCGTGTTCAGCTTGAGCTCAACCAAGTCAAGGGTGAGATTGAAAGGAAGCTGGCAGAGAAGGATGAGGAGATGGAGCAGATCAAGAGGAACAGCCAAAGGGTTATTGAATCCATGCAGGGCACTCTGGACTCTGAGGTCAGAAGCAGGAATGATGCCCTGAGAGTCAAGAAGAAGATGGAGGGAGACCTCAATGAAATGGAGATTCAGCTAAGCCATGCTAACCGCCAGGCTGCTGAATCCCAGAAACAGCTGAGAAATGTGCAGGGTCAACTCAAGGTCTGCAAAGTCAATACAGAGGATGAGTTGCATCAAGTGAAATGTATACTAAAATAACTAACTTGCAACGTATATTTCCTTTAAGGATGCTCAACTGCACCTTGATGATGCCATCAGAGGCCAAGAGGACATGAAGGAGCAGGTTGCCATGGTGGAGCGCAGGAATGGGCTAATGTTAGCTGAGATTGAGGAGCTAAGATCTGCCCTGGAACAGACAGAAAGAGGCCGCAAAGTGGCTGAGCAGGAGCTGGTTGATGCCAGTGAGCGCGTTGGCCTCCTGCACTCCCAGGTAGGGAGTTTTTTTTTTTAAATAATGAAATCAACATTTACTCCAATTCAGCTAATTGACATGCTCTGGTTTGTGAATTCTAGAACACAAGTCTGATTAACACCAAGAAGAAGCTTGAGTCTGACTTGGTCCAGGTCCAAGGTGAGGTTGATGACATCATCCAGGAGGCTAAGAATGCTGAGGAGAAAGCCAAGAAAGCCATCACTGATGTAGGTTATGTTTTCTCTTTGAATTTTGTATATTTGGAGGTTTATCTGTATACAGGTGTTCTCTTGTGCAATCTAACTAGTTTTTCCCACCTTATCTAGGCTGCCATGATGGCAGAAGAGCTGAAGAAGGAACAGGATACCAGTGCTCATCTGGAGAGGATGAAGAAGAACCTGGAGATCACTGTGAAGGACCTGCAGCACCGCCTGGATGAGGCTGAGAATCTGGCCATGAAGGGTGGCAAGAAACAGCTCCAGAAACTGGAATCTAGGGTAGGCAACAAAACATGCATGTTAACAAATCCCACAGTATTGGAAAATAGCGTTTAACATATATATTGTCATGATTAAGGTTCGTGAGCTGGAAAATGAGGTGGAAACTGAACAGAGACGTGGTGTTGATGCTGTTAAGGGAGTCCGCAAATATGAGAGGAGGGTCAAGGAGCTCACCTACCAGGTACAGTATTTACCTTTCACTGTCAAACAGTACCAAACTATTTCACATCACAGTGAAGCAAAAAAAAGAGAAAGCTGAACATTATGTAAACAAGGAGTAAATTTGTGGGTGAGTGCTAATCAGATTATTTGTTATCTTTGAGGAATGGAGAATTCCAGGACTATGATGCTGTTTAGTTAGTAATTTTGTGTAAAAGGAACAGTTTTTGTTCTTGCCGGTATGTTAGATATTAACAGCTAATTTTCTTTGGGGGTTTTTACTATTTTATTTTTGGGCTTAGTAGTAGACAGAATAACATAGTAAGATTTAATTTCAAGTTCTGCACTTGTGTATATAAGGATCAGGAGGCAAAAGCAAGGCTTGTAGCTGAATTTTTTTTTCTGTTTAGACTGAAGAGGACAAGAAGAATGTTGCCAGACTTCAGACTCTGGTTGACAAGCTGCAGATGAAGGTCAAGGCCTACAAGAGACAGGCTGAGGAAGCTGTGAGTGATTTCTTCAAAACTCATACTTGAAAATCTTATAGGATAAGCATGCCTGTTTGAGTTTGGAACAGAATTTCTCAATCTTCAGTGAACTGCATACTTACTTAACACAGGAGGAACAAGCCAACGGCCACCTCTCCAAACTCAGGAAGGTGCAGCATGAGCTGGAGGAGGCTGAGGAGCGTGCTGACATTGCTGAGTCCCAGGTCAACAAGCTCAGGGCTAAGAGCCGTGACTCTGGAAAGGTAAGACAAATTCATAATATATTTCAGACTTTTTTATAGTTTGTCATAAATTTATATTAAATTTCTTTTCTTCTCTTTTAAGGGCAAAGAGGCTGCAGAGTAAACCGTATTAAGTCTTGTGACTTGTATCTCATCTGGATATAATATTTTGCTTAATGTGACTACTTTGTTACAAGTACTTAATAAAAGTTTACCTTCATTGCATCACAAGTGTATGTTGTTTTATACTGATTAATCTGTTCTATTTGTAATATCTTTCATTTTGCAACGTGTTTAAGTTTTTATATTGGATATTCACATATAGAAGTGACCAATACTTTTCAGACCACTTGTGATGTGGTCATAAAGGTGATGACATTGTCAGCCTGAAAAAAAAAAAAAAAAAAAAACCCCATATATATCCATTGATTTTACACAAGCTTTGTATTCTAAAAATATATATCTATTTAGCCTCTAGACCATTCAACCTTTTTGTGGCAAAAGACATCTGTGAACAACACTCAAAGCAAAGCTTCCTTATGCAAATAACCCACTCCATGATGCTGTAAAAAAGCACAAAACATATTTACAGAGTGTGTATTTGCACCCTGGGTAGAAATAAGTAATAGAGTAATAAAAGGCTATTTACACCCATGATAACAGAAAAAACCACCCACTATTTATTAATGTAATACAAGTATACAACTGACATTTTATTGTCACATGCATATGGTTACTGAGTGTAAAAAATGCAGTAAGATTGTGTCTGTTTCTCAGCCTTTTGTGCAAATTATGTAATGATGTAGTGATGAAGGGTGTTGACAAATGGCAAAAGATATGTGGCTTGCTTGCTTGCTTCTTTACTGTGAAAAAGTAAAGAAATCTATTTAACTTCCTGACCCTTTGACCTTTTTAGAAATCAATTTAACTTTCAGACTCTTTAAACTTTCAAGTCAAACCACATGTGATAATGTATGCTAGATGACGCAAAGCCTCTCGTCGCACAAAATCAACACAGGTTTGATTAACACCAAGAAGCTTGAGACTGACTTGCTTCAGGTCCAAGGTGAGTTTGATGACATCGCCAAGGAGGATAGAAATGCTGAGGACAAGGCCAAGAAAGTCATTACCAATGTTTGTTGTTTTCTTTAAGAATTTTCTGTATTCAGAGGTAACTATACATGGTATCTAGTGTATTATTGAAATGCCTACTGAAAGTCTTCCATTAGTCCACATTGTCTAGGCTGCAGAGGAGATGAAGAACCAGCAGTACACTAGCGCTCATCCAGAGAGGATGAAGAAGAACCTGGAGTTCACTGTGAAGGACCTATAGCATCACCTGGATGAGGCTGAGAATCTGGCCATGAAGGAGGGCAAGAAACCGCTCCAGAAACTGGAATTCAGGGTACTTGACAAACATTGCAGTTAAGAACCATATTCCTAGCATTTGGCAGCTAACTGAATGGGGCCATAAATTAACTTTCAGTTTGATTTCCCATGATTCCACTGAGTTAGCATGAGCTGCCGGGTCGCAGTAGTTAAGAGACTCAAGACATAAGGACATAAAACATAACAAATGCATCAAATGCTTTCAATCTATTAATAGAGTATCATATTTGAGGGTCAAACAAAGAAATCATTTAATTATTTTTTGAGGGTAGACTATTAACCAAATGCTTTCTCATAATCTCACAGACAACAGCTGACAGACTAAGAACTCATACCATATACCAGATGTGAAACCATCAGTTTGGACATCAAGTGGACTAAACAAGCACTCCAGATCATCTAATCCAATGTATAGATATCTTTTGACTGGGATGTGCATCCAACAACTTTATGTATGACAACCATGAAGGACGTCATGTAGCAAATAAGGGGAATGGATATCCACAGACACTGACCTCTCTGATCTGGTACAGTATGTAATCCATGGAGGAAAGCCCTATTTGACATTGTTATCCAAAGAATTCCTCAGTGAACTCTTAAGGGAAACCTAAATATATAATGGACAGACACATTATTGGCTGTGGTGTACACAGTGTGATGAGACATGCCTGGCATGTCTTCTGCAGTGGCACAGTCCAACTTCTGAACTTATCATGAAGAGGGCAAACATATTCCTCTGTGGGAGCAAGCCCAAAAAACGAGATGTTCTTACGTCAGCCGATAAAGTTATGCTTTTGGAAATGAATGGAACAACTACACAAGTTATTCATTGATGCATGCCGTTTATCTGAGGTGGTGCATATTTGTGTGAAACTGCCTATGCTTTGAGAAAATAATGTAAAATCTGCAAATTACTTTAATTATTCTAAACTATGTTTACATTATGGAAACTTTGTCTTAAACAAGGCAGTTTCTTATTGTAGATTTCATGGCACAGTTCTCAAAATTACATTGCAGAAGACTACAAAAAGCTTGACAGGATTTGGAGGGTTAGCTTCAGCCAGTTAGCATCCAGTGCCCTGTACTAATGGAGCCCCAGGTTCAGACCCAATCTCCATTTATGATGGTCACCACAATTAGTTTTTTCCCCCTATACATCCAGTAAATCTCAAATCTCTTTTATTTTATGTATTTGCACACACACTAATTTAAATAAACAGACTGGGCTGCTTGAAAATATCAGAGATAGAGTCACTTGTCTTGTAACCTGTCCAACTCCCACTTTACCAGAGTGTCTTGTCACAATCTTTGTACTTGTAATTTGTACTTGTAATCTTTAAATCACGGATAAGAGATGGACCTGTCGTCTATACGAAGTGGATGGATACACGAGAGGTGTCTGTCTGCTCCACCATCCATGCCACCTACACTGGGGATGTAGTTCAGTGAAGAGTGAAAAGCAGACAAGGTGCCTGGTCAACACAGTCTGTTCCCTGCCCCAAACCTGTGCTGGAGTACAAGTTCATGGGTGGTGTGGTCTGACCAGTTGATCCAGTACTACACAACACAGCAAAAAACTGTAAAGTGGTACAAGAAGCTCTTTCTGAACTTCCTTGGCAGTTACAGGTGTGATAGACCCATCTAAAGCTTTGCAAAAGAGTTGTGAAAAGAGCTTGGATTGGAAAGAGCTTCAAAAGAATCAAATTCTGACATGTGACCTTATAAATCTTCTGCTGAAGTGAGCAGTTTTGCGAGATCTCGCAATTTTTTTTTCCATGGCATCTCGCAGCCACCGTAATAACCATATATATATGTTTTTAGTTAGATGAAAATCTTAAAAATGTCAAGGTGTAGCAGACTGCCTCCATGTGTTAGGGTCCTTAGGGCGATCAAGTTCTGCATGGACCTTAAAAGGACTGCTTATAGCCACACATTTTGTGTCCTTTCACCTAGACAAAGGGAGGGGTGCTATGAGAGTCATGTTTTATTACTTTTTCAGTACCTTCAACATAAAACACCTGAGAGACATGCTGCTGCAGATGAGAGTGGATCTATGTCTAGTCTTTGATTACGGACTACCTCACTGGAAGACCCCAGTTGGCCAGACTGGGAACCGTACATCTGACACTGTGGTCAGTAGCACTGGTGCACCACAGCAAACTGTGCTTTCCTCTTCACCCTGTACACATCAGACTTCAAGTACAACTCTGAGCTATGCCACATGCAGACGTTTTCTGATGATACTGCAATAGTGGGATGTATTAGGGATGGACAGGAGGGTGAATACAGGTGACTGGTGGAGGACTTTGTGAGATGGTGCAGGACAAAGCACCTGCAGCTGAACACCACTAAGACCAAAGAAATGGTGGTGGACTTCAGGCGGTCTAGCCCCCCTCTGCTACCGGTCTCCAGTGATGAGTTTAGTGTGGAGATGGTCAGGTCATACAATAAACTGGACTGGTCTGCAAGCACTGATACATTGTACAGGAAAGGGCAAAGTTGACTCTATTTCCTGAGGAGGCTGGATCCTTCAACATCTGCAGCAAATACATCCTGATGTTTTACCAGTCTGCCATGGCCTGTGCCCTCTTTTATGCTGCAGTATGCTGGGGAGGCAGTGCTACGAAGAAAGACATTGGATGACTGGACAGATTGGTGAGGAAGACCAGATCTGTGGTTGGTAAAGTGAAGGCCATAACATCAGTGGTGGATAAAAGGACCCTTATTAAGCTGATGTCAGTGGACAATGACTGCCACCCACTCCACAGCAAACTCACTCCACAGAAGAGCATGTTCAGTGGCAGAGTCTTGTTGCTGCTGGCTTGCTCAACAGACAGACTGAGGAGGCCCTTTGTTCCCAGGGCAATCCAGCTTTCTAGTGCAACATAGAGGGAGAGGGGTGCTATGGACTTTTGGGCATGAGTCTGCCCCCCTCACCCTCATTTTTTTCCCCGCCTTCACCCACCTAGACTGTGAATAAACCATCTTCTTTTTACTTGCTTGTGCAGGTTTTGTTCTGTTTTTACTATTAGCCCTGTGTGCACAACTTCACTTTTTACCTAGCATTGTACTCTAGTGCAGGCGCGGCCAAACTATCAGCGACCGTAGGGGGAGCTCCAGAGATAAAAAAATCGCAGTCTTGCCTGGTATACTTTTAGGTTACACAGTTCGTCCAAGTCTTATTTGGGTATCTAGACAATCAAGCATTTTGGTGCCATGTATTGAACTTCTAGCTTAGTATAAATGATAATCGAATTTTTGTGGAGTTCATGGAGCAATAGGAAATAGAATTCTAATGGAATTCCAAAGTTCCACTATTTATTTTTATTGGGATTTTTTTGCTTGTTCATCACAGATATTTAAAAAAAATAGAAAGAGTAGAAAGTAAAACCCCATCAAAGTAGTGTCCTTTATGAGACCTTCGAAATGAAGTTTGAATTAAGTTTCTAGGTGGAATGGTTGTTTAGTTTTAGCACGCAGAAAAAAGCTGGAAGAATAAAAAGAACCAGATAAGCAATTCCCAGGAATTACACAGTGCATGCAAAGCAAACATTAAAAAAGTCCACTTACAAATTGACAATAGAATAAAATATAGTGGAATAAAGGAAAACATTGCTTAGATAGTCAGTCAGTCAAGCAGTTAAGCACTTGTCAATTAAGCCTTTAATAGTTACTAGACAAGTAGCTAGAATATGTTAAAATAGCTTCAACTAATATTATGTTGCACTGTTCCTCTCAAACATTGAACATTTTACATTGTGGCTGTGGCATATTGCTCCTGTAGTGACATAATGTTGACAGGTGCTTAACAAGTTGTTAATTGTTTAATCAATTTGTCTGTTGTTGTTAGTTGTTTTTAAATGTTATACAACTACTAATAATTGATAAAAAATGTAACAGTAGGTTAACTGGTGGAGATTAATGGATGCAGCTTGTGGCTGTGTCATATTGCCCCTGCAGTGACATAATGTTGATGGTTAATGATGGTGGTTCCAATGTTGGTTGTTGGGTTGCAATTACTGAAGTGGTTGCCAGGAAGTAGCAAAGGAATTTGAGGTGGTTGGTAGGCTGTTGCTAGGGTGATTACAGTGGTTGCAATGCTGGTTGATGGGTTAATCATGTTGGCTCCAATGTTGATTACTTGTGGAAGTGGCTCCCAGGAAGTTGCAGGGGTATATAAGGTGGTTGCTAGGGCAGTTATGGTGGTTGCTAGGCTAATCAAGTTAGTTACTATGTTGATCACTGGGTTATCATTATGGAAGTGGTTCCCAGGAAGTTGCAAGGGTATTTGAGGTTGTTGCTAGGCCATTGCTAGGCTGGTAACAATGGCTGCTATGCTGGTTGCTAGCTAGTCATGTTGGATGCTAGGCTGTCATTGCAGAAGAGGTTACTAGAAAGTTGTTAGGGTAGCTGAGGTTGTTGCTAGGCTGTTGGTAGGAAAAGCTGGTAGTTACATACTGTTCACAGTTGGTAAATTATTGTTTATTATACTAAACGGCTGATAAAACACTAGTAACTGTTTACAGAGAGCTGAGAGGCAATCATGGAAAAATAGAATTTTTGTAAAATTCCATGAACAATGGGAGATAGAATTCTCAAAGTTCCACATTCATTTTCAATTGGAGTTTTTTGCTCATTTATTGCAGATAATTTAATATGCAGGTCTGGGCCCTGGGTGGTGAGCCTGGGGCTTGGGGTTGGGCTTAGAGTAAGGGTAAGAACTGGCATGGTATGGGGATTGTCTTGTTCAGGCCTACCTCACCATGAGGGAGTGCCCTATAAAGTTCAGATGAAATCAAATAAATAGATACAAGCAGAAAATACTGGATAGGCAAGCAATATATTAACAAAAATGGAAAAACATGGAATAAATATGGATTATTTGAGAGCAAGAAGCAAAGAGACTTGCTTCAGCAACCACACAAATATAAAGTGGTCTAATTAATAGACCAATTTTAGTTAGATTAAAGGCTACTGAGCTAAAGCAGTTCATTAATTCAGTAATTCAATAGAAAATAGTTTATTAAGTTAATGCAGTTGATTGTGTACAGATAATGGTAGTTAGTTAGGCAGACAACAAATCACAACCTAGATGCTCACTCACCACACACGCCTAAACTTGCACAGACTTTTCGTCTTCTTGCATAGTCTACTGTGCTTTCTAACTACTGACAGTTCTAGCTTCAAAGCAACTGATAGTGGCTACCGGATTTAACCACTTGCTTTAACCTTATTGGCCCTTAAAGCAGCAGTGTAATGGGGATTTTTGAAGTGGGGGTACGCGATTTGTGACGTCATTCGTCAAAAAAAATTATCGATCCCTCAACCGATCCACCCCAACCCAAAAGCCATATAGTCAGCTTGACATGCAGAAATACACGTGTCATGTTGTTTGTTTATTAAACAAACTTCCAGTACAAACATAAGGCGCCAGCCCAGTAAGTCAGTAACATTTGTAACATTTTTTTACTCAAAAATGATGAGGAATCATGTTATTAACATTAACGTCATTCATGTGACATAAAGATAATACATGACATAAATCATAGGCACGGATGAGCAGATGGCCTTGTGTCACTTAAAATGATCAGTGAACACATTCAAAATCACACATATAACAACAGTTTAGCCTACCTAATGCCAGGTTAAACTAAACTCAGATAATTTACATAAACATAAACATAAACATTCGCCTTACTCCGTACAACCAGTTACCTGTTGTACTAACGTTACATGTAGGCCTAACGTTTTAGGCTACTCCAGACTGATGTGGTATTATATTGGGATATTCATAGGCTTTACTAAGCATAACTCACATTGGATCTTTAATGATGAATGACACATCTAATGAAACACATTAACATTTAAAAAAAAATTGTGTAACTTACATATGACGTTTTCGTTTAAACTATTTGATTTGATTATCAAAGAAATCGCCATACTGGGTCAGGAGGCTCACTGCGGGATTCGGTTGCCGTTCTTGTTCTCCTGTCTTCAGCCGAGCGATGGCATCACAACCCAGTGGTGACGTAGCTTGCTGGGTCCCACTGTTTCATCGGTGGTCCATGTAGCTTGATGAACATCAAAGCAGATACCCTTTCAATCAGTTACCTTGTGCGGTTGGGGTGATTATAAGATTCATTTGGCTGAATCCCCTTTCGCACTCTGCAGTGCTGCATGGAATGACTTTCATGTAGTTCATTAAAGGCCTAAGATTATCAGGTGTGTCACTGTCATCCCCAGAGCTCTCGATGAAATCCCTGAATCCATTGATTGCAGTTGAGATTTTAAGTCTAAAACGCTTGCCAAGTGCAGCTATTTCTGCCTCTCCAAAGCCAGGCGGCATTTCTTGCACAGGCGGCCAGTTCCCCCGCTCCAGAACATTAAGTTGCGAAATCAACTGGACATAATTCGACTCGTCGTGGGCATTTGCTCGTCCAGATGATGCAGTAGTGAACATCCGATGGCTTATATTGTTGCTTAGACTTCTAAGAAACTGTTGCCGGTTTATGGAAACAATTTTTGCATTGTCTGTAAGCTCAACGGAGCCAAATCTGCCTGTTGATATAGCGATTTCAGCAGCAAGGACTTTTGTCCCAGGTCGTTCTCCCATTGCATCAATGAACCGAATGCTGCGTTTAATCAGTTTATCTGCGTAGGGCACTGATGCAGTGCCTTTTTGCAAACATTCTAAAGGCAGAGCTAACTCCTGCAGCGTGTCATTCATAAGTGCTAAATCCAGCAAGAACTGCTTTGAAGTCAGCCATTTCAACAGACCTCTATACGACATTCTATCAGAGGCCGATCGCTTCTCATCTGTAATTGCAAAGTTAAATTGAGCACATAATGATTCAAAATTATCTTGTACTCAACACACGGCCGATTATCCCCACTTGTTGTTCCAAAATTTCAGCACAGTCTGACAGTTCTTTTTGATTCTGCGGGGATCTACTGTACACAGTGTATAATTTGTCCATGAATGCCGGGAAATGGTTTACACCACTAACGTCAGACACAGAATTGCCAACTGCAAGCTCCAGTCTGTGATTTAGACAATCACTTGCAGAAGCTACTAAGTGCTGCTTCAGGTACTTGTCATCAAAGCCATGTGCATGGAGGCACTTGAGCAGATATTGCAGAATTGTGTCCGCTGTTTGGTTTGGAAGTTCGATTAGATCCAGGAACATAAAGTGTGGCTCGTATGCCTTGTCTGTTTCACATTTGAGATAGACAATCAATGTAGTTTTACATCCTAGGCTCGTTGATTTATCAATGAGGACTGAAATTTTACCTTCTATTGCCTGGATTTGTTGGCAGACTTTTTTACGCATTTGGGAAGCAATGTGATCTGTTATCTGTTTTGCACTGTAACAGGAGTGCAAGCCAATGCCCCATCCCATTCTGGCTTTGTAACTCCATCAGTCCATAATGATCAGAAAAGGCCTGTTTTTCTGTGCTATGTGATAGACGGTCCGGAACACGGCACAAGTAGCCTTCGTGTAGGTTGCATTCATTCTGTCACAAACTTTATGGATTGTCTCTCTTTTTGCATTAGCCTGAATGCGTTGAGCTGCAACGTGGCCACTTGACTGGAGATGTCTAAAAAAAATTTCTGAAGAGAGGTTAACATTGTGCTCTTATCTGTACCACTGTGTGTGATGCTGTAGGAACGCCATTCGTCTCCCATTCGTGAACCTTGGGCTTTGAATACAGATAGATCACTAATGGATGAGCACACTTTGCAGCCTAGTTTCCCGTCCTTAGTGTCGATCCAGGGATAGGCCTCCTTTTTTCTCCTCCACATCTCTTCAGTCCATATAGCGAAAGGTGAGCTGTTGGAGCTCCCCATCACATCTGCACTAGCATTAGCAGAGGCTGTGGGAACTTTGGTGTTGGCGATGGCTGGTTGCTCAGAAAAAGTCTCTGGCTCGGGTGTCGGAATTTCATTGTTGTTGACGTTTTTTATTTTGTCTCAGCTTGATGACGATCATTACCGTGGGTGTCACTGACAGTACTGGAGATATCTCATAAAGCCTATGCAGGTTGTTTTCACCATTGTCAATAGCTCCTGTTTGACATTTAAGTTGTAGGCTATTTTAAATTTGTTATTTTTTTATACCTCACGTCGGGAGAAGTGGGTGGGTGTCTCTTTTTCAGATTTTTTAAAATAACTTTGGTTCATTTAAATTCTTTTAATTAATTTTTTGTTAGAAAATAGTTATAGCACTATTTTAGTGGCAGCTTTAATAAAAAGGCAAATAACTTTATTATTTTCAATCATAATTTGTCTGCGTTAAAAAATATATAACATTGTATCATATCATATTGTACTGTGACCTTAATATTGTGAATTGTATGTATCGAGAGTTGAGTTTATCGTTACATCTCTACTGTTTACAGATAATAGTAAGTAGTTAGGAGTTGGGCAGATAGGAAAGACAGTTTTCTGGGTAAGTTAAATCACAATCCTTAGACTTTATAATGAACTAAAATTCATAGATAATGGTGGAAATAGTGAAGAGGTAATTATAAAATAAATGAAAGCAGAAAAAATATTGAAAAGATAATAAAGACAATTGAAGAACAAGAAGCAAAGAGCTTCAGCAAATGCAAGTGAATTACTCAATAGCCCTAGTTCAGTTAGAAAAAATAATTGAGTGTATTGATAAAATAGTTTCAGCAATATGTACATTTACATAAAAATGGTGCAACAACAAACAAGTGCCATGTTTGAAATCATCCCTGTCACAATCTGCTGTCACTAATAATTATCCTCTGTATAGTTATTCACTAATGCTGTATGAAGTAAAATAGAGAAGATTGCAAACACAGCCAAAGCTGAACTGAAAAAAAGACAGAAACACATGGCAAGAAAAACAAACTATGGCTGAATCCCCCCTTAACCCATAGACTCTCAAATGCTGAACTGGTATGCATTAGCCGATCGTGAAGTCAAAACGTGGCAGTTTGGTCTTTTGAATTCAGGGCTTATGGCTTTGATGTCACACTGGGATTCAATTACGACATGAGAGCATAATGAGACATTGCATAGAAAGTCCAGCAGGTGGCTAAGAGACCAAGCTAGATTCCAAGGCAGCCACTGATTTCACAACTGTTGCGGCTAATTCCCATGAACTTAATGTTAAGTTCAGAGGCAGAGACGACATTCAGAAATAAATGCAACAGCCATAGCAGAAATGTGGTAGTCACAGGTGGTCATCTTCAGACATGTGCGGCAAGGAGGAACTTCTGCAGACATGCCATCACCTTCTATGGACTTTTAGTTCTTCTAGTTTTAGTCAGGCTATATATCAGAGCATAGGACATCTTTGGGGGTAGGAACACGGCTTTAGAATATCTACAAATATTCTATTGCATGCATAGCCATTTTCCTCCTAGATTTATTGAATTTAACACAGTATAATGAGGATGCAAACATGGTTTTATGAGGAATAATCACAACTCTGCAGTAGATACTGTACATGCATCATAATATATTGCTGTTGATTGATGAATATATTACTGGTGAATGTTGAAAATTTAGATTTATTAATAACAAATGTATTTGGAATGGAATAACACAGTAACGTTGTCTTGAATCCTGTATTTTTTCTTAAATTTCTATTTGGAGATAATTAAAGTCGACTTGAAATACTCCACCAAATGTGCTGTTACCCCTGAGCGCTGAGCATGTCCTCCTTGCTCTTAAATTGGAGGTCACTGTCAGGTGAAAACAATGATGTCCAAAACAAGCATGACAAACCATACATTTTCTAAATAACTAAACATCATGTTGGTCTCATATCTTATAACATATGATCATATAGTTGCATGTTGAATATGTCTAAAACTCACAGTCCATCATGATCATTGACCAATAACATTGTAAAAAAAAATTAAAATGAACAAAAATGGACTTAGGACCCAACAGCGACATATTATCTTGTTGCCCACAGCTTCTAGGAACAGTATGTATACATTATGCATTTTGAGCTGCTGTGTCTAACCATGTCATACATTTGTTGTGTTGTGTACTTTCAGGCACATGTAGTCTACACTTGTATGATTGTTTATTTAAATAATGCATAGGCTATGTTTTTTTTTTCATTTTGAACTCACAATATTTGGGTACCAACAACCTTTTACCAAATTGTGGAAACATGAGAAGAAATTGGAAGGCACTACCTAATACATAAAATCACTGTGCACCACATTGTGGAAATAAACAAAAATATGAGGAAAAGTGGTTTGTCACTTCCTGTCTGAGTCCTTATTGCCACTGATAAATAATACTGAGGGGAAGTGTTGGGTTAGAGATGGATGTAGGGCCGTGTCAAGGTACTTAGGGGGCCAGAGGCAAACATGACATGGAAGAACCAGTAAGTACACAAGGAGCAGACAGGAAGTGCACAAGGAGCATTCAGCAGTATACAAAATAATAAGGACAGGGGAACAGGAGAAATAGGACAGGAAGTCACAGTTCGTAGCTAAGTATGTTTTCTGTCATACTTTTGTAAGAGTCATCTGACCACTCTTAAGCTAAGACAGTTTTTAGCTTGAACACATGTTTTACAGCTTGCTTTCATACTGGTCTCAAGACTTGTGCACTTACTGCCACAGAAGATCTGCATATGGTTGCATTCCATTTTGTGTTTTATAAAAATGATAAAATGCCACAACAAATCAATTTGCTTTGTTTTTAATCCCTCTAAAATGTACATGTTTCCTATACATGTCATATTGATGCACTGATTATATTTTGACTTGCATATTTATTGCTGATATCTGCACTTTAATGGCCATAAAATAATGGACTCTCTAAAAGGCGTAAATGAAAACAGTCCATTCCAGAAATGTGGATTGCAGCCTCTTAAGACTTAGCGAGGCTGACTCTGAAGAGAAAAATAAACATAGAAACGTAGAAAAATAAACACCTTTGGTAAGATATACAGTATCTTTAAAGTCTTCTTAGCATGCTAAGAGTCAATGATATCAGGAAACCAGACCCAGGACATGGATGTAAAAACAATACTTGAATCTACAATGAAGTGACCAGATGTCATTCATCACAGTTAATCAATATAACAATACAATCAACATAATTATCCACATAAAAAGGTGATTCCAATGATACATATGCCTTCGCTATATTTACTTGAACCAGCAAACCTATACTTTTTAAAATATGTTCATATGAATACAAGTATTTTGACCATACTCTTATGATAATAATTACAATAGCTTGTGTAACCACAACAAAATATCACTTATATTTAAGTGTTTTCCCTGCACTGTTGCAACTGTCCATAATTAACTTGATGTTGAGTTCAGAAGCAGAGAGGACAGTCGGAAATAAGTGTAACAGCCACAGTAGAAATGTGGTAGTCAGAGGTGGCTGTGTTCAGACATGTGCATCGAGGAGGAACTTGAGTAGACCCACCTCATATAACCTTGTACGGAAAAGGGTCGTAGTGATTTGGTTTCAATCCGGCTAACAGCTGCTGGCAACCATCTTAGCAGAGCATGGGACGTTCTTATGACTCATGAGGTTAGATTCTCAGAATATCACTTTTTTGAATATCTTTAATTAATTATATACATTTATCTTTAATTTTATCTTTAATATCATTAACTATATAAATATAATATTTTCTCACTAACAAGTCTGTCAACTGTGTGACACACATACCTAAGCTTGAAGGTGTAACTTTCAGTTTATCAAGTGCACTGGCACATAATAAGTTAAGTCTTAGGGAGTGAATAACCTTAACAAACTATATATGTGCTATATTTTAATAACTCTTTTCCTTTTCATCTCCTACTTAGCTTTTCCTTTTTGTTAGTTGTTTTTAACATGCTGTAAGGTTAACTTGGTTTGGCAGGAGGTAATTATGAGGTGATAAATCTTCAACTTATTAACTAATAAATATCTTTGGGGGAGTATTTGAGCCATTCATTACTAATTAATTTGATATAAGTGTCAATCTGTAATAAATGCTCTGAGGGAGTGTTGAAAGGAGACTAATGACACTGGAAATAAATTATTCACTTGGGGGAAGTCTTGACAGGTTGCTGGCTCCAAAGGATCTGCAGTTTATAAGCAAATGCAATCCTAATCTCTGCCATGCAAATGCCATAGAGAGAGACTGTAAAACTCAGTACTGGCACAAACCACTGAGTTCCCAGGCTGGAGTGTAACCGTGACCCTAGATCATCTGTTGCATGTAGTTGCTACACTCTGTTTCTGTGCCATGGGGATTTCCCAAGGTTTTCAACTGCATATCTGCAGAGATAATTTTTGTTCCCTAATAAAAAAATGTTTTCTCCCAATTACTCAACACAGTTTTTTACATTGTCTGATTCCTACTTCCTGGGTGATGAAAGCTATACTTAAAAAAGACAGGTTGTATGTATACATGGTGAGGTTCATTTAGAGCAGAACAATTTCTGTTTGTTCATTAATAAGAATAAAATACAAGCTTATATATTTAGTTTATTTATGGTATTAAAATGACATTGAGTTCACTGGATAGAATTGTCTACCTAGAGGTATTTGAGGGGTTACATTAACAAACACACTGTATTTGATAATGCAATGTCAGCTGTTGTATTTTACGAAACGTGTACAAGACAGTTTCTGTTCAAGCCTGTTCAATTCTAAGGAGACCATTGTCTAGTAATCAGAAAACTGTCCAAGAAAACAGTCCTCTGACCTACTTTACTGTCTGTTGGAGAAGTTGATAGAATTTTCATGTCTAGATATAAATTGGAACTTTTTCCATCTGCTTATCATACTATCATCTGCCATTTCACCGGTTGAACCACAACCAAATATTAATAAGATGTGGCCATTATTATAAAAGTGGACACTCCATAGAATGCCCCATTCACATCAATGGGACTTCCCAACGTTCTGATAGCCTCAAGAGTAGGGTAACCAGATGACTTCTATTTGCAGGGGCAGTCCCCGATTTTGGTGGTCTGTCCCCAGTAAAACACAAGAAAACCCACTTTGTCCCCGATTTTTAAAGCTAAAACCTTACTTATTTTAGTGACAGTGACTGTAGAAATAGGAATGTCAGGAAAATTCAGGGACATGTCCCCGATTTTCATCTTAGAGGTCTGGTCACCTTACTTCAGGGGCCCTTCTATACCGTGAATACAGCACAACTAAATGGTATTGTTGAACAAAGCAAAGAAAGATATAGAACGGACTCAAGGGGCTTATTGCTTTTCTACTTAGTTCGGCTTCATTACAAAGTCACAGCAACAAGAAATGTAGCAATTTATACCTAAACATCAATTCCTCCGCCAAAAAATATATTTTCTTCAGCTGAGTGGTTGCCAAATAACACCCAAACTCAGCCAAAGCTGTACACAACGAAATGCGGTCCCAGCCGTGCTTTATCGGGAATATACCTTGGCATTGAACGTGATTCAACCAATAATAAACAAGTACTGGAACTATCCGTTTTAGAATTCAGTTAAGTCTGGTCAAACTATTTATGATAAGACGAGATACATTCTACGTGTCACTAGGAGTGGAGATTTCCCCTGATATACCTTGGGTGACTCTTTACACTACAGGTAGTAATCACTTCACATTTTCCACTGAGTTGACCATGTGGATGTTCTATTCATTCAAAGCGAGAGACCAGTGATTTTCATAACTTCTCATTTGTCAGTTCCCTTCAGAGAAAACATGTTAGTGGAGAGATGTGAATATGCTGCTTGGTGTGTGACATACAAGCAAGCAGGTGTGTGCACAAGCACATTTTAGCCACTCTCTCTGAACTTCCAAGGTGTTGATTAAACTGTTGCGTTGCTTGGGAGCGGGATGATAAGCTATTTTTGGAACTATTTTGGAGAGCGGGGGATAAACAAACTATTAAAAATGAAACAGTAGAAAACACAATTTGATGTCTTAAAGCTTTGTCAGTTGGTAATGGAACTATTGTATAAAAGCAATATGACACCTGTGGTTGTGGGGTTGGTTAGTGGATATCGCCACAGCTGTGTTTACTATCTAATTTATGCCTGCAGCTGAACCACAGTCGTGGTGATGTCCACAATCAATCCCACTCCTACTTGTGTTATATTGCTTAAATAACGGACCATTGCTAAGTATAACAGACCATTGTCAAGGAAAGTGAAACAGAACTTTGCCATAACCAATCAGCTGGTGTGTCAGTTAACAATCCACTTTTTTCGTGAAAGCATTTATCTGATCATTAAAATGACTACGAAAACAATGATAATCAATGCTTGGTTGTCATATTGTTGATATCTTCAACAGGTAGTTGTGTAATAAGCAGTGTTACATGTCAGGCGCCTACATCACTCTGTCGGGGCTTGTTGCACGATAATGACTGCCTTGCAGAATGTTATCCCTTACATATTCACTTAATTCACTAAGACATACTGTTCCACATTCACTGATTACTCTTTAACACAAATATCTGACTTTTGACTCATTGGAAGTTCAATTTTTGTGCTAGCAACTGCTGCAACCAGACAGGCTGTTACCTCGTTGGGATGCTGAAGTGGAGTGGTTGTCAAACTTTTTCTGTCATTCCCCACTTTAGAAAAGGGAGAATTTTCACGCCCCCCAGCATGCAAAAAGGGTAACAAAATGGGTCCTGATGAACCTGAAGATGGATTTGTCATGTTGTTTTATGCACTGTATGAAAATTAGATAGTTGACATGATACTGATCTGATGTTGGCCTCTGTGCTTGTATTTTACTCTGTTCAATTCAGGCTATAGTATCCTTAACAAAGACACTGATGTCTGAACCTGAGTTTTATCATTACTTTGCAAAATGAATGTCAGA
Source organism: Tenualosa ilisha (assembly GCA_015244755.2). Classification (NCBI taxonomy): domain Eukaryota; kingdom Metazoa; phylum Chordata; class Actinopteri; order Clupeiformes; family Clupeidae; genus Tenualosa; species Tenualosa ilisha. The sequence goes on along the minus strand of PYXC01002289.1, from coordinate 137,250 downwards.
TCAGTGAGGATTTTAAGCCTGAAGAGTGCACATGTAACTTGACATCTGGAACTAAAGGCCTTTGACAGGGTAGAATGGGGCTTCCTTATGGAGGCCCTTTCTAAGTTTGGGCCTTGTTTTTGCCACTGGGTTGAAACGCTTGACTCCAACCCAAGAGCAGCTGTTCTTATGAATGAGGTATACAATTTTTTTGGCTTGATGCTCGACTCAAAAAGGGGACATTTCATCATATGATACCAATGCTGTCTGTTCTGTTATTTAATGTCATTGCATGTTTTTATACATGAAAAACAAATAAAAGGTTGAATTACAAAAAAGGGACATTTACATACTGTAGATCATACACTTATTGGATTGATATACAAAAAATATTACTATCTATAAAGCTGACTAGTGGTTGTTCAAGATGTAAAGAACTTTTAGAGAACTCTTTGTTAAAGATGTAAAGAATTTTTATAAGTAGCTTTAAAGAAATTAATGATGTAGAACGTAAATGTTGAACCTAACCTATTGAAACTAGAAATGTGGAGCAGTAGACAAAAAGGTCAATGAAATGGTCTCTGCCATGTGAGAAGCCATCCGTGTAGAGTTGCAGATTTGAAAGACAATGTTATGTTTAGGCCAAGAATTTCTGACCGGCTGTTGTAAGACAATATCCTATCCCATACACGACGTCACTCCTCCATCCCGACTTCAAAGCTACCACAGTCTCTGGAAGGTGCTAAACACAAACTGACTAGGCACGTCTGGGTCCATAGGATCCTGATCCAATATGCACTAATTTTGATGACCTTTTATTTGATTTTGCTTTTGCTGTCTATTTCTTTTTCTCTTGTATTGAGCTAATGTTCTAATTTCTGCAATTTCATTACATGTCTTACATTAGTATTTCAATGTAAGTGACAAATAAACTCCTTGATCCTTGTAAGAACAATTTTAAAATGTCTGTGGAATACCATCTCGCTGTTTACCAATTTTCAGAGGTTGTTGATTTTCATTGGATCAGATGATTTCCACAGGTGCTCTGACTGATGTCAGACTGGGCGATGGTCCTTAGATGTCACAACTATGCGCCGTAGAGATGACCATCAGCTTGTTCAATTTGACTTCAGCATCCTCCCATCTGGTTCATAGAGTTGCTCTGCCATTTCTACTAATCACACCTGAAACACAGATAACATGAAAAAACAGCATATGCAACTTTTTTTCTTTTTTTTTGTAATTCACTGTACTTGGCAGGCATCAAAATAACTCTCATTAAAGGTCTAAACACTAAGTTACTACACAAGATGTTCACAATAGCAGTTAAATACAGTGGGTTGTCAAAAGTGTTCAGTTATATACAACTATACTTCTTATTGGAGCTTGAAGACGTTTCACCTTTCATCCAAAAGGCTTCTTAAGTTCTGACCCGGTGATGGAAAAAACAGGAAATTTCGAACTGTGGGTGGAGCTGTGATCTGTACACCACACCCCTCATCATGTGACAATGGGTCACATGAGTAACCTATTTACATAATTAGCATAAGAGAATGTATGAATTGGAGTGAGAGTCATTATGATCACAAGATCCAGAGAGTGAGAACTGCTCTGGTGAAGGCAAAACTTCAAACAAGGGTGCTTTTCCAGCCTCTCTTCCTTTTACCAAAAACGGAACTAAGGATGCGTGGATTTTCGTTGGACTGCTATGTTGGTTGCTAGCCTTTGCTGGACTGAATGTAAATTGCCTTGCTTGAACTGTGTTGTTAATGATTCAACACGGGAAGATTTAGCCTACAGTTTGAACATTTAGTTTGAACATTTACTGTGATATTTGCTAGTAACCACTGTGCATAACATTCATGCTATGTTGGTTTTGAGTAATGCATATGCAGTTTGAATGATACTTGAAGGTTGTGTTCATGCTAATGCAAACCTGGTTAATGTTAGTTAAACCTAGTAGCTCACTGGTTTAGCTTGTTAGAACAACATACAGAATCCTTAAATAGGCCTATTGACAAAAAGCACTTGTTGCTATTGATTAGACATTTCAATTTAGATTATAACCATTTAACAAAAAGACTAAATGTTAAGGTTACGTTGGCCTGATTTAATTAATTACCACAATAGAATTACACTTATTAGTCCAAATAAGAATTTTAGGTTAAGGTTAAAGGAATAAACATTGGATTTAGAAAGCTTAAAATAAGAGTTAACTCTACCTAAACTAGAACTCTAAAACTAAACTAGAACTAAATAGAGTAAGAAACTTAAATCAGTTATCACTAAAAGAAGATTCAATACCAAATTGAATTGCATTTAATGTCAGTGTAAAAGTAATTGTCTATGTTTTGGTACCATTTTCTCTATCCCTAGCCTCTATTTTTCTACTGTTATAAAGCAAGCCGGCATTTCAACCGTACTTGACGGTCTTTGCTGTCTTTGTTATAGTACTATCATGACTGTTTTAACTATTACTACTCCCTACGAGCCTAGACACTGGTCCTAACTACAGCATTGCTTATCTTTAACAAGATAAGTGTGACACAGGAGTCCTACCAAAGCATTTACATTACATTACATTTATGCATTTAGCAGACGCTTTTATCCAAATCGACTTACAAAAGAGGATAACATTCAAGCACAATAAAAGAAACTAACAAAGAGTGCATATTGCTAACATAAAAACTGCACTATTTTAAGTTGAAAGTGCAATAGTGTAATAAAACGTACAGTATAAAAGAGAAATTAAGTATAAGATGTTAAGCGCATTCTTAAAATTTAAGCCAGGAGATATTCTTGGAAGAGCAGGGTCTTCAAGAGTTTCTTGAAGATGGAGAGGGTATCAGTTGACCTGGTAGCGCTTGGAAGGTCATTCCACCAGCGTGGAACCAAACATGAGAAGAGTCTGGATTGACCTGCGCAAGGTGTTGGCCGTGCTAGATAACATTCTTCAGAGGAGTGAAGTGGTCAGTGGGTGACATAGGGCTTTAGGAGAGTATTCAGGTAGATGGGGGCAGAGCCATCAATCACCCTGTAGGCCACCATTAGTGTCTTGCATTTGATGCGAGCAGCCAAGGGTAGCCAGTGGAGTTCAATGAACAGAGGTGTGACATGTGCCCTTTTTGGCTAGTTAAAGACCAGGCGTGCAGCTGCATTCTGGATCATCTGTAGCAGTCTCACAGAACAGGCTGGAAGACCTGATAGGAGGACATTGCAGTAGTCAAGACGAGAGATAACCAGGGTCTTCACCAGGAGCTGGGTTGCATGTTGGGTTAGCTATGGCATGATCTTCCAGCTGGTCATCGATCATGAAACCTAGGTTTCTTGCCACTTTGGTGGGAGAAACAGACAGGAAGTCGATCTTGATGCTGATGTTGTGATGTACGGCTTGTTTGGCTGGGAGGACCAGCAGTTCAGTTTTGGAGAGATTTAGTTGGAGGTGATGTCCTTTCATCCATGCAGATATATCAGAAAGACAGGCCGAGATCCGGGTTGACACCATGGAGTCGTCAGGCGGAAAGGACAGATAGAGCTGGGTATCATCAGCATAGCAGTGATAAGAGAAGCCATGGGAGTGGATGATTGAGCCCAGCGAGGTGATGTAGAAGGCGACGAGAAGGCACCCCAACACAGATCCTTGGGGTACTCCTGTGGTGAGTTGGCGAAGTGCCGATGTCTGTCCTAGCCATGATACGTTGAACGACCATCCAGTAAGATTTGAACCAGGAGTGCACTGTGCCATCAATACCCATGTTGGTCAGTTTGTCCAGTAGGATGCGGTGGTTGACCGTGTCAAATGCTGCTGATAGGTCCAGCAGGATGAGTACTGAAGATTGACCTGCCGCTCTGGCCTCTTTTAATGCTTCCGTCACAGACAGAAGCGCTGTTTCAGTGGAGTGGCCGCTTTTGAAACCGGATTGGTTGGAGTCAAGGAGGTTGTTCTGAGTGAGAAATCCTGTGACCTGTTTAAAGACAGCTCGTTCAATGGTTTTGGAAAGGAAGGGAAAAAAAGAGACAGGCCAGTAGTTCTCCACTTAAATGGGAGCAAGGGATGTTTTTTTTGAGCTGTGGTGTTACCTGGGCTTGTTTGAAGGTGGTGGGAAATGTACCCCTAGTTAGTGAAGCATTGACCACACGTGTGGCTGCTGTCACAATGGTGGGGGGTATGGCCTGAAGAAGGGTCGCTGGGATAGGGTCCAGAAGACAAGAGGTAGGCCGGCTGTCTGTGAGAAGCTGAGACACCTCTGCCTCGGAGAGAGGAGTGAAAGAAGAAAAGAAAGCAGTTGGTTTGGAGGCTTGGAAGAGGAACCTCTGTAGATTGGTTAGAGAACTGATTACTAATTACTGCAACTTTGTTAGTAAAAAATGAAAGCAAAAGTGTCAGCTGTGAGGTTAGTTGCAGGAGGTAGAGGAGGTGGGTTTAGTAAAGATTTAAAGGTGGAGAAGAGTTTCTTGGTGTCTGTGGCATTGTGAATCTTGTCATGATAGAAAGCCTTTTTCGCAGCAGTGACACTGGATGAGAAGGATGATAGCAGTGGGAGTAGGAACAGATGGTTGCTCACAGAGAGAAAGCAATATATTCATCCAACGCTATTTCTTCACTTCTGAACTGACCCCTTCATCCAATGTACTCTTCTCTCAACTTATCTTAACTATCGCCGCCAAAAGCTACCTATGAACTATTACAAGAAGCTTAGCATAATTAAGGGAGCTCTGGCTCTCACTGGAGTTCATCTCCTGGCTAAGGTGGTTGTTTTTATATCACATTAACAAACAGAGTTGCGTGCATTACTGCCAGACTGATAACACTTTAGATATCTAACTGCGTAGTACGATCTTTGGCTATACCAGAGAAAGATAATCTCTGCTGGGGTCACTCCAGGTGCTGTATGATTTTTAGGACATGACATACCATGCTAACTGCATCTCAGGTGATTCATGGCTGCTAGCAATGCTACATATTGCTAACAATGACAACAGATACGAACAAAATACTGGAATGTCACTTACATGATAAAATGCAGTGAGGCATTCTTGGATGGTTGGTTAACAGCTGAAATTAACTGAATAGTACATTAACTGAAAATACGATGGTGATGAGGTATACAACAATAAATGCCGTTGTCAGAAAAAAGTTCAGATCGGAATAGGCAAAAGTGATACCGTAATGACGGCAGAGAAAATTTAGAACCTGTATCTGATGACTCTTGTCAGCTGTCGGTCATCCTAATCAGCCCTCAATTAGTCTTAAAATAATACTAATCTGTGCGTTAAACTAATGGATTAAATAAAACAGTTAACCCCCCTGACAGTTGTCGTGTACACCAAAACCGTTTTTTGGTCCTGGCTAGAGTGGCATTGCTTGGACAATGTAGGCAGGGTGGTCATGGTTGGAAAGGGGGAATAGTGGTGAGATGTGTGTTGGCGTGATATGTCTTGGGGTGGTGGATCTTCATGAAGCAGGTCTTCAGGCAGCAGGTCTGGGAGAGCTGTGGAAGTCTGGTCTGAAAGAACCTCCATAGACATCCACCACCCCATGCCTATTTATAGTAAATACCTACAATATTGTCTACCCTGTTATATAATGTAGCAACTGACATCAAGAAACACATTGTTTGCTGTAATTGATTTATGTCAATATTAGTGACGTGCCCTTCTATGCTGGGAAACATTGGTAACAATCAGCACCATAGCTGTGAGCAGCACTCCTTCAGAATGAGCTAAGAACATCTTGAGAGCAGTGCACGCGCGTTCGTGCTACGGTCATGTTTGGACAACGCAAGTAAAAAGTTAAGAAGGTTTGCAAAATCACTTGTTAGTTCACTCGTAGCCACTTACATTCATCATTATCGGGAAACTCAGCCCTGGGCAGTGTGTTTTAGAGCTGTTTGACTATGTTATTTTTTTAACAGCACAATTTAATTTAAATAGCAAAGATAGCTAACTATCGTCAGACTAGCCAAGGTCACACTGGACAGATGGGAGTGATCTGTATATTGTGGTTCTCTCATTGGCTAACTGAAATGAGAATTTTGCATTTATTTACTCATGCATTTTAATGAGACTGTAATAGTAATGAGTAACAGCCTGTTCTGAAAGATGTAAGTGATACCTAATCTGAGTGGTATTTTTAGCAAGCTGCTTCAGAGATGTGCATGTGGAGCTTTATGTTAACTTGTTGAAAAAAAGGACAATATGGCCCCTTTCATTCTGCCAGACAGGCTATTCATTCAACTTTTTGAAAAACACAAAATAATATATAGTCACAATAAAAACACAAATACGGCAAGTATGTGAAAAATTTTTAAACAAGAAATTATATACATTTACATTTAGGCATTTAGCAGACGCTTTTATCCAAAGCGACTTACAAAAGAGGATAACATTCAAACAAAAGAGGATAACATTCAAAATATATACAAATACAAAAAAGTATTTTCCTCACAATTAACTTTTACAGCCACTGTCCAAATATAAACACTTGGCATGTGGCATGTGAAAAACTCAATAACAATAACAATGAATGCAGAACCAATTGTGCATGAATAAACTTTTGCCTCACTAAGATTTATACATTTTTCTTGCGCTGGCTTAGCCTAGTCATTTTGCAGTTGTTGCAGCTGTCCCTCATGAAGTTGTTTGTCGGACTGCCAGCAAAGTGGACAGTCAGAAATAAATGTAGCAGCCACAGCTAAAATGTAGTAATCAAAGACAGCTACATTCAGTCCTGTGTGTCAGTACAGATACTCTTCACTCTTCACAGCCACAGCAGTATGTTACCTTGTATGGGACAGGGTCTTTGCGATGTAGTTACAATCTGTCTAGTTGCTGGCAGTAAACTTAGCAATGTGTGACACATCTTTGCAGTCCAACGGGTAAGATTTACATGTCTTTTGATATATCTGTATTTATTTATATACTTGCATGCACACCAGGGAAATAATTTGGCAGTCTGTGAGGCATTGAATTAATCTTATTAATCTAAGTCTTATTTTAGCTCTTGCTGCCTTGGGTACGTCTTGGGTACGTTTAAAAAATCTTGTATTACATAAACGTTAACTTGGCAAGATTGGTGACCAGGTTTTCGCAGGCTATTAATGAGTTTCTCAACTGTCTGTCCTAACAAAAAGTATTTTTTTGCACCATTAAGAAGCTGTTTTGCTTTGCTTTAAGCTTTTGCTTAAAATATAGGCTACAACAGTGAGAATATGGAATTCTTTGGTTTTGTCAGGTGTTCACAGCAAACATGACTAGGCCTACTATAAATGCTTCTGTTTATGTGAATTGCTTATTGCAACTCTGGAAGTGAATATAGCATCAGTATTTTCAGGATCTATTTATAAATGCTGTTTGGGGAAGATGATGCCTGTAGTAAATGCTTAGGGGAAGGGCTGAGAGGTAGCTGTAACTCTGGCAATAAATTATCTACTTGGGGAAGTCTTAATGAGCTGCCGACATGAAAGCATCAACAATCTGTGTGCAGTCCCAAGACCCTATAAATGTCGTGGAGAGAAGCTGTGAAGTTTGCACCACTGGCAAACCCTTGAATTCACAGGCTTGAGAGTAACTGTGGCATTATGTCATCAGCTCTACCAAGCAGTTGCTCCATTCAGTAAGGTTTTATTAACTTGAAAAGTTACTATATTGGTACTGGATATACAGGAATATTGTTATAATCAGGTGTTTTACATTAGTAATGTTTGGAAGGGAGCTTACTCATAATCATGAGTTTACATTTTTTTTAGTTTATTATAAAAACTACATGTATTTCTGGGTTCTTTGCCTTGACAGAATGCTGGCGATAGACAGGTAATTTGGTCAAGATCCTGCTACTTTTCCCAGAGCCCCAGTCCCCCCTTCCCTTATTGTTCCCAGTACCTCATGTTGGCTCAGGAGGGTAAAGAGAAGACATGTGATATATGGCCGTTCCACAGATATAATACTGTATATTTGCACACATTAGCACATCACACCAATAACAAGATGGTACAACACATCTAACAAAGTTACTACACTACACAACTCTCTGTCTAATCTTTATTGCCAAACAGAGAGAGAGAGACAAGAGTCTTAAAAATACAAAGGTCTATCATCAGCTATCATCAGCTATTTCTTTTGAGACAGCTACTTCATATGTCTTGAATCCTGCAGTAGTAATAATAATGCAGTTACACAATAATCAAATGTGTACATAATTTATACATTTAGTAGGCATTCTATAGTAAACCATAACTGAACAGCCTGTGTGCATCTGTGTCTAAATGTTTCTATTTCTATTAGTTAGCCATATTCCTAGTATAGGGTATAACTGACAAGCTTTTGTATAAAGTTGCCCTCATGGTGGATGTTTTCTGCAGATGTTGAACATTTGTAACTACTTTTGAACTGTATTCTCCTCTCAGATGGTGATGGCTGGCTATGCACCTGACATGCTTTGAGGACACTGCACTAAAATGGACTGACTGCAATTGACAATGAACTTGAGCTTGCAGGCTGGAGATGATCCAGAGTGAAAAACAGAAAATCATTTGTCCACTAAAGTAGAAAAATATATATCAATCTGCTGTGAACCTAATTATTTAGGAAATTATGAAATGGTTCTACAATTCAACTATGGTTCTTCATAGCAACTGGGTTGATGGTTCTTTGAAGATCCTCTGATTAAAGAGTGCTATAAAGAATCTTTGGATACAGTCCTTTGTGGAACCAAAGCACAATTTTGAAAAGGTTCTCCATGGAACCAAAACAAGCCAAAACCATGTTTTGAGTGGTTCTTTGAAGCACTAAAAAAGGTTCCTCTATGGCATCACTCTGAAGAACCAGTACTGGCCACTTATTTTTTACAGTGTACCAGAGGGATTTGGAGGCGACTAAGGACTGCTCGAATCCTCAGTTCTACCTGTAACTAATTAGCAGGTCAGGAGGGACCCACTCGATGGTTGGGCTACACAGACCTTTGGATACCTTGTCAAAGATGTTTTGGGGGTATGAACGTTACAAAAGGCTTTTTGAAATGTAGGCCACATTTTCGTCCCAGCCGCCCTTATTAATCAATCTATAGCTCAGGATTGTATTAAAGGGGTGTAAAAAGATGGTGATGCTTGTTGGGTCTCTGCTCTTCTCTCTCTCTCTCTCACCCAATCAACAGCCCCACCCCCACACACTTCTCTTTTTTTATATGTTTTAAGCTCACCTGTGTGTGTGTATGTGTGTGTGTGTGTGTTTGTTTAGCATGGTTTTTGTGTGTTTGTTTTGTGTGGGTCTATTATTACCAGCACCTGCATCAGAGAGGGCAAAATTGGAACGGTCGTTAAGTTTCATGTTCTTTCGCCGCAAGGGGGAGGGTGGAAAATCCCCCTTTATGCAGCTCAGAGTTGAGTCCTCATACGCTGATACAGAAGATCATTGAAAAGTTACTATTCATGTTTGCTTCCATTGTAATGTATTGTGTTGCTCTATCTTGGTCACTATTTAATGATCTTTGCCTGCATTGTCTTCCAGAGCAGTGTGCTATAGAATCCTTCAAGAATGTTTGTAGTACCTTAAAGAGCAACTTGGAAGTTGGATTTTCACATACTGTTGCTCAGAAAGTAATATAGGAACATTTAGAAATAATTTCATATGATTTATGAGACCTAACACTAGAAAATCTTTTGAATAATGTACACTTTTAAGCAGTTTTTAAGCAGTCCTCTTGAACATTCTATGCGTGGCATTTGTTTGGCATGCGTAGGGAGTTGTCTCTGTCTTTCACTAGCTGTCCCTTGCTAGAGCATGGAGCATCAGGCACATGTGTCTCATCTCCTCCTGTCATACTTTCAATGCATAAACATCGCTAACACTGTCAACTTTCTCTACCAAATAAAATCATACAGTAATGTGCTAGTCAAATAGTCTCTGACAACTTGATGGTCAAGTTGCATCCTCAAATATCTTCACTGATATTGCCATCACAATGGGGGAAGAACAGGCTCTACAGGCCAGCAAAAACTACAGCTGACTTACAAAGTAACAGCCAGAAATACACCATGTGATCAAATCACATAGACTAACAAACTACATGGGTGTTTGTGCTGCGATGTATGTGATGCAAAGATAACTTAGCTGGCTATAGTTAACAGTCAAATTTGAAAGCTGATTCCTTGAGATGGAGCATAAAACACAGATAAGCTGTAGTCTATAACTAGTATGTCAGAGGCAAAAATACAAACTGACAGTCTGGTGTTGTAGTTTGTGGCGAGGGAACTTGTTACTGGACATCACATGGTCAATTAGCCATTAATAACACACCTGACATACTATGTGTAGGCTACAATAGGTTTTGTATAGACGGCTCTAGCTTAGACCATTTGAATTAGGTAGCAGATGTTACATTAGTATTCAGTTGCTTTCTTTTCCTTTTTTGTTATCCTGCTAGCAAACACAATCCTGCCAACACATGTTTACTTTCATGTTGTTGCCTGTATGTATTTATTAGTATTAGTTTGTTATCTTACTCACCATGCCACTTCTCTCTTCAACTAAATTAATTTGCTAGTAGTGGACATTACTTCCCCAAATCACTGTCTGTTTGATGCCAAAGAGGTTGTTAGGTTTAAAATGCATTTACCTGCAAATGTTTATTTTCAACAGTTATTCCTTACGGGTATTATTGACTTGGCTAGACTCTCATATGACGTTGTGCTAAATTTTGTTTTAGAACATTCATTAAGACAGTTATAAAACACTGATGATACTACTAACAAAGTGTATATATAATTGAAAGCTGTTTTGAAAAATTCATTCTTGCTTTATTTCTCTACACATAATGAAAAGGGGTTTTTAACCTTCATGTTGCACTTTAATCCATAATGGCAATGTCACGTCACGCACAGTAGTTAGGGGCTGACACACCCAGTAGCGAGGTAAACCGAGTGGATTAATGACATTCGATTAAATGCACCTGGACCTCCGTAAGTAGAGTTATGGCTTTAAAAGTTGCCATATGTCAGCAAACAAGAATAAAATGTCCATACGATCTTATTTTCAACAAGTAATGTCAGCCAGTTTGCAGCGTACATTGATATATCTAATTTGCCTGTTATCAAGCTAACCGGAGCTATCACTAGTATGAGTACGAGAGTGATCCAGCAAAATCAGGATATTGCACGTAAATTTGGCTGCTAATGTACATATTCTCAGCACCAACCAGTTATGTGAAAGCAAGTTTTTAAAAACCACACTGTTAACCACACTGTAATGACAAAGTTCCTGGATGTCTGCTCTCATCTATAACCAAACATTCTAATGACAGTTACAGTCAGCTGTAACTGCCACAGTACTTCTCTATGCTTCTTTCTCTCTCTACCTCTGTCTCTCGCCCAATCACCACCCCCCACCCACACACTCACAACACATGGCTTGGCTTTGGTCAATAGCTCTCACTCTTTCTCTGACTACATTAGATAGCCTAAATTATGTTTCTAAAAATGTTTCTTACCACCATGAATGTCACTTTAATAGCAAAAGCCTGGAAACTACGTTGGTTTGTTTACCACCACCAGAAATTTCATGGTGCTTACTTTTTATATGATTTTCAACTTTATTCAGAGGTTTTACATGGTTTAGAACATGAATGGATTTTGGCTCTGTAATCCCAGTTTTAATGGCTTTTTCTGCTGCTCCCACTCTGACATCTAGAGTGGAGGAGTGCATTATGACATCATCACTCCAAAGTTCTACCCATTCATTTAAACCAAAGATTCTAATAACAGTTGCACTGAGCTGTAACTGTCAGAGTCTCTGCTTTTCTCTCTCTCTACCTTTCTCTCTCACCCAGTCACCACCCCCACCCATACACGCAGTCAAAACACTGTCATGGTTTGGCTTTGGTCAACAGCTCTCTCTCTTTCTCTGGCTAAAAGTGTCCTCATGGCAATGTATACATTGTAATAACGTGTGTAAAAACAGCATGTGGTTAAGCTCAATACATGAAAAAGCTATATTATTTAAATTTAAAAATAAATTTAACAAAATGCATCTTCTTGGGCACTGTACATGACTGCACTGAGATAAACTTCGACGAATAGATACAATTTCACTACATGTCTTACACAGTAGTATTTTTATGTATGTTACAATGTCAAAACATTGATCTAAATCTATGCTGCTTAAAGGCCCAACTACATAATAAGCAGTTACATGGCCTGTATTCATGCAGTATAGCTACAGTTGTGTCCTAAGAGAGTGAGTTGCCCAACAGCCTCCAGGGTGGTCTATGAAAACCATAAGAATGGGATTATTGAATTTACATATTCAAGTTAACTTCAACCTCTATGCATTTTCTTTTTGCATTTCTGCATTTCTTTACTTAGTAACTATATGCGTGTGACAATAAAAAAATCCTTGTATCCTTGAATGATGTTTGCTCCAGAGGATCTTGATCTCTGACATTTGAAGCTAATGACTCTGCATTACAACAACAGAAAAGCTATTTACAGTGCTGTGCAAAAGTCCTGAGCCATGATTATACTTGCAGTAATGTTATGGCATTTTTGTGTTTTTAATACAGTTAATTGAATCCATTTCCTGAATTTTTTAGCATTGCCAAGATATGAGCTCACTTCCTGTTTGGCAGCTTTGTTGTCCATTTTGGTGGGCTCAGACAGTGTGTTCCAATTCACACACTTCACGCTCTGCAATTGCTTTGTTTGAGGGTGTAGTGCATTCACCCTAGCAAAAGTAGCAAAATGCAGTGCGCTGCAAGTACCCTGGATGGAGCACTTAACGGTCAAAATGTTAAGTGTGGAACGATGGACACTTCTCGCATTCAATGGACACCATCTTGGCAAAATAACAGAAGAGGAGGGAGAAACGGCAGCCTTTCAAAACTGACATAGTTGGTATTTACCGTTCGTACCATTAAGGTCTCCTTGGACTGGTTTTAGCCCAACTAAAATCACAGAGAACAATTTGAAGTACCATATAGATGTCTGGCAGGGCACCTTTAAAATATGGGCTAGTGCTGAATATTATCCATAATTTTTACTCTATGAGGTGCTGAAAGAACTCTGAATCAGAGTTTAATTTTATTCTTTCTGTGCTACATGAATTAATATTACAGGGCATTGTACCTACTCAAATTAGTGTCAAATGATGCCTGTGCAGGAGTGCATTTGAACACTATTGGGTGTTAGAGTTTAACTCTTTTACAGTGTAAATATTTGGATTCTGGTGTCAATGTTAAACACTATTTGTTTGACACAAATAAACACTGAAAATGGTGTAAAATGTATTACTATACAGTATTATATACAATGTCCAGTTGTGTCAAACTCTCTCAAACACTACCAAACTTTCTCACACACTACCAAACTTTCTTACACACATTATCAAACCTTTTAAATAATCTCACATATCATCTAACTGAAAGAGTCTGAAAAACTTTAACTGTGCATAAGTGAGACTTTGAAAGTGTGTGAGAGAGACCTTGAGTGTGTGTAGAGAGAGTTTGACGTTTGCAGTTTGTCAAATACTGTTGTTCATTTCATCATTCCTGATTGGCTTTTCATCTGTAAATTTGAGGTGCAGCCAGAGGGCTGAAGCTAAGAGTGGGACGTTGTTAGAAAGGATCTTGGCTAAAGTTGAGCATCATGTTGAGCATCAAGTGTTGTTAGAAAATCATTTAGCAAATATAAATATGAATCATTGTTGAGGCAAGAGTTTTCTGTGGTTCAGTTTTCTGGACCTGGACTACTATAACATTTTATATGTTTTGCAATTTCCAGTTCACAAATGGACTGCTGATAGTAAAACTCTCTCTCTTTAGCTAAGGTTAGCAATTGTGCTAAGTGCTAATGTAATACCATAATGCCACATCTTAGACAAGGTATGTGTGAGAGATTTGATAGTGTGTGAGAGTAATTTGGTGGTGTGTGAGAGAGTTTGATAGTGTGTAAGAGAGGGTTTGATAGTGCTGATATTTATGACCTATACGGCCTTTCATACTTCTCTCTCTCTCACACCTAATCACTACCCCCACCAATACACACTGTAAAACACTATCATGGTTTAAATGGCTTTTGTCAACAGCTCTCACTCTTTCTCTGGCTAGAAGTCGCTTTTACATAATTTTCAACTTTATTAAGAGGTTTTATGTGGCTTAAAACACGGCTTTAGGCTCTGTAATCTCAGTTTAAAATGACTTTTCCTGCTGCTCCCATCCTAATGTCTAAAGTGGAGGAGTGCATTGTGACATCATCAGGTCAAAGTTCTACCCATTCATTAAATGGCACAGAATTTTGCCAAAAAAACAGGAATACCGAACGAAGGACAAAGGGTAGGGCAACCATTTTAAAAAGTGTGCCATTCCAGATTGGGCCCGACGTTTCAGAGCTGGAACAATATTGTGTGTGTACCTGTCGAGTACCTGCAGCGACGCTGCTAGAAATTTTGGGCCCTATGACAGAAAATTATTTTGGGCTTCCCAAACATTGATTATAATATTAAAATGTTCTCTAGGGCCCCCTATCAGTGCCAGGCCCTTGGAATCATCCTAACTTTTTTTAGATCATGACCACCTAAAAATTATTGCTGCTTTCACCGACAAACACTGCACTACATTAAGTATGAGAATTTTACAAACTAAGACAGCTGAAGTACAAAAGGGGATATCCCAATCAAAGCAATCTTGTCACTGAAGAATAAGCAACTATCAGGATAAGACTGAAGAACATAGACTGTGTAGATCATAGCCATTAAATCATTTATGCAGAGTCAGATTATCAAAACTGTTTATGACCTCCTTTCCCAAATTAACTTCTAATGTGTTCAAAGTGACCTAATGTATGATAGAGCTAACAGAAAATGATTGCAACAGATCAAATTAATTCCAGGATTATGATATCAGTCCAACTAAATGGAACACCATACACTCATAACAGCTTGAAGTTTCAACTATAAAGTTGTAAGCGGGTAGAACATATTTGATGAGTAATAAGGTCCCTCTCCAAAATCAACATGGTGACCCTAAAAACAATAACATACTGTATTTACATAGTGTCACACAGTTAAGGAAGAATTCAGGAGACATTATAGCTTTTTCTTGCTTCTGATTCCGACTTTTTGTTTCATCACTCTGAGGGTGGCCCTGCACTGTGGGTAATGCAGTAATGTCCATGAGTCTTACAAGCTAACAAGAAATGTGTCACTGAACACCGGCAATAAAATTGCTGTGCCCTCCACTTTTGGAAAGCTGCCCTAAATTTTACAAGTTCTGCCACTGCCAAAAAAAAAGTGACACAGACATGCTGTGCATGCACATGGAGCATAAATAGAATACACCACATTAGATAGATTAGATAGGCCTATTAATTTCATGCATTTTATTTTAGGGATGGAATAAATCAGTGGGAAACAACATTTAGTGCACTAACTTAATTTACAAACCACTAGAAACTCATTTACCATACAAATATAAAAACTATAAACAGCTAAATTAAAAACATAAAATAAAAAGATATATTTATCACAAATTAACTATTTTGTATTGTATAAAACTGTTATACATATTTGTGGACAACATTGCTTAATGGGTCCCTCCCATGAGTGCCTTTTTTTCTATCTAATGTTGAAAGTAGCCCCTTAGATTTGACCATATACAGCATCTCAAGATTCTATCCCTTGCCCCCCCCCATTTATTTTCATGTCAATACATATGTCAGTGCATTACATACATGAATAAGTTCAAATATACACAAAATATTTAAGAAAATAAATCTAAAGACAACTAAAATGTTTTGAATTATGGTCTTTGTTTTCAAGTTACCATTTTCGCTGTTATACCAGACAAAGAGGCTGAGGTAATCTTTAAATAAATCAGACCACATGCCTTATTAGTGCCTTAATGCCTTATTAGTGAATTGCTTAGTTTGCAGAAGATGCCCAATATAAGGAGATGCAAAGAGAGTGAGAGAGAGGAGGAGGACTTCAAGAGGCCAGAGTTTCAGTGCTCAGTAAGTCATCAACTACCAGCACCTCTCACACACAGGAGGAGATTGCTATTAGACTGCTGTCACCTCAAGAGCATGGAAGACCCATTTGGGACTATCACAGTTGATATCTTCATTACTTCTTTTGTAGGGTGTTTGACTTAGTACTTTTTGTATTTTTTTCAGACACAACTGGAATTTTCATCTAATTTTGGGAAGAAAAGGTAAGGCAGTACATCTGATTTCTCAGAACATTTACATGATTAAAAAAGGCTAACTGCCTTCATGTTAGCTAAATACCAGCAGAATTTAGGGAAACTTTACTGAATATTGCTAGCCTCGCTCACTGTGGTAGGACTTTAGCTATATTGGGATATGTTTCCAATCAGACACTTTAGCTGCATTAACTGAATTCATTGGTCCAGCCTACCCAAACACATTGATCGGAGATTCAGATTCCAAACATCTCACTTCACCTCTAATGTTTGCTATAATAAATCACATTCTGTATTTGCTGTATATGTTTTGTACACCTTTTTCCCACTACTTGCTAGCATTGTTACCCTGAACCACTGCCACTTTTGATTTCAAAACTAATGAAGTCAGCCATTCTGATCTTCTTGGAAACACTGTTCCATTCATTACTTCCAGACTGGTATCTCCTCGGACCTAAACCTCTCAAAAGAATGCAATAGAAAACTCATGTCATATTGAGCATAATGTAAAAAAAAAAAAAAAACTACCTATGGTCTGTGTTGTCTAGATATCAACTATGAGTTAGTATGCAAACTAGCGTTGGCCCAGTCCTCTTCTAATATAATTTTGTTTGACAATGTATTAAATACGAAGGTCAAATACAACACGTCTTATAGGCTTCTATCAGAAAGCTGAATTGATACTTTTACAACAAATACCTTTCTGAGTTGTGTGTTATTGTTGCCTTGAATTGGCACGCCTTTCAAAAGGGCACATTGGACACTATGGGGCAAAGGGGCAGGGGCATGAGCCTGCATATGCCTGTTCATTATTATCTGCCCTATTCCTCAGGACAGGTGTGTGTATCCTCATTGTCAAAACTGACCTATTGCAAATAATAACTTTGCAGGGAAAACTGCTAGCAGAATTGCAGTACAGCTGCTGCAAGCTCTGTCTCCCTTTCTTTCTTTCCCTGTTTGCTGCTAAGATCTCAAGTCTTACGTGCATTCCATGATTTGTGGAAATTGTGGAAAAGTTATCCTACTTTGGTATGCCTACTGAAGTGCTTATTTCCATCAACGTAGCCTAAACATTAATTTCCTGTAAATAACAGCAGGAAATAATTATATTTTAATAAGTTCTAAATTAATTTATTAGTAGGCTATCTCTTACAAATATTGAAGTAGGGCTAAAACAAGCATGAGGATATCTGTGACATTTTTGGACCTTTTAGCACCTTTAACAATAACTTTGAAGTTTACTTGTTCAAACCAGCTAAACTAAAAACTAAAATTGTTGTCTTATTATTGTAACTGGTGCCAGTGAACTGACTTTTACCGCTCCCTACCATATGGCTTTCAATGTGCCCTATGTCTACTCCGCAACTGACTATAGCCTTTCTTATGGAGGAGGGGATTGTTTTCCCATTAAGGAAGGAGTAAGGGACTATAACGTTTTTAAACGTTCATCCCATTTATTCCTATGGGCAACATTCTGTCTTCCTTGAACTCAGGATGATTTCACATGAACTAATGTGAACACGTGGCCATCCCATATTTTTATAAATGTAAACAATAATATTTTTTTCTTCAGAGTTTTAAACTTTAGATTATGGAAATAAACACACAAAGTGATCGTTTCTGAAACTCTCCCGTCCAGACATCATTACACCACATGCACTTCACATAGAAAATATGATTTACCTAAAAAATCAAAACAATCTTTTCCCTAAATTCCTGCATGTAGCACCTTTAAATGATTTTGTTGTTGACACTTTTTAGTTTTACAGAAATTTCTGCATATGACTTTAAAGGACTTCTGAACTGAACTGAAAATGGCCTTCCTTGTATTTGTAGTGTTGAGTGGTATTAAATTGGCTAATTTAGTTAGCCCAAGAGTTATTTTAGTGTGTCAATGGGACGTTGTATGTCATTTTCACTGTCCACATTATGCCCTAATTGTTATATCAGTAAAACGATGACTATTTTATCCTTTAATGACTGAACATTTCTCTTTATATGCTTATGATTACTGCAGTAACCAGCAGCCATGGGGGATGCGGACATGGCCGTTTATGGCAAGCTGCCATTTACCTCCGTAAGCCTGAGAAAGAGAGAATTGAGGCCCAGACCAAGCCCTTTGATGCAAAGACAGCTTGCTATGTGACTGACAAAGAAGATTTGTACCTGAAAGGTACAATTAAAAAGAGAGATGGTGGCAAAGTCACTGTTGAACTTTTGGAAAATAAGGAGGTATGTTAGAAAGATTATTTTATAGTTATGATAATAATATGCGCAAAGTTCAGTTACACGGAATATTCTTGAATGCATGTCTCTTTTAAAGTTGTATTTATTGTACAAAATCTAACAATACTTGTATTTTAGGAAAGAACAGTGAAGGAGGATGAGGTTTTCCCCATGAATCCTCCCAAATTCGACAAAATTGAGGATATGGCCATGATGACCCACCTCAATGAAGCTTCTGTCCTGTATAACCTCAAAGAGCGTTATGCAGCATGGATGATCTACGTAAGAAGCATAGTTTCACAAACCCAATTTCAAAAAAGTTTCAAAAGTTTTCAAAAGGACGTTATGTAATACATAAATAAAAAATAAGTGCTATAATTGTCAAATCATACAAGCAATATATTAGTTTGAGAATAGTTCAAGGACAACATACCATAAGTTAAAACTGGATTTTTTTTATTGTTATATGCTCACTTCAAATTTGAGGCCAGCAACACATCTCAAAAAGTTGGAATGGTCTCAACAAAAGTCAGGAAAAACCTAAAGACAATATAAAGGAGGACACTTCACAGTTAATTAGGTTAACATAGAATATGTTATAGATCATTCAGCATTAAATTTGACTCTCCAGATGAGTAAGCAGTCCATAACAAAGGCTCTAATGCACCCCCATACCAATCGAGGATACTGCCTTTTGAACCCACCACTAAAATAAGTAGGATGATTTGTCACCATCCATCAGTTTTTGTCAGTTTTTTGCATTTTCTGGGTCCAACTCAAATGAGCTTGGGCTCAAATAAGACTGTTAAAACTCTAGATCATGCCTAAATATGAAATATTTGTTGCATGGTCAAGTTTCACCATCATTTGTGGTTGGAGTGGCAAAGTGTGTTCATAGGCAATTGGCATTTCTTGATCTCATGAACCTGCATACATGCAGTGCATACATGCAGTGCCACCAAAAATTGTAATAACTAAGTAATGAATGCCTCCACATCTTTAATTCTGAGAGACTGAGCGTCTGTCATGGTCTTCTATATATACATTTATGTTGGCAGTTAATATAGTTAGCTTTGAAATGTCCCACCTTGTGTAGTTGTTATTTTTAGCATTATTCAGCCTTTACAGCGTTTTATTGGCCCTGTTGAGACATGTTGCAAGTATCACATTTGTGTGGCATTTGTGTGTATTCCCCCCAAAACAATGATCTTCCCCGGTTTCAATAGTTTCTCCATCAAATTTATAGCTTGCATGTTATGAAAATAATAGTATTTTTTTCATTGATATACCAAGCGTCAAACTCTTTCACATTGGGTTGTACTTAAATTAATGATTAGTACTGAAAATTGAAAATATTTACTATAATGAGCTTATTTTTCCTTTCAGACCTACTCTGGACTTTTCTGTGTCACTGTGAACCCCTACAAGTGGCTCCCAGTGTACGACCCAGAAGTGGTGGCTGCCTACAGAGGCAAGAAGCGCATGGAGGCTCCTCCCCACATCTTCTCTGTCTCTGACAACGCATACCAATTCATGCTCCAAGGTAAACTTTCAATCTTTTAATTTAATCATACTATGATGATATGATGAATTTGTCTGTAAATTCAAACCCCATTTTGTCTTACAGACAGGGAAAACCAGTCTGTCCTGATTACGTAAGTAATAATAAACAATTAAATTTTTTTTTTACTTCACATTAGACTACAAGAAATTAGAATAAGGAAAATTATATTATGTTGTGTGTAACCTAGCGGAGAATCCGGTGCTGGAAAGACTGTGAACACCAAGCGTGTCATCCAGTACTTTGCAACAATTGCAGTAGCTGGTGACAAGAAGAAGCAAGAACCACAGGCCGCTGGAAAAATCCAAGTACGGACATGAATGCTATAGTTTACTTGAACTCATACACAAAGCATGTACATTCAATTGCTCTAGGATAACCAAAGATCTACATAACACAAAAGTAAATTTCATTTGCAGGGCTCTCTGGAAGACCAGATTATTGCTGCCAACCCACTGTTGGAGGCTTATGGTAATGCCAAGACTGTGAGAAATGACAACTCCTCCCGTTTCGTAAGTTATTTCATCTCAAAAATCTTAAGAGACTAAGTCATTTTCTCGATTAGTGTAAGTATATGGGGCATTACTTTGTATTTCACACAGGGTAAATTCATCAGAATTCACTTTGGCACAACTGGAAAACTGGCTAGTGCTGATATTGAGACTTGTAAGTATAATCTTTAGCATTATACAATGATATATTTTAGTGTCAAACATCAGTTACATTAAAAGCTTTTCTGCACATACAAAATTGTAATATATGCCACATATGTACCTATACTGTATATTAAAGTATAGGGCATATCTATACATGTGGACTTGTTTGAGAGTATCATATTCAAAGTGTATCTGAAAGTGTCTGTATTTTGACATATATATTTTCCATATATGTGAATATCTGGTGCTTATTTGCAGGAGACATGGACATAAGACACATTATAGATGTAATTTACATATATTAATATATATCATTTTTGTATGGGTCAACAGATCTGCTGGAGAAGTCAAGAGTGACATTCCAGCTTCCTGATGAGAGAGGCTACCACATCTTCTACCAGATGATGACCAACCACATGCCTGAGCTAGTTGGTAAGGTCCATAGTTTCAGCTGTCTGCAAATACAGTATTTTGTGAATGACACAACTATGGATTTAAGACCCTCTTTAATTTCCGACACTCTACAGAGATGTCCCTCATCACAACCAATCCCTACGACTTCCCCATGTGCAGTCAGGGTCAGATCACAGTGGCCAGTATTGATGACAAAGAGGAGTTGGTGGCCACAGATGTGAGTTATTCCTAAGTTTTTTTTCTTGACAATGAAAGTCTTAGTATGAACATTTTATTCAATGTGCACCTTGTAATTGCAGACTGCCATTGACATCCTGGGCTTCACTAATGAGGAGAAAATGACCATTTACAAGCTGACTGGTGCTGTGCTCCACCATGGTAACATGAAATTCAAGCAGAAGCAGCGTGAGGAGCAGGCTGAGCCTGATGGCACAGAGGGTAGGTTTAAAAACTATACTGACTTGTATGAGTTCTAGCAATAACCATTTTTGCCCTGGTTTTGATGAATTAGGAGAGGTTGTGCATTGCCAAAGAGCGATCATGAACATGAGACATGGTGTGCCCTGCTTCCTAAAAAAATCTTCAACGTAAAATAAGTTCTAGAAATAGCCACTAAAACATGGACAAAGTAGAACAAAGCCTGCCTGTGATGTCAAATAACACAAAGAAATTGTAGTTCAACTGTGGCTGTTAAAGAGGATGCCATTTAGCCAAAAGGATCATTTCAGTACCCAGCCTAAATACAAGTTCTAATTGGGCTTGTAGAATTGCACCAGAATTTTGGTAAATTAAACTTGAATATATTCTGTTTCTATATATATGTATAAAGAACAATGTACAATACTCCATTCATCACTTTTATGTCCCCTTTAAGAGAGGTTTATTGGAAGTACCAATTTGACATGTGCACATCGTTCATACTGTAGTAATTATTTCTTCTACTTATTACCTGCAGCTGCCTGTAAAAACTCTAAAACAAAGAAACCCTTTCTAACATTACAAGAGTAAACACTGTTGTAGTTACATTTTTATTTACAAAAATATACACTTATTGGCAAAATCACTAATTTTAACAGTGTTTCATTGTTTAAAGATGCTGACAAAGTCGCTTATCTCTTGGGCTTGAATTCTGCTGATATGCTGAAGGCTTTGTGTTACCCAAGAGTGAAGGTCGGAAATGAGTTTGTCACCAAGGGTCAGACTGTACCACAGGTATTATTTCTTCCACTACAAGGTGTAGATATTGTTTGGAAGAAAATTTACTTTTGATTATGCTTTTCTGTCATCATAAATATTCATCATGATGTGACAACCGAGACCAATACTTTGGAATCTTGTTTAGGTCAATAACTCAGTTATGGCCTTAGCCAAGTCAATCTATGAGAGGATGTTCTTGTGGATGGTCATCCGTATCAACCAGATGTTGGACACAAAGCAGCCAAGGCAGTTCTTCATTGGTGTTCTGGATATTGCTGGCTTTGAGATTTTTGATGTGAGGACAAACCTTTAATATTTCAAATAAAAAACGTATTTCCACTCATATTTCCACCAACATTATCCACTTCTCTTAACTCAATTTGTCTGTTCTCAAATAATAACATTTCTCCACACACAGTTCAACAGCATGGAACAGCTGTGCATCAACTTCACCAATGAGAAACTGCAACAGTTCTTTAACCATCACATGTTCGTTCTGGAGCAAGAGGAGTACAAGAAAGAGGGCATTGAGTGGGAGTTCATTGACTTTGGCATGGACTTGGCCGCTTGCATTGAGCTCATTGAGAAGGTGAATTTGGATCAATGATACGGACCCAGATCTATACCCGTATACTGTTTTTTGATGTTCACTTTTTAACCCAAGCAACGTTATTGTTTTTCTAACAGCCCATGGGTATCTTTGCCATCCTTGAAGAGGAGTGCATGTTCCCCAAGGCTTCTGACACCACTTTCAAGAACAAGCTGTATGATCAGCATCTTGGCAAGTGCAATGCCTTCCAGAAACCCAAGCCTGCCAAAGGCAAGGCTGAGGCCCACTTCTCCCTGGTGCACTATGCCGGCACTGTGGACTACAATGTTGAGGGCTGGCTGGACAAGAACAAGGATCCACTGAACGAGTCTGTGGTGCAGCTCTACCAGAAGTCAGGAGTGAAACTGCTGCCTATTCTTTATCCACCTGTTGTTGAGGGTAACTAAAACTATTGTACAAGTCTGAGCTAATTCAAAAATGTCAATTTGTTTACAAAAAAAAAGACAATTTCTATTTGATTCAATTATTGACTTTATCATTTTATGTTAACAGAGGCTGGTGGTAAGAAGGGTGGTAAGAAGAAGGGTGGTTCCATGCAGACTGTGTCCTCACAGTTCAGAGTATGTATATCTAGCCACTAACAAACAAATCAGTTAATTCATCTTAATTAACGGTAAAGGATAATTATACTGCATTCCTCTTAACAGGAGAACTTGGGTAAACTGATGACCAACTTGAGAAGCACCCATCCTCACTTTGTGCGCTGCCTGATTCCAAATGAGATTAAGAAACCAGGTAAATGGCTTCTGGTGAGAATGTTCACATGAGCATGTACTGTGTACAGCCTCAATTTATGTAAAAAAATCCTTTTTTGACAGGTCTTATGCAGAACTTCCTGGTCATCCATCAGCTCAGGTGCAATGGTGTGCTGGAGGGTATCAGAATCTGCAGAAAGGGTTTCCCAAGCAGAATCCTTTATGGTGACTTTAAGCAGAGGTGAACTGACAAAGAAAAACACTGAGGGGGGAGGGGTTAGCATGTGTTCAATTGCTGTGAAGTCCAGAAAAACTCCTCTTATTTCTATTTTACAGATACAAGGTGCTGAATGCCAGTGTCATCCCTGATGGTCAGTTCATTGATAACAAGAAGGCTGCTGAGAAGCTCTTGGGATCTATTGATGTTGATCACACCCAGTACAAGTTTGGGCACACTAAGGTAAAATCCTAATAGCAGATCCGTAATTCAAAATGAGTCATACATCTTTCTGTGAGTCATACATCTTTCCATATATGCTGCTCATGTAGGTTTTGTTCTTAACTCAAAGGTGTTCTTTAAAGCGGGTCTTCTGGGTACCCTTGAGGAGATGCGAGATGAGAAACTGGCAAACTTGGTCACAATGACTCAGGCTCTTTGCCGTGCATATCTGATGAGGAGGGAATTTGTCAAGATGATGGAGAGAAGGTTACTTGCAAGCACTGAAATAATTAGAAATGTTGTTAGCAATTCAGTGGTGTTGACATTGAAACTTTTACATTATTTGAAAAATTTAACTGAAATAAAAAAAAAATAGTAAGCACCACTTCTTGTATATGGACTCATACCATTTGTCAAACCTTAACTAGCTACTAATACATGCAATTCAAATGTGATATGTAATTCATAGGGAGTCAATCTACACCATCCAGTACAACATCCGCTCCTTCATGAATGTCAAGCACTGGCCATGGATGAAGGTTTACTACAAGATCAAGCCTCTTCTAAAGAGTGCAGAGACAGAAAAGGAGCTTGCTAACATGAAGGAGGAACTTGTTAAACTCAGAGAGGATCATGCAAAATCAGAGGCCAAGAAAAAAGAACTGGAGGAGAAGATGGTCGCTCTGGTGCAAGAAAGGAATGACCTGCAACTCCAAGTGTCATCAGTATGTTGGCATTTTTTAAATATAGTTTCCAATATGTAAATCCTTACAAACATATTTTTCATGGTCATACCTCCTTTCGTCCTTACAAATCACTGTAAGCTAGTGTTATAATTGTGGTTTTATTCTGAATTAGCTTTCGTCCTTTTGTCATATTTACTATAGGGCTCGGAGAGTCTGTCAGATGCTGAGGAGAGATGTGAGGGTCTGATCAAGAGTAAGATTCAGCTTGAGGCCAGACTCAAAGAGACTACTGAGAGACTGGAGGATGAGGAGGAAATCAATGCTGAGCTGACAGCCAAGAAAAGGAAACTGGAGGATGAATGCTCTGAGCTCAAGAAAGACATTGATGATCTGGAGCTGACCTTGGCCAAAGTGGAAAAGGAGAAACATGCAACAGAGAATAAGGTTTGGTACTTCATGAAAAGGCAGAAAACCAACATGTACTTTTGTTGACCAGGGCTCTTGGTTTGTGCTTTATAATGATATTATATATCTTCTACGAACAGGTTAAAAACCTCACAGAAGAAATGGCTGCACAGGATGAGTCCGTTGCTAAGCTGACCAAGGAGAAGAAAGGCCTCCAAGAGGCTCACCAACAGACTCTTGATGATCTTCAGGCAGAGGAAGACAAAGTCAACACTCTGACAAAATCAAAGACCAAGCTTGAACAACAAGTGGATGATGTGAGTTATGGGCCCAGTGTCTAAACTGCCAGTTAATGCAGTGTTTGTTCACTATTAGTTCACCATTAGTGAACAAAGTTACTAATTAATTAAGTAATTAATTACGTAATTTCACAGCTTGAGGGTTCTTTGGAGCAAGAGAAGAAGCTCCGCATGGATCTAGAAAGAGCCAAAAGAAAGCTTGAGGGTGACCTGAAGTTGTCCCAGGAGAACATCATGGATCTTGAGAATGACAAGCAGCAATCTGAGGAGAAACTGAAGAAGTAATGTAGAATTCCATTGAGCAGCTGTCATTAAACTCATTGAAAAGTTTCAGACGCATTACAATGATTATTAACCAAATACTATTGTTTTAATTTACAATGTAACAGGAAGGACTTTGAGACAGGCCAGCTTCTCAGTAAGATTGAAGATGAACAGTCACTGGGTGCACAGCTGCAAAAGAAGATCAAAGAGCTCCAGGTATGATAATAATTTCCTACCAAATTAAAATGGATTTCAGAACCTTCCTGTCTTGATTTAGTCATATTTTATTTTTGTCAACAGGCCCGCATTGAGGAGCTGGAGGAAGAGATTGAGGCTGAACGTGCAGCTCGTGCCAAGGTAGAGAAGCAGAGAGCTGATCTCTCCAGGGAACTTGAGGAGATCAGTGAGAGGCTTGAGGAGGCTGGTGGTGCCACTGCTGCTCAGATTGAGATGAACAAGAAGCGCGAGGCAGAGTTCCAGAAGCTGCGTCGTGACCTTGAGGAATCCACCTTGCAGCATGAAGCCACTGCTGCAGCTCTTCGCAAGAAGCAGGCTGACAGCGTGGCTGAGCTAGGAGAGCAGATTGACAACTTGCAGCGTGTCAAGCAGAAGCTTGAGAAAGAGAAAAGTGAATATAAGATGGAAATTGATGATCTCTCCAGCAACATGGAGGCTGTTGCCAAAGCTAAGGTTAGTGAGATGTAAACATGTTCATTTTTCAATCCGTCAACTTACATTTGCCACTTCATAAAGATGTGCTTTGATACCCGTGGAGTTAAGTTCTTTCTACTCGTACATTTTCACAGGCAAATCTTGAAAAGATGTGCCGCACACTTGAGGACCAACTCAGTGAAGTTAAGGCCAAGAGTGATGAGGGTGGCCGCCAGGTCAATGACCTCAGTGCTCAGAGAGCAAGACTTCAGACTGAAAATGGTATGACTTACACAATACAATGATTGATGTCTTATAAATAGTTTTTGAAAAGAATTGAATTGCAAAAGTTTGAATGTTTTTTAGGTGAGCTTGGTCGTCAGGTTGAGGAGAAAGATGCCCTTGTATCTCAGCTGACCAGAAGTAAACAGGCATTCACTCAGCAAATAGAGGAACTGAAGAGACTGAATGAAGAGGAGGTCAAGGTAAATAACTATGATTTATTGACAGAGAACATTGAAGACATGTATGTTATGTAAGACAATAACTACTATTTCACAAATAGGCCAAGAATGCCCTGGCCCATGCTGTTCAGTCTGCACGTCATGACTGCGACCTCCTTAGGGAGCAGTTTGAGGAGGAGCAGGAGGCAAAGGCTGAGCTTCAGCGTGGAATGTCCAAGGCCAACAGTGAGGTTGCTCAGTGGAGGTCTAAATATGAAACTGATGCCATCCAACGCACTGAAGAGCTGGAGGAGTCCAAGTAAGTACAACCCAAATAGTTTAGTATGCATCAACCAAACACACAAAGAAATTTATAGCATATGGATGTGCATCATTATGTTATCCATATGATGAGAACCATCATCTGACTCAGATCCATTGCTTTATCAGGAAAAAGCTTGCCCAGCGTCTACAGGATGCTGAAGAACAAATTGAAGCTGTCAACTCAAAGTGTGCCTCTCTGGAGAAGACCAAGCAGAGACTTCAGGGTGAAGTTGAGGACCTTATGATTGATGTGGAGAGAGCCAATGCTCTGGCTGCCAACCTTGACAAGAAGCAGAGAAACTTTGATAAGGTGAGGTATTTTACTAGACAGATTTAATGCACAAGGTGAGGAACTTATTCTGAACCTGAATCTTTATGCAGATAATATGTTGTGAATTTGATGTTGTAAGTTATCTTTGACTGAATGAACAAATGTGTTTGCCAAAGGTTCTGGCAGAATGGAAGCAAAAGTATGAGGAGGGTCAGGCAGAATTGGAGGGTGCACAGAAAGAGGCTCGCTCTCTTGGCACTGAACTGTTCAAGATGAAGAACTCCTATGAAGAGGCTCTTGACCATCTGGAGACTCTGAAAAGGGAGAACAAGAATCTCCAACGTAAGTTAAAGGCAAACCAAGCAACATTTTTAGGTTAATTTACCCGCTTCATAGTCACTGGTGGTTAAATGGCTCATTACAGGGTGAATGAAGACCACCTCTACCTATATTCTAACAAACCAGTTACTATACTTGCGATCTGCTTATTCAGCGAGCTGGTGAGCCAACAAAACGTATGGTGAATGAAACTGAAATCGTGTTTATTAACATGTAAGTCAACGTAACTCTACAAAAATTAACGTTGCTGGTTCCTAGTCTTTGGTCTGCAAACAAATCCACATGAATTGGTCAGAATGTACAGGCTTGCCTGCTATGCCTTTACAACCCAAGACATAAAAGCAGGGATAAAATGTGTGGTAATTGCCATTTACATATTTGTTCTCTTTGGAATAATGAAAGTATAATAAGGCTCATACTGTAAATTACATTCACAGAGGAGATCTCAGACCTGACTGAGCAGCTGGGTGAGTCTGGAAAGAGCATTCATGAACTTGAGAAGGCCAAGAAGACTGTTGAGACTGAAAAGTCTGAGATCCAATCTGCCCTCGAAGAGGCTGAGGTAGACATTTAGGCAGCCATAATATAGACAATATGTGATGCCTCAGAAAGGAAACTATTTTCAAATTCAGATGCATTGCTTTCTCATTTAGGGAACTCTTGAGCATGAGGAGTCCAAGATTCTTCGCGTTCAGCTTGAGCTGAACCAAGTCAAGGGTGAAATTGAAAGGAAGCTGGCAGAGAAGGATGAGGAGATGGAGCAGATCAAGAGGAACAGCCAAAGGGTTATTGAATCCATGCAGGGCACTCTGGACTCTGAGGTTAGAAGCAGGAATGATGCCCTGAGAGTCAAGAAGAAGATGGAGGGAGACCTCAATGAGATGGAGATTCAGCTGAGTCATTCTAACCGCCAAGCTGCTGAGTCCCTGAAACAACTAAGAAATGTGCAGGGTCAGCTCAAGGTCAGTAATATCAATAAACAAGATAAGATAAATTCTGTGTAATAAAAGTATACTGTAAATATTAACTTTTCTCTTGACATATATTGTCTCCAAGGATGCTCAACTGCACCTTGATGATGCTGTCAGAGGCCAAGAAGACATGAAGGAGCAGGTGGCCATGGTGGAGCGCAGGAATGGCCTGATGGTAGCTGAGATTGATGAGCTGAGATCTGCCCTAGAGCAGACAGAAAGAGGCCGCAAAGTGGCTGAGCAGGAGCTGGTTGATGCCAGTGAGCGTGTCGGCCTTCTGCACTCCCAGGTAAGGAGAGGGGTGTTAAAAAAATAATGAGCTTAACATTTAATAATGATAATAACAATAATAATAACAACAACAACAACAAGAACAATAATAATAATGATGATTTGCAAATTCTAGAACACAAGTCTGATTAACACCAAGAAGAAGCTTGAAGCTGACTTGATTCAGGTCCAAGGTGAGGTTGATGATATCGTCCAGGAGGCCAAAAATGCTGAAGACAAGGCCAAGAAAGCCATCACTGATGTAAGCATTATTTCCTTTTAAAATTGGGTAGGTGTATGCATGAGATAAATATACAGTTTTAGTCATTTTAAATTTGTCCCATTATTCAGGCTGCCATGATGGCAGAGGAGCTGAAAAAGGAGCAGGACACCAGTGCCCATCTGGAGAGGATGAAGAAGAATCTGGAGATCACTGTGAAGGATCTGCAGCACCGCCTGGATGAGGCTGAGAATCTGGCCATGAAGGGAGGCAAGAAACAGCTCCAGAAATTGGAGTCCAGGGTAGGCAGCTATATTTGAGATGATCCTTCACATTTGATAAATAAATAGATGTCCAGGTCTGAAACATTTAAGTTCTTCATTTTAAGGTCCGCGAGCTGGAATCTGAAGTTGACGCTGAACAGAGACGTGGTGTTGATGCTGTCAAGGGAGTTCGCAAGTATGAGAGGAGGGTCAAGGAATTAACCTATCAGGTAGAGTATCCACTCTTCGCTTTCTTGAACAGTACCAAACTCTTACATTCATTCCACATGATAATGATGCAAAGAAAAAAATTTATTTTGTAAGCCAGGGTTAAATTTTGCGGGCAGCAGCCAATAAGATTTTTTGAGGATTGGGCAAATAGTTCTTCTGGAGGTCTCAGACCAGCTTTGGATTATAGGGGTTGTGGTTGCACTGGGCTGTATATTTCATAAGGCTATCAATTGCCAGTTGCCAACTGACAGTCAGAATACTGAACACAGGCAAGCATAGTATTACATTTTTTATAACCTGCAGGTTATCTGCCTCATTTAAAGCTTACTGGCGTTTTCTAGGATTCTGACTGGATCTGATCTGAACATCTGTCACTCAACACAAGCCTACCAACCAATCATACCAACTCCCAATGAGTTAGGTCCAACCCACCTAGTTATGCGCTACACAAGTTAAAGTAGTAGTAAATGCTGCGCGGTGCTTCTTGTCACATGCATGTAAAGAGTTTGACAGATGCATACTGAAAAATGGTGAGCAATTATGTCACGTTATGGAGTAGATACTTGTTAAATTCTAAACATGTGAAGAACACATTTGTTTGTCTGTACATTTCAAGTCTGCAGCATGTTTTATTAAACTAGTCTTGATAATGCAATAGTCAATTTTAAAAGGGTTAGGGTTCAATTGTAGTGTTGGATTGGAGTAGTTGCATCGGTCTGAGTTTGGTTTGAGTACAGTAGACATTTGAGTACAATAGACAATTGAGTATAGTTGACATTTAACAGTGAATTTACTTTGGATTGACTGTCCTGAAATAATGACAAGTAATGCATAGCCAAACATCTAGCAAAGAAAGTATTTGTCAAGAAATACATCAACTCTTTTTGAAATTGTAACAATTACACCTGAAGGCAGTTTAGGAGTAATAAGAGCAACACAAATACGTAGAGCAGGGAAGAGTATTTTGAGATACTTTGAGTTGAACTGTTAGCACAGTTAGCACAGGTAAGCTCTTCCAATTCAAGTCTAATTTAAGTTTAACTGTAGATACCAAAATGCTTTTTGCCTTCTTTATGTGTTCTAGTTGTTCTTTATTTCTCATACATGGCCTTTGCAAGAAACAGGTGAGATTTTGAATTCCGCTTTTTGAAAACAAGGCCTGAAACACAATTTTCTCTTTAGACTGAGGAGGACAAGAAAAATCTTTCCAGACTTCAGTCTCTGGTTGACAAGCTGCAGTTGAAGGTCAAGGCCTACAAACGGCAGGCTGAGGAAGCTGTGAGTGGTTTCTTCTAAAACTAACATAAAAAAAATCTCACAGGATTACTATGTTTGTCTTGGTTTCTCTATATTAAATTAACTCTACTTACATCTGCACTTAACACAGGAGGAACAAGCCAATACCCACCTGTCCAAGTTCAGGAAGCTGCAGCATGAGCTGGAGGAGGCTGAGGAGCGTGCAGACATTGCTGAGTCCCAGGTCAACAAGCTCAGGGCCAAATCCCGTGATTCTGGAAAGGTAAATAAATTTACACAATATTTTAGGCTTTATTTGCACATTACTTGTTGTAAATGTATACTTAATTTCTTGCCATTCATGTTCTCTTTTCAAGGGCAAAGAAGCTGCAGAGTAAACCTTCAAGTCGTGTGGCTTGTCACTCATCTGGATATAATGTCCTGCTTAAAGTGACTATTCTGTAACTAGAACCAAATAAAATTTTACCTTATTACAATGCAAGTTTGCATTGTACTGTTATCTCAAGTCTTCTTCTTCTTCTTTTAACCATAACCATTACATGATTAATAGCTTCAACTGTTTAACATAGAAACCTCTTTCAAGTGTTCTTATGTAGATCTACAGAAGGACAATCAGAAAACAAATTATCCCCCCAAATATTGAGCATGAAGACATCATAAGCAAACACTATTCAGGTTTTTCACCCACCTACGTCATAATGCTCACTGGTAGGCTTGGTAGGCAGCTCGTAGGCAAAGGTCAGAATGAAAAGCTTCATTGTGCCCCATTAATCTGTTGACTCTTTACTGTTGTATTTTTTAATTAACGAAGAAACAACAAACAAGGCTGATATTATTTTGCATATTTGCAAACGGTTGTTAACCAAATTATAACTTGGAACTTAAAGACCCATACTCATTTTGTACATTGCAGCACATGTCAGTGATGAACTTATTACACTTGTTTTCAACAGATTGCAGGTGCATATGTGATATAAATCAGCAGCGCTACTAAAGTATCACTACACACCACAAGCCTACCTGGTGAACACCAGCATTATGCAGTGTTTCCTCAAAAATAAAACAGAATAAATGCAGTGACCCTACATGAAAATTTTTTAACTGTTTATTAGTGCAAAGATCTCAGAGATCTCAGGGTTATCCCGAATTCATATGTCCAGCCTACCATTCTGGCTGCATCTGGCATAATCACTCAGAAGCTTCTATTGACCAGCTTGACATGTTGCCTACCAAGGGTTAAATGACAGACGTCACAATGGCTCAATACGTCCTCTGAAAAACCTCAACAGATCCATTTATGGTTTGCAAACAGTGCTACCTATGGTTTGCAAACAGTGCTACCTAAATTCACCAGGAACCATGTCTCCTGCAGCACCAGAGGAGACAAAACACTGGATCATCTACACCAACATTGCTGGTGCCTACACAGCAACTCCCCTCCCCTGCCTGGGACAGTCTGATCACCTCTCTTTGTTTCTCACCCCGAGGTATTCACCGCTCATCAACCATGTGAAACCAACAAAGAAGACCATCAAGGTGTGGCCAGCGGGGGTAGACTCTGTACTCCAGGACAGGTTCAAAGACACGGACTGGAGCAGATTTACCTCAGTGGCCACTGAAGGCTCCCATGTGAACATTGACTCTTACACCTACTCAGTATTGGATTACATCAACACCACAATCGACAGTGTTACTACTGAAAAGCAGATCACCACGTACCCAAATCAGAAACCATGGATGAACAGGGAAGTGCGGCTTCTACTGAAGGCACGTGACAGTGCCTTCAGATCAGGGGACACACAGGCCTACAGTACATCCAGGGCTGACCTGAAGAGGGACATCAAGAAGGCCAAGCACAGCTACAAGCTGAAGGTGGAGGAACACTTCACAACATCTGCCCCCCGACGCATGTGGCAGGGCATTCAGGCCATGTCTGACTACAAGCCCAGCAACTCCACACAGACAGCCATGGATCTGTCCTTCCTCAACGAGCTAAATGACTTCTATGCTCGCTTTGACAAGGACAACAAGGATAAGACTGCCATCACCCTCCCCTCTGACGACCACCATACTCTCACACTCACTGTCACAGATGTCCACAACGCACTGAGCCACATCAACGCCCGTAAGGCCGCTGGACCTGACGGCATTCCTGGACGCGTGCTGAGAGCCTGTGCTGGGCAGCTTGCAGGGGTCTTCACAGACATCTTCAACAGGTCCCTGGCCCAGGCAGCAGTACCAGCATGCTTCAAAACCACCTCGATAGTGCCAGTGCCGAAACACTTATCACCTACGTGTTTGAATGACTACCGCCCTGTAGCACTCACGCTCAGTGATGAAGCGCTTTGAACAACTGGCACACCTCAAGAAATGCTTGCCGCCCACACTGGACCCTCACCAATTTGCCTACAGAAGCAACAGAAGCACAGAAGATGCCATATCCACAGCGCTTCATTGTGTGTCCTCACATTTGGACAGTAAGAATGCATATGCAAGAATGCTGTTTGTTTACTTCAGCTCAGCATTCAACACAGTCATCCCCTCCAAGCTAATCGCCAAACTCGTCGACCTTGGAATCAGCAACCCCATCTGCAACTGGATCATGGACTTCCTGACCAACAGACCCCAGTTTGTTAGGTCAGGCCAGAACCGGTCCACCACCCTGTCACTGAGCACCGGTGCACCACAAGGCTGTGTGCTATCCCCATTCCTCTACTCCCTTTTCACCCATGACTGCAGGCCTGCGTATGGATCCAACTCCATCATCAAGTTTGCAGATGACACCACGGTGATTGGACTCATCAGTAACAACGATGAGTCTGACTACAGGGAAGAGGTGAAGCACCTGGCTACATGGTGTGCTGACAACAACCTGCTCTTGAACACCAGCAAGACCAAGGAACTCATTGTGGACTTCAGGAAAGAGAAGGGAAACACCCACGACCCCATCCACATCAATGGTATGGCTGTGGAACGTGTCTCCAGCTTCAAATTCTTGGGGACCTACATCTCCGAGGACCTGTTCTGGTCGACCAACACCTCAAGCCTGGTCAAGAAGGCCCACCAGCGCTCTTCTTCCTAAGGACACTAAAGAAAAACCACCTGTCCACTGGCATCCTGAGCAATTTCTACCACTGTGCGATCGAGAGCATCCTGACTAACTGTGTGACAGTTTGGTATGGAAATTGCTCTGTCGCTGGTCGCAAGGCTTTGCAGCGAGTGGTGAAAACTGCTCAGAGAATCACAGGGACTCCACTTCCTGCCATTGAGGATATCCATAGGAAAAGATGTCTGTGGCGGGCACGCAGCATTCTGAAGGACACCTCTCATCCTGCCAACAAACTGTTTCAACTCCTCCCCTCCAGAAGGCGCTACAGGAGCCTACAGACTAAAACCACCAGGTTCAGGAACAGCTTCTTCCCCACTGCCGTCATACTACTGAACTCTGTCCCCCACTGAACCTCACACTTTGCTTGGACTGCACATCTGTACATCTGTATATACTTAATACATCTGTACATAACTGTCTCTATAGCACATCTGTATATTACACTTACATTGAATCTCTATAGCACATCTGTATATTACCCTTACTATCTCTTCACCTTACATGTATATTGCTCTTCTGCCTATTTATTATTACTACTCTTATCTGTATATAATTTGCTCTTTAACTGTACATACTGCATACTGTATATACTGCACTTGCTGCTCTTTGCACTTCTGAATAGCCGGGTAAGACACATGCACTTGCAAAAATAAATAAATAAATAAAATAATACTTACTATATAAAATGATTTGTCCCGTCAGTGATCCAGTGATCCAACACCACCCCCCAGCTGCCACCGTTGTGTCCTTGAGCAAGGCACTTAACCCTAAGTTGCTCTAAGGGGGACTGGCCCTTAACAATTAATAGTTGACAAATAAGTCGCTTTGGATAAAAGCGTCTGCTAAATGCATAAATGGTAATCTTAAAAAGAACCAACAAGGCTAGACAGTTCTATCTTCTGTCCAATTGCAGGTCAATGACAAACGTCAGAAAGAAATGTCCATTAATACTGGTTTCTTAACTGGAAAAAAGTTTGGTTGGCTAATGTTATTGTCTTCATGACTTCATTCTTTAAAAATGGAGGAGGGAGAAAAAGAGAGAGGATGCAAACAAAGAATCACAGATTATTTCCAAGGGTAAGCTTGATCTGGAAATTCGTACAGAATAGGAAGAAAATAACCCAGAAAGGCTAACTGATAAAGAAAGGCTAACAGCCTATTTAAACCAGTAAATAGCCTAATGGATGTGTGGTTATGTGTGATAATGAATTTGACAATAAATATTTTAGTGTTTAATATAACTTTTAGTGTCTTCTAGTGACCATGTGAATGGACAGTTCCAGCCTGTCCAGGCCATCATTTACTATTTCAGTCATAAATGCTGATTTAAGCTGAAGTGACTCTAAGTATGACTTTCCAAATTCTTTATTTTCACCATGACTAGGGGAACAAAAGCAGCCAAGGGGATGGCTCAGAGCAGCATCAAAAGTTACCTCTCAGCTACATTTCAGCAGCCCAGCTCAGTTCAGCATCAGCACCACTGCCAAACAAAGCACAGCACAGCATCAGCACCCCTGCCCAGCCTAGCAGCACAGACCAACCAAGCAGTAACACCCACATATAACAGAATTGCCATATTGTTGGAGTATTTCACAGTATGAATATTTTTTAAAAAATCATGCCCATTTATCTATGTCTAACATGAAGTTAGGATGTTCTGAGTGCAAAGGTGCAACATCACGTGGTGTTTATAGGATATCAAAGGTGCAATTATTTTTCCAGTGAAAAAAATGCCATATCGGTGTAGAAAATAAATCATTAAATGGCAAGCAAATAAGTAAGTGACCCTGTCGTATCCAAACAGGGTGAGTCGATTTTTTTTGTTGCGCCGACACAAAATTTGAGTACCCCCACCCGCCAAATCCTACTTTAACCACTGGTTAGATCTGTAGACACCATGCTGCCAGTGAGTTTGTTTGCGTTGACAAGAGCCAAGTCAAAGTCGCTGAAATTAAGTGGTAGGTAACGTAACATTATTTACTAAGCCTGGAACAATCGTCTGCCTCCAGTATGACGTTGCTTCAAAAGGGGTCTGTAGGGAGGTAAAGTAATCTCATCACCCCCTGCTGGAAACGTTCCAACCTCAATGGCGAAATGAATGGGAATTAATTTTCCAAAAATTACGGTTCACACTCTGAAGTTAAGGCAGTTGCTTTCATATGTATGTATGTCTGGCAACTCTACTGATTCTGGTTATCATACTTCATTCTTCTCCCCTATTTTAATTGTTTCAATTTTTTTCTAACACGGTGTAGGGAACTACACCAGAAGCAGGTAATGCGTGTTAAGTTGTCTCTTCATTTGTTAGTCAAAACATTGATTTGCCAGACTCACCTAAAGAAAGGTAATGATGTTTGTCATGGGATTATAACCTCAGTTGGGGTACTACTCACAGAAAAAAATAATGTGTGCCTCATGTCCAAAGCCATGGTTCAAGCTAATCATGCTAATAAACAGTAAAAAAGGGCTAATCGTGTCGTTAATTTTTAACAGCACTGCACAGTGTAGATTTTTCCATATATACAATGAAAAATATTTTGGTGTACAAACTCGATGTCTTGTCTTTGTGGGATTTTTTTTAATAATCGGGTCTATGGGATTTTCAATAGGATAGGAAGCCTAAGTTCCACTCCTTCTGGTTTGCCCTATTGTCTGAGCATTAGGCTACTAAGATGCTAACAAAGATCTATCAATGCACTTAGTAAGAACTAAATGTGGCTTGCATGTTGCATGAGTCTCACATTCATGCTCAGATGGCAGATCTGGCAGATTTTTCTTTGCCTTCTCTGAACCTTTTAGGGGTGTTGAGTACCGGACAGCACTGGCCTACTTTCACCCTGCGTGTAATAAAATGTAAGGAGAAATCTGGTGTGAATCAATCCATAGCCTTGTTGTTTGAGGTCACCTAGTACTTTTGGTAGGAAAAAGAATAAGAGAGTTTGATACAACATCGATCGAATAGTAAACTGGCAGCTAACACTAACTGAATAGGTCACAGAAACTCAATTTCAGTTTCATTGCCCTATGCCCCATTCATGTATCTATCTATCAGGATTATTGTGACAGTAATTGTGACCAATGTAAATCTTGACCAATGTAAATCTTAGAACAGAATAGATTTTTTTTGACATGTCCAGCATGAAATTGTCTTTGGTATCTCCAATAAACACATGTACCACAGACACAATTCACTTAGGTCTACTGAAACATAACAAGCATACCAAGCCTCCATTCACCACCAAGTCAATCAGCCTATGCAAAAGTACATGAATTTCCACTTGGTGAGCTTAAACTTGCTGTGCATCCACATAGTGTATGTTATATTGTTTTTCCAGGTTGGGCTATGCCTCATGGACTGATGAGGCATAGCCCATTTTCTTGAATATTAAGATAGAGTCCTACCCCAAAAGAAACAGACAAAAAACGCTGACAAAGTTAAACCTTGTGAGATTCAAGATAAATCAATGAGTGTTGCTGTGGAGATACAGTACCGTCTTTTTATTCCTGCCTGGGTAACTGTTTGTGGGTGTGTCTATGAGTCTTGTTAATCATGGTTAATGGCTCCATCTTGTGGTCCTCCATTTTTTCTAATATATTCTGTTATTTAGAGACCAACTTTCCAACTATTTTCATTATCAACTGGTGTTTAAAATTTTGCACAATCTCAGCCATTTATATAATGATAATATGGTATATCCTCTATTGTAAAAAAAAAAAAAAGAATCCCTGCTTAAATACACATGTCTCTCCCTGGTCTATGAGTGAATGTGATTTATGGGAATCTCATGGCTTGTGTTTCTGTGACAAAGAATCACTGGCCACCTCCTGAATGTGATGGAGCTCT
Source organism: Tenualosa ilisha (assembly GCA_015244755.2). NCBI lineage: Eukaryota > Metazoa > Chordata > Actinopteri > Clupeiformes > Clupeidae > Tenualosa > Tenualosa ilisha. The sequence continues at coordinate 99,440 of PYXC01002289.1, read as the reverse complement.
TTTTTCCTGTTACTGGCAAATAGAAAGGCCAGACAACATGGATGGACTCAGTGTTTTGGATGCAGACAATTAACAACAAGCATTAACATTGTTTCATAAATGCAGAGTCCATCTAGTCTCCACTCCTATATTTTATAAATAAAAAAATAGTCATACCTTATCACCTACAGACTTGTGTGAAATGTAGATATTCTGTGACTGACAAAACTGAACGGAATCAGCTAAAACATGGGCAAACTTTGTAAAGCCTCTCTTTGCTAATGACACAGTTCTTAGTCTACTTCTATGATATCCCATTAAGAGAATAAAGGAATTTTGAAAGGTATTTGAGACCATTCCTCTTAACAGAATATCAAAAGTGAATCCAGACTCCTATAGAATTCTATTAGTTCACCTCACTGGGTTTCTATGAAGTTAAGACCTTCCTTACCATCTTTCACATTGTGTCTGCATTGGGAGCAGGATAAACAAAGGTCTTTCATCAGGCAAGTTTGTCACAGTTACGTTTTCCAGGAACTATTAATTTTTTAACCCTGAACAAGGCAATTTTTGGAGACATTCACTGACTGTCAACATGATTTACTTTATATTAATAATACTGTCTGATCCTGACCAATTTGTATATTAATCAGATCTTGACCAATTTTTCGATTTGATCCTGACATATTTTTTATAATTTTCGAGGTAAACTATAGAAGATAATAAAAGGTTGAGAATGAATTGGAAAGGCTTCAGTTGTTTAACATTGTATACAAATCAATAATTGTTTTATCATATCTATTTCATCATGAAACATTTCTTTTTCTTCCTCAGAATATATTTGCTTCCCATCAAGATTTTCATTTAGAGAAGATAAATTCCCAAACAATGATTTTTAAGACATCCCTGTACCCTGCCAGGAAAGGCAATAAATCTGAAGGCACTCTCTGTATAAAAAAACACAGAGTACTTGTGCCACATGTTTTCTTGCAGTGGAGTACATGGCAATTTGTTGTGCTTTAGGCAGCATGTGGTCTAATTTTAACCTGTGCGTTCCTGCACACTACCATTCCCTTCTATGATATGTGCTTATCTTTCCATCAGCATTTGTCCTGACACATAATTTTTGAACATTTGCTGCCATTCTAAACTAGGACGATGCAAAACCCTCTAAGTTCACTTGTGATAAATTTACAGAAATATATTTCTTGATAATAACATTCAAATTGCAGTTTGATAGAGATTACTGACAAATGATCATAAAGACAACTTATATAAATATTTCTGAAACTGGATTTAGAGGATTTTGCATTTAAACTCTTCATGTACACATGTCACTTTTGTCAATGTAAACAACGTGTCACTTTTGTACAGCAATTTATATTGTGAATAAGAGGAAAATACTGTAAGAACTGTAAGTAAACATTCAATCCCATGGCCACACACATGCATCTGTCAAGCTGAGCTTGATGTCTCTTCTGCACCTGTTGCAGCTGTCACTTATGAACTGGTTGAGTTCGTTGGCAAGACAGTCAGAAATAAACCTAGCAGTCACAGCAAAAATGTGGCAGTCATACACACCAGCATGTTGAGACCTCATGTGTCAATAAGGAACTTGATCAGATAGTCCTTACAGCAAGATACCTTGTATGGGACAGCGTCTTGGCGGTAAAGTTACATTCTGACTAGCAGCTGCTGGCACTCAACATAGCATTGCATGGGACAAGCCAGTAGGTAAGATATATTATCCTGACTTTCAAAATTATGCACTTGTTTTGAAGTTGTAAAATTAATATGTGGTTGTTAAAATATATTTATGTGCCATGCTTTGGTTAGCCAGTGTGTTTTTATAGGTGAAGCATGTGTGCCCAAGAATTTATAGTGAATTTAAAGTGAAGGTAAACATAAAAGGACTACATACACATGAGTTAAAGTTAAATTGAGGATGGTCATATCTGTATTGGTGATGTATGTACAGTAGGCCTGTACTTCAGTGTGTGTTTATGCTCAAACAAAAGTGTTTATATTTTCAGGCCAACATTAAAAAGCTACATTCTACCTTTTTGTACTGTTTTATTTAAACATTACCCTCAACACAGCAACATCTAAATTAAATTGCCAACATCTGTGTTTATCAAACCTGATGATATTATTCTTCACTTAAGAACACAGGAAATAAGGCCATGTTTACATGTATTTAGATAAAATGCTCTCCAAAGTGGAGATATTTGAAAATGCTGGATTCTGTGGATACATGTAAACGCAATTTTAAAAAATTAACAGATATAAAAATATCCTTTTAAAAAAAACATCTACATATGTGTAAACTGGGCCTAGGTCTGCTGCTGTAGCAGGCTTCCCACTGCTCCAGGTTATTGTGTGCTTCACCTCACTGTGAATTCACTGTGCACTGTGTGTTTCACTGATTCACGACTGGGATAAATGCAGAGACCAAATTTCCCTCACGGGATCAAAAGAGTATGTATTCTTATATAGTACTTCACCTCTCACCTTAATTACTAATCTACTGGGAAATGATTTAGCCATTATGAAATGCTTAGGGAAAGTGTTGAGAGGTAGCTGTACACTGGCAATAATTTATTCACTTGGGGGAAGTCTTGAAGAGCCGCTGATCCCTAAGCATCTACAGTTTGTCAGCAATGTCTGTCTAATAAAATGCGAACATCATAAATAGAACTTGTGAAGCTGTTAGCCAAAGGGACTGACACATACGCACACACACGCTCGGTGGGAACTATAAATCAGCTGTTGTATGCAACTGCTCCACTCCCGCCAAACCTTGCTGCTCAGATTACACCACTAATAAATGTTTTAGGAGTTTGAGGGCAACAGAGCAGCACTCTGGACTCTCATATATATGTGTTTTTTCTGTTTTGAAGATATTTCAATTACTCCATTTACCAATGGCAAGCAAATTGGCAAAAAAGCCTGAGCTGAAATAGCAATAGTTTCTTGCAGGTACTTGTTCTTTATATACATTCAGTCTGTGTGACTGGATGAGATGTAAAAGGAAAAAATGTTTGTTAAAATATTTCAATTAAAAATAAAATATCTTAGTATGTTACCAGTTTTACTGTGGCTTTGGTAAAAAGTTACCCTTGAGTACATGACAAATAAAAATGCGTTTTTTGAAATTTTAAATCCCTCTGAACATGCAAATATGGTGTAGGTTAGTGTCAGCTGGTGTAGCAATCCAAAAAGTATCTTTTTGAGCAGCCAACCCTAGCTAAACCTTTCAGTAGGTCAGTGTATGTCCAAATCTATTATCCTATTGTTTGACTGTGAGAGACTAGAGAGTGCAGCCAAGTGTGTAGCACATATTTATGACCAGAAGCCATTGAGTCATGAGACAGAGTGAGGGTGGTAGCTTCATGTGAGTTGTGACTTAAACCAATGTTTCCCAAACTTTTTTGCAGGGGACCCATTTTTTCAAATGGCAAATCACCATGTAAAATCAACCATGTGAAACTTGGCCCACATAACAGGCCTACATTACATTATCTTCTTGATTAAATAGCCTAAGACATAGGTTTTGCAGACATAACTCTGATATGGTGACCCACATGAAATCTGTTTGGGAACCAGTCAGTTAAACAGCATATCTGCTAAAACTCTAATGCTTTATCGTGAGCTATTTCTAATTGTGACTTTTACATGTGGGCAATTTACATTATTTGATCAAAATCATGCCTCATACCCATCACTAAAAGTCTCAACTGGCCTGTCAAAGCTGGCGATGCAGGATGCCAGCAACCCCACCTCATTTAGCATGAGATAATTATGCTTTCATAGTAACAACTAAGTGTTGGGTTTCTGTACTCCACATAAAAGGAAATGAACCTTGTTAATGGTCGTCTAGATAACATTATGTCAAAGAGTGGGCTCAATAGATTAATCCATGACAAATCCATGACAAAAGTTGGCTATAGAAGCACATCTCTCAAGTCCCAAGCAGTTAAAGTAGCCTGACAAGCCAGAGTATAACATCAAAATGTATAGTCTGGCCAAGGGGTGGAATCAGCAGTTGTCTTTCAAACTGCCTCTGTGCACTAATAAGCCGCTAAGTTACCGCTAGGGTATGTCTAGGTGACTCTCTATAAGGACAGAGTGATGTGATTGGTCCAATCAAACCTTGGAAGAAGACCTACTGAGGCCATATGGCTCGTGGCTGGACATACCGGCTGAACAAATATATTTGCTACCACTAGGGTAAGTCTACATTTCTAGGCTACAGTTCAAGTGCCACATTTGCAAATTTTTGCCACCTGACATGCGGGGTTGGGTGGGCTAATCTGGCAGCAATGTGTAAATAACACTGTCCTAATGTGTTGTATTCCTGTGTATATTAAAATGCATGTGTTACCAAACTCAGAAACCTGAGATCTAATTTGCAACATGCTCAACTCGAGAATGTATAGAAACGCATGTATGTGTGTGTGTGTGTGTATAGGCCAAATGGGCACATTAACACCCTGCATTACAAGCCCTGGACTTCCTATAACTTTATTACTTGCTTACTTGTTCAGATGTTGCCCATGTGATTCAACACTGGGTCAGAGTATACTCTGGAGAGTAGGGAGGCCTGTTTAGTCACTTAAGACCCATACTTTAGACGAACTGTAGAGTATTTATAAATGGAGATAAGCATGTCTGAAGCTTATCACCAAAACAGTTGCTCTCTTAGGTGTGCAATTGACCTGTACTAACCTTGTTTGGCATGGAGAAAGGACTTTGTTTCATTTCTGCTACTTTGCTATATTACCAAACAGAACAATGTAAGAAATGTGGGTAACACTTTACTTGACAGATCTGTAATAAGAGGATAGTTTTGTGGTAATAGTTTGGTAAGATCCTGGTAACAGCTCATAACTACTCACGTTACTGGATAATAGGCCTAACTGAATAATTACTGAGTAATTTGTTATGTTATTTCTAAACACTATTTGGCAGGGTAATAAGTAACAAAATGCTAATAATAATGAATTGTAATGAGATGGTAAGAATTAAAATGTAGTAATGAAATGGTAATATCCTGTATTAATTTCCAGTAATACCCAGTAATTACCTATGTGGTTTTATATAAATTACACGGGAATCAGGGCTGTAAAATACATTATTGCCTGTTTTAATTACAGTATAAGAGCTACTCCAAATAGCACTAGGTGAACAGCTAAGCTAGTTTGCCCATGTATGACAATTACTTTGATTACTTTAACTCCCTGCTAAAACACTCTGCTAAACTCCAATGAAATATAAAGAGAACATGACCTACACTAAATCATCAGCAAAACAAAGTTTGTGTACATTTTGCTGTGCACTCCCATAATCAGTTGTCAATATTATTCTTGAATCAGACATGTGGTGTGAGGCATGGTTTGAGGTTAGCTTTTGGCTACTTCTTTAATGTGTGCAAGTAGAAATAGAAGTGGGTGTCAAAATAAAAGATCCATCAATATAGTATACAGCAAATAAGGCATGGCAATGAAGCAATTTATACGTTTGTATTTTGAATATAAATTTTGTATATTTAGAACAGAAATTGCTGTGTGGGCTGCAGACTTGATATAAGTCAGAGATTCAAAGATTAATTGGCTATTAAACTAAACAAATTTGTGAAGAATATAAAAAAGTTTTTAGGGCAGAGTTTTATTTCTATTTCAGGCTTGTAGATTTGGGTTTGGGCTTGTGGATTTCAGAAAAGTTAGCTGTGCTAACTAGCATTATCTTGCCATGATCTTGTGAACTAGATATTTACTTTAATATTAATGTCAAAATGGCATATTTCTGTTTGGTTTATCATGGTCTTATCATGTTTCCATCACAAAAAATGAATCTAATTCAAGATCCAATGTCATTTTTGGAGTCGCTATTACACTGTAATAAAATACAAACAAGCAAAAATATATTTTACAGCCTTGCTTCTGTGTAATTTCTATGAAAGTATTTACTGAAAATGAATACTGGATCTTACCATGTCATTACTTCATTTTAAGCCTTACCATAAAATCTCACCATAACAACAAAGCAATTTGTTGTTACCATTTGGTTTTGACTCATTACCACAAAAAGTGAGTTATTGTTTAGAAATAACATATAATTAGTCAGTAATTATTCGTTATTATTTAGCTATTATTCAGTAATGTGAGTTGTTACCATGATTTTACCAACTTATTACCACAAAGCTACCCTCTTATTACCGATCTGTAAAGTGTTACGATTATACAATCCACATCAAGAGACATTTACCAACGTAAAAGACCTTTTTGTTTCAAATGTCACTTAATTGTTTGTTATAAAATCATAATATAACATACTGCATTATAGCTTTATTAAAAGAGGGTAACAATGAAGCATAGTGTAGCAATAAAGTAAATAAAGATTTTCCCAGGGACATTTTGTTAACATTGCTATCCTAAAGGGGATGGCTTGATTTTTGTTTGTTTTCAAAGCAGCTCTCATTCACAAATGGAGACCCAATTCATAGAGCAGTCAGTTCAGACAGTATCACTGGATGTGAGCTGGGAGTGAGGTCATATCAGTCTGTGGACTGCAGTAGAGAGTAGCTGGGTTTTCATTTAACTTATTTGCATTTCATATTCGCATTAACAAAACTTCGGCCTGGGAACATGCGCGTCTGCATGTTCAACTGTGTGATGCAAAGAAATTAACATTAGCTTAAGCAAGTGATGTGTTCCAACCAGCTGTGGGATCAGAGTCTATGGACAGAAGTGCAGTAATGCAAATATATGCAAATTAAACTGATTCCATCGCACTGACATCGAGAGTTAATACACCCCTCTTGAGCAAATAAAATTTAGGCCTATAGTTGTATTAGGGGACTGATAAAAATTAGCAGGTGTTTCCAACCGAGGATTTCTTATTTGCATGACTTACATGTGCATGAACTAGTTGGATGGAAACCCAGCTAGTGCTCCTCAGCTGTAATATTCAATTCAATTTAATTTATTTTATGTATATTTATACAGCGCCTTTTAGTAGCAGCCAGACATAGAGGTAAAGCCAAGGAGTGAGATCGATCATGGGGGTAACATTGGGAGGATCCATTTTTTACCGTGCCATTGTGAGGAGGGGTCAGTGGCAGGGCCTCAAGTTGGTTGCATTCTTCTTGGGGGGAGTAGGTGACAGGAGTCAGCCAGTGGGAGTCAGGGATGTCACTCAGCTGAGATGATTGTGGTGTAGGTGGACAGAGGAAACAAATGAGTAAGGCTACTTCACTGACCATATGTCATATGTGCATGTGTCATGTGTATCACATGGGAGAGAGAGAGTGGTGGCACAAGGCTGTAGCAGCATAACTAAGGTATGGTGCATGGCAACCCAACAGTACTGGAGGGATAGTTAGCGGCCGCCATGCCTTGCAGCTGGGGGCAACAGCAGAGGCAGCCCTCTCCAAAAGACCCATGAGGAGTGATGATCTACCGTGCACCATCCCTAACTATAGGGAGCAGTAAAGAGGAAGGTTTTAAGTCTAGACTTAAGGGTATTGAGAGTGTCCACTTGTCGAATGGGGTGGCGAAAAGCTCTCCCTCCTCTGGGATCTTAGGAGTCTTGCAGGGCAGTAAGGGACAGTAAGCCTATAATATATGTTAAGGCAAGGCCATGTAGGGCTTTATAGGTTAGGAGTGTTTTAAAATCGATTTGTCTTTTCATAGGAAGCCAGTGTAGGGAAGCGAGCATAAGAGATATGTTAATATTTTTTAGTCCTAGTGAGTGTGTGGGCTGTGGTATTTTGAACTAGCTGTAGGTTTCTAATATGAGTTTTGCTACACCCAGACAACAGAGCATTACAATAATCAAGCCTGTAATATTAATATTTTCACATCCTCAGATAGGAACTTTCTAACCTTAGCGATATTACTTAGATGAACAAAGGATATTTTTTAAATATATTTTATATGACTATTCAGAGAGCGGTCCTGGTCAATGATGACCCCGGTGTCTTTCTCTCTTGTGCAAAATGAGAGTGAATGGCCACTAAGTAAGTTTTGGTGGTGAGGTAAAATGTTATTCACCTGTTTAGGGGCTATCATCATAACTTCAGTTTTATCAGAGTTTAAACATAGGAAATTATTGGTCATCCAGATTGGTGTACAGTTGTTAGGCTTCATGGAAAGGTAAAGCTGGATGTTGTCCGCATAGGAGTGGAAAGTAATACCATGTTGCTAAATAACAGATCCCAAAGATGGCAAGTCGAGGGAGAATAAAAGGGGCCCTAGCACTGAGCCTTACGGTACACCATACTTTACTTTGGTATGGCATGATTATTCATTTTGAGCAAGTACAAACTGGTAGCAACCAGACAGGTACGATTTGAACCAGGCTAAGGCAGAATATTTGAAGATCATGTGTTAAAGCTTATGTTGTAGGACGCCATGGTCAACATTGTCAAAGGCAGCACTAAGATCCAATAAGATTAATATTGATATATATCCATTATCAGATGAGATAAGGAGGCCATAACAACTGTGCAAATGACAACAATCAATAACACATGAATTCAGCCTCTTAATATGTTGTGGAGATAAAGATAGTAAAGACAACTCTGGAAAATAAACAACTTTGGTGATATCTAGGTATATCTTTTAGAGTCTGCTTAGCACTACTCCTCCATACAGATTTTGTTAATTTTTGGGGCTGGCTCTATTAACAGTACATACATGTTCAGACATGCCAGAGTTACCCTTTCAGTTTATAAAATAACCATTTCACTTTCAGTATATGAGATAAAGGCCTCTACTGATTTGTTGGATTACCTTGCAACAACTGAGGGGGACTGCCAGCCCAATGCCCCTGAAAGCAATTCGTTTTGTAGTAATAATTGCAGACTGGTGGCAGACTCCGGAACTTCAGGAAACAGGTTTAATCGTTACAATGGCGTACGTCAAGGGAGACATAAGGGTTTCAGCCCGAAAGCATCCACCATTAAATCTAACTTAAACAATGAAAGTGTTCTACTTAAATACACTTAACTGATGGGAGTTGCATACAGTGAGCATACAGTTGAAGTACAATAGAATGAAAGGTGATTGGTTCTTTACCTGGCGCCATCGTGTCTAATGGGCCCAAGGATACACCTACAGCAATTAGCATTATGAAGTGGCTATCCAGTTGTATGTAGACACCAAGACTCAGAAATATTACTTATGGATTGTCCTGACCAGTCATACATTTTGACTATTGTACTCCTTGTACTGAGACCATAAAGATGATACCAAACATGAATAGATTCACATTTCATAACATACAGATATACATTCCAAATCTATCTGAGGTAAGTTTGTCTTTGCAGTGTAAACATGAACAAAAGGTTCTCCCCAGCCACAGGGGTACCAGCAGTTAATTTACATTGATCACCAGGGGAGGATGATCCCTATTGTTTCAGTGCCATGCCAAATGGTGGTGGCTTCCTGGCCGTCTGAGGCAGAATACACTTCTAAAATTATTGCTATCACCCCTATGAGCAATGATATAATAGACTCACCACTAAAATGGCCTTGGGGTGATCAAGGGGAACCAGAGGTTGGTTACCACAATACATTCTTTCATCTTTCATTCATTCTTTCTAACTTTCATCAACAGCCTGTAGGTGAAAGAGGAAATAGACTTCAATTCAATTCAATTCAGTTTTATTTATACAGCGCCTTTTACAATAGTATTGTCTCATGGCGCTTCACAGAAGGAGCACCCAAGAGCAACAGGGGCAAGGAAAAACTCCCTTATGTTCAGTTAATCTAGGAAGAAACCTTGGGCAGATCCACAACTCAAGGGGCTAACCCAACTGCCAGGGGTCATGGAGAAAAATTACAATCAGTAGTAACCATGACAGACTATAAGTTGCCTATGGTTTAGCTAAGGTTCATAATAGTTCATAATAGAGTATTATCCCACTTTTACATTACATGGTAATCAGTCTATAGGTGGTTATCAGGAATTATGGCTGGACAATGTAGCAGCGGCCAGGCATAGTGACAAACTCGAAGGAGTGAGATGGTTCATGGGGGTAACAGTAAGGGTCCATTTGACAGCGCCATTGTGAGGGGGGGTCAATCACGAAGCCTCAGGAAGGGGAGTCGGGCCCAGCATCGGCGTCCAGGAAGGTCCTCTGTGATGGGGAGTCGGTCCTGACATGGGCCTCCCGTAGTGTTGGTTGTAGTCCACTCAGGAGGGGAGGGTGAGAGGAGTCCGCCAGAATGAGGCAGGGATGACACTCAGCAAAGATAATTGTGGACAGAGGAAAATAGTGAATTAGGCCAGGCTCACACATCAGAAAGCAAATGTGTAATTTGGGCATACATACATGTGTATAAAATATATATATATACATATAAATATTGAGAGAGAGCTGAAGGAGAGAGAGAGGGAGTTGTACGGCATGACACATGAAGGTTGTGCGGCGGCGCTAGGCTATAGCAGCATAACTAAGGTATGATGCATGGTAAACCAGCACCACTGCAGGGATGGTCAGTGGCTGCCATGCCTCGCAACTGGGGGCAACAGCAGAGGCAGTCCCTTCCAAAAGACCCATGAGAAGTGATGATTTGCCATGCACCATCCCTAACTATGGGAAACAGTAAAGAGGAAGGTTTTAAGTCTAGACTTAAAGGTATTGAGAGTGTCCGCTTGTCGAATGTGGGGGGGGAGATTATTCCACAGGAGGGGTGCACGGTAACAAAAGGCTCTTCCTCCTATCGTAGATTTTGATATTCTTGGGATTACAAGGAGACCAGCATTTTGGGATCTTAGGGTTCTAGGAGGGTGGTAAGGGACAAGTAAGTCTTTAATATATGTTGGTGCATCGCCCTTGAGGGCTTTGTAGGTTAGGAGGAGTATTTTAAAATCAATTCGACTTTTAATAGGGAGCCAATGTAGGGAAGCAAGGATAGGAGAGATACGTTCGTATTTTTTAGTCCTGGTGAGAGTTCGGGCCGCAGCATTTTGTATTAGTTGTAGGTTTTTGATGCAAGTATTGCTACACCCAGAGAACAGAGCATTGCAATAGTCGAGCCTGGAAGTAATAAATGCGTGTATTAATTTTTCAGCGTCCTCAAAGGATAAGAACTTTCTAACCTTAGCAATATTTCGTAGGTGAAAAAAAGATGTTTTTGAAATGTGTTTTACATGACTATTTAGAGAGAGGTCCTGGTCAATAATTACCGCAAGGTAAATAGACCATGATAAAGAGTACCACTGTCTAAACCAAAATGTATGTGTGTGTGTGTGTGTATACCTGTGTAAGTATTACTGTAACGTGTAACTAGGTGTGAGTTGAATGTCCAAAAATACTAAAAAGCTTCAGGAGAAAGTATTAAAAAGCACCTTTGGGCCTCTACACCAGCAGATTAAAAATAAAATTGAGGGACAGAGTGATAGAACATAAGAATGCGATAAGGAGTGCAAACCCAGCCTACTCCATGGCCCATTACCAGCAGGCCGGGCACTCTACCCTCTCCCCAAGAAGTGAAGACCAACTCTGATGTGAGACATTTTGAACCAGCATTATTATTCAGTGCCACTAAATGAATAAAGTGACTTTTCACCCTTTTGTAGCTATGTGTACATTGTTTTGTACACTTTGCATTGTATGTTTACGTCATGGTTTGTAAGTTGTCAAAATGGACTGTGACTTGTTTACTGTTAATGGACACTTGTGATATCTGCTGTTTGTGTCTGATTAGCTTGTTACACTTCAAAAGGTTGACTCCATACATCTAATGGGGCAACAGGGCACACGTTTTGTACCCTGGAGAAGGCTAATATGGCCATTACACATTGGCCCATGTGTTTTCTTTTACTGTAAAATGCCTTATTAAAGGCTTGGATATGTGGATAGGATATATGATGAGTGTGGTCGTGTGTGTGTGTGTGTGTGTGTGTGTGTGTGTGTGTGTGTGTGTATGTCTATGTGTGCGTGTGTATGTGTATTTGAGATATGTGTTTTTACACACCCACAGCAAAATTATTTACTTTCCATGACAGTCATTTAAAGTCAGCCAACTCATCTGGAGTGCCCCAACAGAGTGTAGCTGTTGGCCAATCATCACGTTACAGCGGTTACAGTAGCATGCCCTCTACTTTCTTAGATTCAAATGTTATGATAGTTGAGCTCTTCAATAAAAGTTGGCTCTTAGTATTATGGCAAATTTATTATGGCATGTTGACCTTCACTGCAAGCTCTTGCTTCCTTGGTAGCCTAGATTGCTTGGCACTATGAGTGAAATATTAAGTGCTGTTGACATGCCCATAACTTTAATTCTATGGCTATGTTGGGCTGTACTCATACAAGAACTTGATCCTTGCCAAATTAAGCTCCCCTACTTATTTTCATCAGTGTTAAGAAGGTTTCCAAATTATCTACATCTTCTCTCAGGACAGATACAGAAAAACAGAGGTCAGTTAATGTTGCATTTTTATGTATAAGTGGTTTATACCCTTACTTCATAAGATTAAATACTACCTCGTAACACTCTCTATGAACACAGCAGAGCCATTGATGATGAGGGGGTACAGATGATCTCTACACGCCCAGAACTTTATAATCAGCTCTATGATCTTATTATGTTTATTTGATTTCTTTCTCTGTTTTATGTTTCCTCATCATGTGTCCTTGTATATTTTTGCAGTCTATTAGTGTTCTATATGGGTGCATCAGTAGGTCAATTATCTATCCTTGTTGTCCTTGATACACATCATTGCAAATGAAACTGATTTCAAATAAATTGTAAATAAAACAATTTTGAAGCTGAGCCTTCATTCACATCAAATTTAGCCTGGGGACCAGACTGTTCTCGGAGATAATTTTTCTCATATATCAGGCTGGTATTGATCAATGCACAAACATTTATCTGGAGTGCATAGATTAATGCTTTTATTTTAGTTATTGAAAGAGCTTAGTAACTAGTGACAGATCCAAATCAACTAATTTCTGTCAAAACAGTCAATACATCATTATGAACATGAGTTGCTTACTTGAGGGCAAGTTCCCAGAGAAGATGTGAGATGTGAAATGTTTGAAGTTTAAGGCAAAAGAGTCTAGACTACATGTTGGCACAAGGGTGTTCCCAAAGAGGAAATGCTTTGTCCCATTGCCAGTATTCCTAGTGACTCACCAAACAGTGTTCCTTTCATGTGCCCTCATAAACCATCCCTATACAGTGATCACTTAAGGAGAAAAGTTTGGCCAAATAATTAAATGTATTCTGCTGAGCTACACTTGGACATACTTTGCCATACTTTAAAAGTCACAGAAAGGTAGGATGAATAAAACCATCCAGAATTATATCATGACTCTGAAAATGATTTAATAAACTCAACTGACAATTATCACTGAATTTCTCATGGTGATGGCTGTGCAGTTGCCCCCTTTTATCAGGCATTAGAAAGAAGAGCAAGTGAAATGTTCTCTACAGTGGTTCAGCCCTGAGACCATGTTTGTGCAATGTGCCTAAGTCATTTCAAACTTGACACTCTTCTGCAGTAAATTCTTGGCCTTGACTCGAAATAGTCTCCTACTCACAAACACTCACATTAAATCAGGAGAGCCACTGCAGTAGACCTGACACCATGATACTGCAGAGCTAATGTGTGTACTTGTTACTAAAACTTGTGCCAACTGGTAGTGGAACACCACAGCAATTCCAGTGATGTGAATGTGACAGAACATTATGGACGAGCAACTATTATTATTATTTCAGTATTTTATTAGATATATGTTTTATTTCAATATTTTGTACAATCTGTAATTTAACCTCTACAGCTAAATAGCTAAATACAGCAAATCACATTTTACATTTTACCTCATCAGTACATCATAGATATACGTTACCCATCAGGACCAGAGGATTTCTTGCCATTTAACCTTAAAAGAGCTTCATACACCTCCTGCGTTGTAATATGAACAAAAATGATCAAGATCAAAATGAAAAGGGAAAAGGTACAGTTTGGTAGCACACTATATGGGCATAGTGGTTAAGGAAATCTAGCTCATACGTAAATGTATCCCTAGAGCCTAAAGACAGGGATTTTAGAACTGTCCAAAATTTATAAAGGGTAGGCTGAGATGAGAGACACATTTATTTCTCATGAGAATGTGTCAGGTGCCTAAAATATTGCCTGTCTGAGCTATTTTTGGATTTCATTACAGTTGCCCAAGCATGAATTAGATCAGACAACTGATTATTGGGTTATATATGGATTATTGCGCCTTTTAATCTTATATTTTCTAAGAGAAGCATGCTTGTTTATAATATCAAAAAAAAAAAAATGATTTAAAGTATTGCAATGCTATCTTGGGGTCCAGGATCAAATTTACCCTAGTCCAGTCAAATGACAAAGATGAAGGTAAAGCTTGTTCACAGAACAACTTTAGATTTTTCTTAATTATAATAGGCAATTTACATTTACATAACCTGATATCTCACACACCAGCAATAACACTGCAAAAACAGCAGTAGCTTTGTATTTCTGCAGCATATTGCTTAAAAACAAAACAAGGAACATAGACTTTTTTGGATTTTTAGGGTTTGGCCTAGTAGCCGCATCTATAATTTGGGTAAAAATTCACTGAATTACAAAAAGACAAATAAATCGGATACAGGAATTAGCCAGTCCCAGTTTAAGTCACCCATTAAAACCAGTTCAGTATTGTTTATGAATGACAAACAGTTCGACAATGAGGAGTGTATCCTTTCATGCAGAGGGAGGTCAATAACATCCTGCAACTGTCAAAACAAAATTTTGCAATAATTAAATTTTCAATACTGGCAATTAAAATTGTTTGCATTATGAATGATACTGGTCCATTAAAAATCCTACATCACAATTAGCACCTGGGCTTCTCTCAGTTAATAAATGCAGTGAGTTTTCATCTTTTTTTTTAAGGTAGAATAAGACTGAATATAACTTTGCAATTGCAAATAGCTCAAAACCTAGAACCAATGTCTTCAAAGAGAGGGGAACTCAACTTTATGTCAACTTTTAGCTTTATTGACTATGGATCACTCACAATCTGACAACCAACTTTTAAAAGCTGTTCTACACATAGCAGCTGATGTGCTCCGGATCATACATTCAACCTTACAGAATGGCATTTTCCCCAAGTCCCCATTTTTCCCAAAGTCCCTACTCAAAAAGAATAACCTGAATGTTTCAACAGGCCCATATCCAATCTACTATTCATTTGGAAGATCGCTGAAAAAAAAGTCCAATCAATTAACTGCCCTCTTGACATTCAATTCAATTCAATTATACTTATACAGCGCCTTTTACAATAGTATTGTCTCATGGTGCTTTACAGCAAGATAGACTACAACTTGTCCATGGTTTTAGCTAAGCATCATAATAGTTCCAAAATATTGTGTGTGTGGGGGGGGGGGGGGGGGGGGGGTTCAGTCAATCGGGTAACAGTTGCCCTGAATCCTGAATAACATCATTATGTGAAATCTCAAAATAATTGCTCATTTAGTTAAGCTCATTTGTAACTTATTATATAGCACTCTCCGGCTGTCAAAATTAACAAAGCATTCTATCAGAAGAACGATGAGGTGGGCTGGCTGGGCTGAGGAGACAGGTCTAATCAGCACTGTCGCTGGTATCTGGGTCACTCTTAAGAATAGCATAGGCCTGCGGAAGTATTCCCCGTTTCATGCGCTGTTGATCTGGCAAGGCACCTCTACTGTTGTTCGACTGAAAGGCACACCACATTGGTTTTTAACATTTCTCCAGGAGACAGGAAAATCCCGGGGATTCCTGTTCTATTGGACAACATGGGTCGAAGGACCAAAGGTTTACCAGGAAAAATAATAATTGTGCAGATGCCTGTTTTTAGGATGCCTCTAGACTCCCGTTTTCGTAGACTGTGTTTGATTTACTTTTTTTTTTTACGTCTTTTTCAAGTCAAAGTCAGCTTTATTGTCAATTTCTTCACATGTACCAGTCATATAGAATAATCTCACTCTCTCACTGTAAAGACAAAATGCACAACAGATAAGACATTTCCTAACACTAAAGTAAAAAGGTGCACAACAGATAAGAGACACTTTTTACACTTTCACAAGCAGCAAAACATTCTGTGTGATGTGTTGCATTGGTGCAGAATGATGTGCAAAATGTAACAGTGCAAAAAGATATGTTGTACAACAACAATCTCCTTGGTCTTGCTGACATTCAGCTGGAGGTTGTTGTCTCTGCACCATGTGGTCAGGAGGTCAACCTCTATCCTGTAGTGGGTCTCAACATCTTGGTGATGACACCCACCAGAGTTGAGTTATTGTCTGCAAACTTTGCCATGTGATTGGTGCTGTAGGTTAGTGTGTAGTCGTGTGCCAGCAGAGTGAAGAGCAGGGGACTGAACACACAGCCTTGAGGGGCCTCTGTGCTCAGTGTGATGCTGCTTGAGGCGTTGTTGCATAGTGAGGGGTTGGGCCCCAGCTGGTCTAGTTTGCAGATGAGCTGTTGTGGGATTATGGTGTTGAATGCTGACATGAAGCTATGAACAGCATTCTCACATTTGAGTCCTTTGTGTCCAGATGAGTGAGGGGTGGGGGTAGGGCAGATCAGATTGCATCCTCTGTAGACTGCTTGGCTCGGTATGCAAACTGGAAGGGGTCCAGGATGGGGTAAGGATGGACTTGATGTGTAACATAACTAGCCATTCAAAGCACTTCATGACAATGGGGGTCAGTGCCACAGGGCGATAGTCATTAAAACACGATGGAGTAGGTTACATTTACATTTACATTTACATTTAGGCATTTAGCAGACGCTTTTATCCAAAGCGACTTACAAAAGGTTTCTTTGGCACAGGGATGACGGTGGTGGTCTTGAAACATGATGGAAGAACAGCCAGTCTAAGAGAAGTGTTAAAGACATCTGCAAAGACATTCTTAAGCTCCTCTGCGCAGTCTTTAAGCACAGGACCAGGCATTTGTTCTGGACCTGTTGCCTTGCGTGTTTTGATAGTGGAGAGTGTCCTCTTCATGCTGGCAGTAGACAGGCGCAAGCCTGTTCTTGGGGGCGGGGTGGAGACTTGGAAATGTGTGAAGTAGGCCTATAGCAGCCTTAACACCACTGAATGTGACTTAACTCCAGAAGCCTTCACCGAAGTAAAAATAAAAATTCGTCCAAATAGCTTAAAGTAACAGTGCACCATTATCCAATACAGTGTTCTTTTGTAGGCAATTCCATGTGTGTGACAGAAGATGAGCAAGCATAGTGTTATTTATACATTTTTACATTCTTGTAGCCTGTAGGCTACAGTAAATCCTCAAATTCCATAGGCTAATCATTCATACAAAAAGCCTACATGACATAATTTCAGTTAAAAAAAGAATACAATCTGTAAAACCTCTAGAGCATTAATTTGGCCCAGAAAATAAACATAAATAGCCCAAGGAAATAATATAAAGACAATTTTAGGCAGTCTGTAGCCTATCTACTAGTACAGTAGGCTACAATGTAACCCTGGTCCAGCCTAAGCCCAGGTTGCACTTGAAGGCTAGAAACACCCCTGCTAATGACTATGCCCCCCTTGAATGTCTTTGAATCAGTGTATGGACCAAATTAACGACCAAATTAACAACTGAATGGAACACAAATTTCCTCAGCTTAATACAAAACTGAAGTAGATTTTGGGGAAAAAGGAGGAAAGATTCAGGATTGCCACTGTCCTTGACACAGTGGGACTAAAAGCAAAATTTTGGGGTTAAAAATCTTCATTGACAGCAATCTAAACTTCAACAGTCACATAAAAGCAATCTAAGTCAGCATTTTATCACCTAAAAAAAACATGCCAAACCAAGAGGTCTAATGTCAGAAAATGATTTAGAAAAATTTCCAAATCGCAGCTGCAAGGGTTCTTACAAGAACAAAAAGAAATTACCACATTACTCTAATCTACGGTGCCTACATTGGTTTCCTATAAGTAACAGAATTGACTTTAAAGCTTTGCTGCTTGTATTTAAATCCCTAAATGGGACAGGACCTGATTACCTATATATATGCACTGATTACCTATATATGCACTCATTAAGTATCTCAGGTCACGGGAGAGAAACATGCTGGTAAAATCTGCTGTCAAAACAAAACGAAACAAAACAAAAAAAGATATCAAAAATGCCCCTACTGTTGGCAGTTTCAAATCTAGACTTAAAACCAAACTGTTCTCAGATGCCTTCTCCTTATTATTAACTTATCTTTCTTTTTATATTTATCTTTCACTTTTATGTTCATCATGTTATGCCTTTACTTATTTCATACCTGTCATATTTTATCTTTTTGTGCTTTTACTTTATTTCATCTACTGTACTTTTATTTTTGTACAGCACATTTAACTGCCTTTGTGCATGAAATGCGCTAAATGAATAAACTTGCCTTGCCTTGCCTTAGAAGTGTCCAACAAGCTATGCTACTATTAGTCTGTTCAATGTTTATGTTTTGGGGAGCCAGGAAAAGCAAGCAAACCTGATTGTAACTGCCATCTGTCTCACTCAGTGAGTTTCCACGGAGCAGTGACTGATCCAGTGGCAATAATGACGAGACAAAAATGATCATATATACAGGAGGTGTCCTGCATTGCTTTGTATTTTCAAAGTTTAGAAATGGTCTTTGCATAAGTTATAGTGCAGCTGCATTCACTAAAAGGATGAAAAAAAATGAAAAACATTGGATGAACATTGGACAAACTAACTTATCAATGAGCTGACATTTCTGTCAGTTAGACCTGCAGATTTTGAAGGTCTGACCAAACATCAGTGCATTTGTAAATTGGTTAATTCGTCAAATAAGCAGCACCGCATTTTTCATTTTCCTTCATCCATATGGCTTGTATTCTTCCCGTTTAGGTTTAACTTTTGCCTGAAAAACTAGACAGTCTCCTGCAACATTCTACTGCAAAACCTGGTTCTACAGGTGGAAAGTTCAATCATGACCAGTTACCTTTTGATTTGAAAAAAACAACAGCTTCTGACTGACCCAACCAAACTCTCTGAATCTGGCTTCCCACTACTGTTTTAGTAACAAAACCAACGGTAATAAGCCCAATTGGGTATGAGCAGAGAAAAAAATATATAGTACTGAATATATGACTGAAGATTGCAATGGAAAAAAGGTCAAAAACCCTAACCCTGTACTACACATACACAATAATCAATACTGGTTTGAGCTTTCCCTGTGGATGTTTCAAACACACAGATAGAGAGTTTGGGCTATGACAACTGGCACCACATGGTTTGACATCAGCTGCTGGCTTTGAACAATGCAGTCCCTAAATAGCCCAGGGATGTGCTCTCAAGTATTAAGGACTTGAGACATAAGGACCTGGAGTCCACTTCCCCTCAATGCTGCCTCTCATCCCATTCATTTGCTGATTACACTCTGGGATGTTTTTTTTAGTCTCCTGTCCAGCCTCCTGTGTAAACAAACATTAAATGTGTGATTTCAGGAAGATCTAAAGACTTCACTAGAATCAGATCACATTTGCATCTGCTCACTCTACACATTAATCAAGAAACAATCACCACCACTAAACTTGAAGTAGCAAAATTTGCACAACACAAACTGTGCCAATGGCAAAAATTATGGCTATGATTTTATGTGGCATACATGTGAGACAGGGTAATTGACAATTCCAACAGAATGCTTCACCTCATCACAGGTTTCTTTGAGAGATGTGCTTGGATGGACTGACAGAGCGAAGCAATGTTGGATGCTGGGTTGTATAAATCAGAGATTTATTTTGTGGACCATAGATTGATCCAAACGGGGCCACCGCAACGGGCATATAGGGCAAGCGCTGGTGGTGGCACCATAAAACATTTACAAAATATAGTAATTCCATACAGACTGCTTTTCAGAAAATACTAACTATATCTTTATACATAAGCCTGCAGCTGCAAAGCTGCAAAGACATAAAGCATTGGCCTTTGGTTCATAATCTAGGGTTAACAGCGCAGCGCCCACTTGACATGGCAAATCATTGGGTCAGAGCAAAGACAAAACAGAGTAAATCAATTTATTAACTTGTCTTTAGAGATCTGTATGCATACTCAGAAAGTGTGTTTCAAATGTGCCCCTACCTTGATATACCACCCTTATACAGTGATGACTAAGGAAGGAAAGTATGGCCAAATAATTAAATGTATTCTATTCTACTGAGCTACACTTGGACATACTTTGCCATACTTTGCCACATAAAGGTAGGATGAATAAAACCATCCAGAATTGTATCATGACTCCTAAAATGATTTGATAAACTCTGACCATGATCATTGAATTTCTCATGGCGATGGCTGTGCAGTTGCCCCCTTTTATCAGGCACCAGAAAGGAGAGCAAGAGAAATGCTCTCTGCAGTGGTTCAGCCCTGAGACCATGTTTGTGCTATGTGCCAAAGTCATTTCAAACTTGACACTCTTCTGCAGTAAGTTCTTGGCCTTGACTCAAAATAGTCTCTTACTCTCAAACACTCACATTAAATCAGGAGAGCCACTGCAGTAGATCAGGCACTATGATACTGCAGAGCTAATGTGTGTACTTGTTGCTAAAACTTGTGCCAACTGGTAGTGGAACACCACAGCAATTCCAGTGATGTGAATGTGGAGATTATGAGTGAACAATTACCATTATTATTTCGATATTTTATTACAATCTTTCATTTAACCTCTACAGCTAAATAGCTAAATGCAGCGAATCTTCACATATTACCTCACCATTACATCATAGAAATATGTAAACCATCAGGAAAAGGAAACAAGATCAAAATGAAAACGTACATTTACACTTGACAAAGAGTAATTCTCGTCTCATATGTTGTGTTGCATGCTCAAACATTCAATTTCAATGCATTTGGTAGCACAGCATCCCTACAGCCTAAAGGCAGTGTTTTTAGAACTTTCCAAAATGTCTAAGGGTTATCTGAACACTGATCACACATTTCATTAACATAAAAATCTGATTTAGTGTTTCATATTTGAGAGACATATTTATTTCTCATGAGAATGTGTCAGGTGCCTAAAATATTGCCTGTCTGAGCTACTTTTGGATTTCATTACAGTTCCCCAAGCAAGATCACACTCATGAATTAGAACAGACTATTGATCTGAAAACCATGGATTATTGCCCCCCTTAATCTTATATTTCCTGAGAGGAGCATGCTTGTTTATAATGTCCAAAAATAATGATTAAAAGTATTGTAATGCTATCTTGGGCTCCAGGATCAAATTTACCCTAGTCCAGTCACAAAGATTAAGGTCAATTAATAAAAGCTTGTTCACAAAACAACTTTAGATTTCTCTTACTTATAATACATTTAGATAACCTGGTATCTCACACACCAGCAGTAACAAAGTGATTGCTCATATCATGCAAAAAACAGCAGTAACTTTGTATTTCTACGGCATGTTGGTTAAAAACAAATGAAGGAGCATAGACACTTCAGGATGTTTAAGGGTGACCTAATAGGTGTGTCTATAATTTGGGTAAAAATTCACTGAATTACAAAAACACTTAAATAAATCGCATACAGGAGTTAGCCAGTCCCAATTTAAGTCACCCATTAAAACCAGTTATAGTTTATGAATGACAAACAGTCCGACAATGAGTGTCCTCCGACGAGGAGTGTTTCCTTTGGTGCAGAGGGAGGTCTATAACATCCCGTTGCTTGTGTACAACCAACCAAGATGCAAAAAGATGGAAATGGATTCAAGGAAAGTTTAACTACATATTGTTAAAAATGCAGTAAATTGTTTGTCTGTTTGTCAGAATATTTGATAAACAACATATCACTCACCTTCAGAAAGAGGGGGAATTGATAAAAATCTACCAGTTCCCTGGCTTGGTGGGAATCTTCTTGGAAGAATTTAATTTGTGTCTTTATCACCCCCAACAAAAATGTAGGTTTTCTTCATAGGTTCCTGAAGGTCAGACTTTCTCAAATATTACCATTCTTCTTATGTCTAGCCTGTACATAGTTCAGACAAATCTTCAAATAATGGCCAGTGGACAAGAAATCCTGAGGCACTCTTGAATCTGACTCACTTGAATCTGTGAAGTAATTTTATTTTTTCCTTATAATGTATTGCCCTTTGTAAACTTAGACCTAGGGCTTATACAGCAACAAGGTGAGACAATGCAGAGTGCTGTGGTCAAAAATTTGAGGCAGACAACGTAGGTGGGTCACTGCAGTCTTTAATCACGGCACTGGGGGCAAGTTGCCTACACAAATTGCATCAAGCAACAAGTCCACCTTCTTGGAGACTATAGCATTCCCTTTTATATTCCACAGAATACACATCACACGCTGTATAACAAATTGCATAACCCATTGTTCTTCTTTAGGAATTTGAGCTCTGCTGTAAATAACTGTAACAATGGTTGGAAAAATTATTTTAAAATGTGTCTTTAAGAGATGATAGGCATCATGTTTTTAATTATTAAATTAAAATTATGAAATAGTCTAACATTTAAATGTAAGGGCCAAACAAATCAATAGAAAGCATTATGTTTTAAACCAATCTTTAAGTGGGATTGTACTAGATTTTAAAAATCCAATCTGTTTTAACAGCTAAGCATTTTTGTTGCCAATAACATTTGTGCATTGCCTTGGTTACAGTATCTAAATTCCCTAACATCACATTCAGACTTCATCTTTCTTAGGTTCATCTAGTCCTTTAAGTGATGCTGCAGCCTTGAGTGACCAATAGAACTACAAGTTTGCCTCTACACCCCAACATCATCATTCTAAAAATAAGGTCAAAGGAAGTTTGAAGTGAAGTAATTTATCACAGGTCGTTGAGGTGTGACAGAAATACCCAACAACGAATGTGAATCGCCTTTAGCTGCATTAGTTAGTTTTAGCACATTGAGTGAGATGATTATACTTACTTACTCTTACAGACTCTACTGGGTTCTTCAGAATATAAAACACTGCAGTGTGACAGACTCAAATACTGAGGTGTTTCAGGCATGTCACTGGACACAGCATTGACATATTTCAAATACATATTTTAATGTCAGTGTAAGAAACACCATCAGCTTCATGTATACTCTGTTGGTTGAAATGTTTATAAATACTTTCACTAGGTTAATGATATGTGTGTGGAACATGTTTTTAATTTAGTGTAATTGACACCATTAACCTTTCATACAGAATACTAATAACATATCATGTTCGTTGGATGCCATGTTGGGTAATATGAAAAACTGGCCAATATACACTGTCAGTTCACACTAGAAATATAAGATAATATAAGGTAATATAAGATATGTATGTTTTATGAATATAATATATTTTCTCTGCAGATCAGGACCCATCATTTATTACAGAGCCAATAAAGAAGAACATCATAGCCTTTATAAATCTACAAGTAACATAATTAGGTGTGTTTTGGAAAGAAAAAATAAAGTTAAAAAAAAAAACAAAACATTTATGGTTATAAAACAGAGCACAGTAAAGAACATTAATGGCATCCCTGAACTAAGCTGAGATACAATGAATGTTGATGCAATTCAGCAATTTTGTCAGTGAGTGAGGGAGCATACGATGTTTAAATATATCAATGTCTATTAAACACACCTTGTCTTATTGCCTTATTAGGGTGCTGCTTAGTTTGCAGAACATGGCAAATATAAGGACCTACAGGGAGAGAGGAGTGGTACAAGAGAGGCCAGGGGGGGGTCCAGTGCTCAGTAAGTTTTACTCTAAGTCAGACAGGAGATGGCTCCTGAGAGGAGATGTAGCATGGGAAACTATATTAATCTCTAATGCACAAAAAAGCCCATGTTGGCATGAGTTTATCTCTACTTATGCTAACTTAAATTTAAGTTGATTAATAACCTGCCTGTTGTCTGTTTTATTGTGTTACAGGCTTTGACAACTGAAACATCACCAAATTCTTCTGGTCTTGGGAAGAAAAAGGTAAGAGTTGCAGAGCTTAAACAGAAAGTTAACAAATAATCCCATCAAATCTAATATAAGAAAAGAAACAGAGAAGCTCCAGATAACAATAAAACTGAAAGAGCAGAAGGCAAACCTTAACCCACATTATGCGTGTAATACTGTGAAGAAATTTAAAATAACACTCAGATTTTAGGACAGTCTGTGAAACAGAAAATTACTTTTTCTAAAGTTATTATAAGGAAAACTGTAGGTGTTGGCGTAGGTTATGGTAAGGAGGGTAGGGACATGTCCATACCACTTTTCAGATACCTTAAAATGAAAATGGTCCCCACCACCTTTTTCTGATATAAACTGGTTCCGAATTTACATCAGTTCTTCTCGGTTGAATTATTCAGAGAGTTTTCATCACACAAATACCATCCGCATATCATCTGAAACTACTCAGGGCAACTCAACTGTACAGGTTGCTATTTGCGATGATAAACAGTTTGCTAGAAAATTAACATGAAATTTACACTAAATTCACAAATATTGTGAATGCACAAATATTGTGGATAAAGTTCTACATGCATACAAACATTCAGGCCCCATCCAGGTAGGCTATTGCTTCCAATGGTTCAGAGAAGTCTTGAATAATGAATAATGAATATCAGTGAACACAGTTTAACAAATTGCAGTCCATCCAGTCCCACCATGTTTCTCAGAAATATCAGATGTCAAATAATTTCTACACATAAATATAAAAAGATATTTCTTGAAACATGCTTTCTATGGTGAGAGAGGTGAAATCACAAGACAGAATGTATTTTCCATGATAAAGACATAATAAAATTTGTGGGTGTATGTATAAGGCTTGAGCCCCCTTCCATGCAGTATAAGGCAAGCGAAATGTGCATAGTTAGGAGAATGTAATTCCAAACTACAAATTTTACAGGCAGGGGTGCGGCCCTTAGAATACGCACACACACATACACACAAACAAACACATGGACAGACAGACACACCTCACAGAAGCGGTATATTTATGCCCCTGCTCTGTAGTCCTCTGTACTGTGGCCAATATTCAAATGTTTACACCTCTTCTTCACACAGTAATCTGCAACCATGGGAGATGCGGATATGGCCGTTTATGGCCCGGCTGCCATTTACCTCCGTAAGCCTGAGAAGGAGAGAATTGAGGCCCAGACCAAGCCCTTTGATGCAAAGACAGCTTGCTATGTGACTGACAAGGAGGAGCTGTACGTGAAGGGTACAGTCAAGAGCAGAGATGGCGGCAAAGTCGTTGTGGAAGTTCTTGAAACCAAGGAGGTACATTTCAAATGTTGCTCTGATAACAACAATGTTACCAATTCTGTTATGAAGAATTTGATTTGAGACCACTAAAATCTGTCATGTGCTTTAGGCAAGGACAGTGAAGGACGAAGATGTCTCCCCAATGAATCCCCCCAAGTTCGACAAAATTGAGGACATGGCCATGATGACCCACCTCAATGAAGCCTCTGTCCTGTATAACCTCAAAGAGCGTTATGCAGCATGGATGATCTACGTAAGTATTATGCTTACTCCTAAATGGAATAAAATAACATGTTATAAAGCAGAAAACTGGAAAACCAATCCAACTTATTTTTTATTACAGACCTACTCTGGGCTTTTCTGTGTCACCGTGAACCCCTACAAGTGGCTCCCAGTGTACGATCCAGCAGTGGTGTCTGCCTACAGAGGCAAGAAGCGCATGGAGGCCCCACCCCACATCTTCTCTGTCTCTGACAACGCCTATCAGTTCATGCTCCAAGGTAAACTCTTCTTTACAAGCACTTTTACAAATGTCTTTTAATTACATGGTCATTCATGATCTATTGTCTCTACTTTGGCCCACAGACAGGGAAAATCAGTCTGTCCTGATTACGTAAGTGTCATCTGTACATCTCACACAAATCATACATTTCACACAAATAATCCAACATATTATGTATTTGGCAATGATAATATCTTCCATGTGCCACAGCGGAGAATCTGGTGCTGGAAAGACTGTCAACACCAAGCGTGTCATCCAGTACTTTGCAACAATTGCTGTGTCTGGTGGTGACAAGAAAAAGCAAGAGCCACAGGCATCTGGAAAACTCCAGGTAAGAATTCTTTCAACATGTACAATTTGCATTACATTAGATACTGTTAATAGTTAAAGATACACAAATGAATAGCACAACAAAATAAAAATTTCCATTTGCAGGGCTCTCTTGAAGATCAGATTATTGCTGCCAACCCACTGCTGGAGGCTTATGGTAATGCCAAGACTGTGAGGAATGACAACTCCTCCCGTTTTGTAAGTTCATACTGAATCATTTCATTCTTAATTCACTTTTGTAATTTATCATAAAAAAAAAACTCAGTAAGAAATATTCTGTTGTCTTAAACAGGGTAAATTCATCAGAATTCACTTTGGCACAACTGGAAAACTGGCTAGTGCTGATATTGAGACTTGTAAGTACAGGAAACGCTTTTTAATGCAGCTGCTCTTATGTTGCTTGATAACGATAAAATGAACAATAAAATAAATATTCTTGTAAATAGACCTGCTGGAGAAGTCTAGAGTGACATTCCAGCTTCCTGATGAGAGAGGTTACCACATCTTCTACCAGATGATGACCAATCACATGCCTGAGCTGATTGGTAGGCTTTACTAAGTAGCCATTAATTACCACATTATATGTAAACAAGTAATAAATGGAAATGTTAAACTTGCTGTTGTTTACCTCAACAGAAATGTCCCTCATCACAACCAATCCTTACGACTTCCCCATGTGCAGTCAGGGTCAGATCACTGTGGCCAGTATTGATGACAAAGAGGAGTTGGTGGCCACAGATGTAAGATACGCATAATTCTATTGGAGTTTTAAAACAAATAATCATGTCCTCTGTCAAAGATTGAAGTATCTGTTTTTTTTAACAAAAAGGTAATATTACCAAATGTATGATTTCAGACTGCCATTGACATCCTGGGCTTCAGTAATGAGGAGAAAATGACCATTTACAAGCTGACTGGTGCTGTGCTCCATCATGGCAACATGAAATTCAAGCAGAAGCAGCGTGAGGAGCAGGCTGAGCCTGATGGCACTGAGGGTAGGTCTAACAACTGCTGAACTAGATGACCTCAAATTACTTCTCATGCCAAGGGTACTAAAATTCCTCAGTCAATTTCTTTGTTTAAAACTGCAACATGAGGGAAGCTCACAGAGCGCATGCTGTAACAATGGACCTTTCCACCAGACTGCAGAGTGTGAAAAGAAATGACCAGATTGTAGCTATTGCTGTGGTCTGTGTATGCTCCACTTTAGTTGCATGCCCAGAGTTGCCAAAGTGTTCTTTTTACTTATACAGTTATTTACCATTTAGACAGCCGAATAATATGGCTCCAACATAACAATGTTGCATTATATTTAGATGCTGACAAAGTTGCTTACCTCCTGGGTCTGAACTCTGCTGATATGCTGAAGGCTCTGTGCTACCCAAGAGTGAAGGTCGGCAATGAGTTTGTCACCAAGGGTCAGACTGTGCCACAGGTCCTGAACTCTGTGGCAGCCTTGTCCAAGTCTATCTATGAGAGAATGTTCTTGTGGATGGTCATCCGAATCAACCAGATGTTGGACACAAAGCAGCCGAGACAGTTCTTCATTGGTGTGCTGGACATTGCTGGCTTTGAGATTTTTGATGTGAGAATCAAATTATATTAACAATCAATTCTGTCAATTCTGAAGAGGATGTTCTTAAATTATGTTTTATGTACACATGAAGTAACACATGTTATATTACCCCCATCAGTTCAACAGCATGGAGCAGCTGTGCATTAACTTCACCAATGAGAAACTGCAACAGTTCTTCAACCATCACATGTTCGTTCTGGAGCAAGAGGAGTACAAGAAAGAGGGCATTGACTGGGAGTTTATTGACTTCGGCATGGACTTGGCCGCTTGCATTGAGCTTATTGAGAAGGTCAATTTAGATCAATGATACGGATCCAACTCTATTACTGTATACTGTTTTTTGATTTTTTATTGTTTTCCACTTTTTAACCCAAGTAACATTATTGTTTTTCTAACAGCCCATGGGTATCTTTGCCATCCTTGAAGAGGAGTGCATGTTCCCCAAGGCCTCTGACACCACTTTCAAGAACAAGCTGTACGATCAGCATCTTGGCAAGTGCAATGCCTTCCAGAAGCCCAAGCCTGCCAAAGGCAAGGCTGAGGCCCACTTCTCCCTGGTGCACTATGCCGGCACTGTGGACTACAACATCTGTGGCTGGCTGGACAAGAACAAGGATCCACTGAACGAGTCTGTGGTGCAGCTGTACCAGAAGTCAGGAGTGAAACTCCTGCCTGTCCTGTACCCACCTGTTGTTGAAGGTAATAAACTTAATGCACAAATACCATACTGTAGGAGACGTTACAATTATTACATACAATTAAATTTGTTTTTGTTTATTTCCTGTAAATTTACAGAAAGTGGTGGTGGTAAGAAGGGTGGCAAGAAGAAGGGTGGCTCCATGCAGACCGTGTCCTCACAGTTCAGAGTATGTAATTTGCTATCAAAAAGAAGATATTGAATTAATAATTGTGCCAGATGTATTTTTATGATTTCCTATGTACTACCTTCAACAGGAGAACTTGGGCAAACTGATGACCAACTTGAGGAGCACCCACCCTCACTTTGTGCGTTGTCTGATTCCAAATGAAATCAAGAAACCAGGTGAAATGCCTTTAATGAAGATACATCACTGTTTAGTCCACAATATCAATGTCACATGTTTGTGTGTTTGTCACATGTTTCTGTGTTTGTATTCTGCCAGGTCTTATGCAGAACTTCCTGGTCATCCACCAGCTCAGGTGCAATGGTGTGCTGGAGGGTATCAGAATCTGCAGAAAGGGTTTCCCAAGCAGAATCCTCTATGGTGACTTCAAGCAGAGGTAAACTGACAAAGCAAATAAAGTATCACACATGTTTATAGGATTCAGATAGGGGAAATGATGCTGTATGTACTTTTTATATCTAGATACAAGGTTCTGAATGCCAGTGTCATCCCCGAGGGTCAATTCATTGACAACAAGAAAGCTGCTGAGAAGCTTCTGGGATCCATTGATGTTGATCACACCCAGTACAAGTTTGGACACACCAAGGTAAACAAGTTTTTGGCTGCTATAATATGTTTATGAGCAGCAAGCTTTTATGTCCAATTCACACATGTGTTTACTTTTCACTCTCAGGTGTTCTTCAAAGCTGGTCTGCTGGGTACCCTTGAGGAGATGCGTGACGAGAAGTTGGCCTCCTTAGTCACAATGACTCAGGCCCTCTGCCGTGCATATCTGATGAGGAAGGAGTTTGTGGTTATGATGGAAAGGAGGTACTTTCTTTATCTTTGCAAGGACTAAAACATTTCTAATGAACTGAAATGTCTACATCTATTTACATCAAGTTAACAGAAAGGTGTAGGCAAGAATAATATTTTTAAGAGTTGATTAACAAACACTCTTATTTGTCATAGGGAGGCAATCTACACCATTCAGTGGAATGTGCGCTCATTCATGAATGTCAAGCACTGGCCATGGATGAAGGTTTACTACAAGATCAAGCCTCTGCTGAAGAGTGCTGAGACTGAGAAGGAGCTGGCCAACATAAAGGAGGAACATGAGAAACTCAAGGCAGCCCATGCCAAGGCAGAGGCCAGGAAGAAGGAGCTTGAGGAGAAAATGGTGGCTCTGGTGCAAGAAAGGAATGACCTGCAGCTGCAAGTGTCTTCTGTAAGTATATAATGTATTTGCTGTGACCTGCTGTCACTGCACATAACAATAAGAAAATCACAATATTCATATAACCACTCTCAGTATCTACTCTCGTATTTATCTGTTCTCACCAACTATGTTGTCTCATAAAATATAAATCACTCCTTTCCATTTTAGGGCTCTGAGAGCCTGTCAGATGCAGAGGAGAGGTGTGAGGGTCTGATCAAGAGCAAGATCCAGCTTGAGGCTAAACTCAAAGAGACAACCGAGAGACTGGAGGATGAGGAGGAAATCAATGCTGAGCTGACAGCCAAGAAGAGGAAACTGGAGGATGAGTGCTCTGAGCTCAAGAAAGACATTGATGACCTGGAGCTGACCTTGGCCAAAGTGGAGAAGGAGAAGCATGCCACTGAGAACAAGGTGCAGAGTCTTGTGAACAGGTAACAAAAATGTGTTTGTTCCAATAAGTCTTCATGATGTTTACTGAATGTTGATATAAAAACCTCAGGTGAAGAACCTGACTGAGGAGATGGCTGCTCAAGATGAGTCCATTGCTAAGCTGACAAAGGAGAAGAAAGCCCTCCAAGAGGCCCACCAGCAGACTCTTGATGATCTTCAGGCAGAGGAAGACAAAGTCAACACTCTGACCAAATCCAAGACTAAGCTTGAACAGCAAGTTGATGATGTGAGTTAAGGGTCTCTCTGCATATAGACATCAAACATGCATTATTATAACACTTAACAAATACTACTGTAAACTCACAGCTTGAAGGTTCCCTGGAGCAAGAGAAGAAGCTCCGTATGGACCTTGAGAGAGCCAAGAGAAAGCTTGAGGGTGATCTGAAGTTGTCTCAGGAGAACATTATGGATCTGGAGAATGACAAGCAGCAGTCTGAGGAGAAACTGAAAAAGTAATGTAGAATGCTTGAAACAAAACACAATTTTCAACAAAACACCAGTCAATTTTCAAACTAAATGTACTATTATTACTCTTTACTACAACTTTTAATGTTTTTTTTTTTTCATTTGAATCTGCAATGAAACAGGAAGGACTTTGAAACAAGCCAGCTTCTCAGCAAGATTGAGGATGAACAATCATTGGGTGCTCAGCTTCAGAAGAAGATCAAGGAGCTTCAGGTCTGTTTCACCTTTGGTGTTAAATAGTGTTTATTATAAGTCTCTGCCTATTCTTTTATTATGAATCTCTATTTAACAATTCTTAGGCCCGCATTGAGGAACTGGAGGAAGAGATTGAGGCTGAGCGTGCAGCTCGTGCCAAGGTTGAGAAGCAGCGAGCTGATCTCTCTAGGGAACTTGAGGAGATCAGTGAGAGGCTTGAGGAGGCTGGTGGTGCCACTGCAGCTCAAATTGAGATGAACAAGAAGCGTGAGGCTGAATTCCAGAAGCTGCGTCGTGACCTTGAAGAGTCAACCCTGCAGCATGAAGCCACTGCTGCTGCTCTTCGCAAGAAGCAGGCTGACAGTGTGGCAGAGCTGGGAGAGCAGATTGACAACCTCCAGCGTGTCAAGCAGAAGCTTGAAAAGGAGAAGAGTGAATATAAGATGGAGATTGATGATCTTTCCAGCAACATGGAGGCTGTTGCAAAAGCTAAGGTTTGTGATATGAATACCTGCAAGTTGTAGTTTACTGTTATTGACAGACAACATGCATGATACCAAATGTGCACACACTAGTTCATTCAAAAGATTCCTGGAATGTATACTGGAGACACGACTGAAATGGTGAAATGGTGAATCAGCTGTATAGGCTCCTAACTGTGCATTCATACCAAGATCTACTGAAGCTGTAAAATTGCCTGAAGTAATTTACTTTATATTTACAAGAAATAGTCTATAATGATGAGACAGGGGTAATGTACACGGTGGGAGATAACAATATTTATTTTGATGCTTATTATTTTCTTGTCACTGTCAGGCCAATCTGGAGAAGATGTGCCGTACCCTTGAGGACCAACTCAGTGAAGTTAAGGCCAAGAGTGATGAGGGTGTCCGCCAGGTCAATGACCTCAGTGCTCAGAGAGCAAGACTTCAGACTGAAAATGGTGAGCTCGGCCGCCAGGTTGAAGAGAAGGATGCCCTTGTGTCTCAACTGACCAGAAGCAAGCAGGCTTTCACTCAGCAAATTGAGGAGCTGAAAAGACTGAATGAGGAGGAAGTAAAGGTACAAATAGCAGTGCATGAAATAATTGGACATTGGAATACATAATAAACTACATGATGCAATATACTCAATGAACATTTCTGATTCATCACAAACAGGCCAAGAATGCCCTGGCCCATGCTGTTCAGTCTGCTCGCCATGACTGTGACCTCCTGAGGGAGCAGTTTGAGGAGGAGCAGGAGGCAAAGGCTGAGCTGCAACGTGGCATGTCCAAGGCCAACAGCGAGGTAGCTCAGTGGAGGAGCAAGTATGAAACTGATGCCATCCAGCGCACTGAGGAGCTTGAGGAGTCCAAGTATGCATAACTTGTGTACATCTAATATTAGTTTTTACCACACATCTTTTATGAATTTTTTTACTGCTCTCTGTGCACTTCTTAATTAAGTGATTTGCTTGAACAGGAAAAAGCTTGCCCAGCGCTTGCAGGAGGCTGAGGAGCAAATAGAGGCTGTTAACTCCAAGTGTGCCTCTCTGGAGAAGACCAAGCAGAGACTCCAGGGTGAGGTTGAGGACCTTATGATTGATGTGGAGAGAGCCAATGCTCTGGCTGCCAATCTTGACAAGAAGCAAAGGAACTTTGACAAGGTAATACCTTCAGAATATTGTTTTTATATTC
Source organism: Tenualosa ilisha (assembly GCA_015244755.2). Taxonomy (NCBI): domain Eukaryota; kingdom Metazoa; phylum Chordata; class Actinopteri; order Clupeiformes; family Clupeidae; genus Tenualosa; species Tenualosa ilisha. The sequence continues at coordinate 66,960 of PYXC01002289.1, read as the reverse complement.
AAGTATAGGTTAGACAACAATTCAGATAAAAGTAAGACTCCAGCTTCTGTGATTCTTTTCCTGTTAGGTCCTGGCAGAGTGGAAGCAGAAGTTCGAGGAGGGTCAAGCAGAGTTGGAAGGTGCCCAGAAAGAGGCTCGCTCTCTCAGCACTGAGCTGTTCAAGATGAAGAACTCCTATGAGGAGGCTCTTGACCAGCTGGAGACCCTGAAGAGGGAGAATAAGAACTTGCAGCGTAAGTCATGATTATGAAATACTTCCAAGTAAAACCTAAAACAAAAATATGTATATCATAGTACAGTAATGGAGACTGACTTTATGTTGGATTCAATGTTAAATATATTTCTGCAGAGGAGATCTCTGACCTGACTGAGCAGCTTGGTGAGACAGGAAAGAGCATTCATGAGCTGGAAAAGGCCAAGAAGACTGTTGAGACTGAGAAAGCTGAGATCCAGACAGCTCTTGAGGAGGCAGAGGTACACAAAATCAAACATAAAAAAGAGTTTTACACACATTCCAGAGAATATTACAAGTCGTGTCTGAAAGAAAATTATTGGGTTTCAATTTCTTTGTTTCCTCATTTAGGGAACTCTTGAGCATGAGGAGTCCAAAATTCTCCGCGTGCAGCTTGAGCTCAACCAGGTCAAGGGTGAGATTGACAGGAAGCTTGCAGAGAAGGATGAGGAGATGGAGCAGATCAAGAGGAACAGCCAGAGGGTGATTGAGTCCATGCAGGGCACTCTGGACTCTGAGGTCAGGAGCAGGAATGACGCCCTGAGAGTCAAGAAGAAGATGGAGGGAGACCTCAATGAGATGGAGGTTCAGCTCAGCCATGCTAACCGCCAGGCTGCTGAGGCCCAGAAACACTTGAGGACTGTCCAGGGTCAGCTCAAGGTCAGTCATAACAATAGAACTATGCAGCTAAAGACATGTTTTCTGTACTGGGCTGCCGAAAGTATTACGTAACGTAGTCCATTGAATGAGTTTACATATTTATTTACCAACACCAGGATGCACAACTGCACCTTGATGATGCCATCAGAGGACAGGAAGACATGAAGGAGCAGGCTGCCATGGTGGAACGCAGGAATGGCCTGATGGTAGCTGAGATTGATGAGCTGAGAGCTGCCTTGGAGCAGACAGAGAGAGGCCGCAAAGTGGCTGAGCAGGAGCTGGTCGATGCCAGCGAGCGTGTTGGCCTTCTCCACTCTCAGGTAGAAAAAACTATTCATTAACACTTTTGATGAACTTGTGAACATGAAAACCCAGTATTTTACCAAACTGAGATTGTTGCAATTGTTCTGTTTTCAGAACACAAGTCTGATTAATACCAAGAAGAAGCTTGAAGCTGATTTGGTTCAGGTCCAAGGTGAGGTTGATGACATTGTCCAGGAGGCTAAAAATGCTGAAGAAAAGGCCAAGAAAGCCATCACTGATGTAAGCAGTATTATTTTATCTCAGCTCCCTGTTAATTTATGAACCATGTGGACATAAAGGAACCGCTATCATCTTACCTCCATAAACAATAATCAATGTCATCATCCAGGCTGCCATGATGGCAGAGGAGCTGAAGAAGGAGCAGGACACCAGCGCTCATCTGGAGAGGATGAAGAAGAACCTGGAGGTCACTGTAAAGGACCTGCAGCACCGCCTGGATGAGGCTGAGAATCTGGCCATGAAGGGTGGCAAGAAACAGCTCCAGAAACTGGAGTCCAGGGTAGGAAGCTATTTTGTGTATGATTATCGTACACATTTCATAAATAAATACTTGTCAGTGTCTGAAATATTGAAGTTCTTAATGTTAAGGTCCGCGAGCTGGAAAATGAAGTTGAGGCTGAACAGAGACGTGGCGTTGATGCTGTCAAGGGAGTTCGCAAATACGAGAGGAGGGTGAAGGAGCTCACCTACCAGGCAAGAAATCCCTCCTTGTTCTCTAAATTTATAAAACACTCTACAAGTAATACATTGCATTACTAACTAATTTTCACTTTAGACTGACGAGGATAAGAAGAACCTCACTAGACTCCAGGATCTGGTTGACAAGCTACAGATGAAGGTTAAGGCTTACAAGAGACAGGCTGAGGAAGCTGTGAGTCAATTTGTATCTTAGCAATCCTTTAAAATATTTTTACTTTGTTAAAAGGAAAAACAATTAATCTTCTGTGCTCTTATCTCCAACACAGGAGGAACAAGCCAACGGCCACCTGTCTAAGCTCAGGAAGGTGCAGCATGAGCTTGAGGAGGCTGAGGAGCGTGCTGACATTGCTGAGTCTCAGGTCAACAAGCTCAGGGCCAAGAGCCGTGACTCTGGAAAGGTAAGACAAATCAAACTGATTTCACAATTTTAACATTTAGAATATCATGAAATTCACCCCTCCAAGTGTTTCCTGTTCTAATTTCATGAATTTGTTGTTTTTAGGGCAAAGAGGCTGCAGAATAATCTCCTGAATGTTTTCTCTTGTCACCTTTATGTGGATAATCTTGAATAAAGTGACAAATTGTAACTAACACTTAATAAAAGTTTGAAATCTATGCATTTTGTATGCCTTTTTATTGTTCTTACACTGTAATACATTGGTGAGTAAATCATGACATACATTTTTTGAGTAAGTTGCAAAGAAGACTCTTTGCATATAGAAATAGTTATCTGAGATAGATTTTTAATATATAAAATAAATATACAATGTTACTCTCTGATAACACCCTGTACAGAAAATACTGTAGAACAAAGGGATCATAGTTAAAGGAGAAATCTGATGTGAAACAATCCATAGCCTTGTTGTTCAAGGCCACTAAGTGCTGTCAGTAGGAAAAAGAATGTGGTGGCCACGTTGATGTATTTCACCTAATAGAACTTGACAGACAATAGGGTATCTAGGACACTATATAATATCTATAGTTTAACCTAACCTAACGTCACATTCAGAGTTAATCTTTCTTTGGTTCCTCTCGTCTAAGTGCTACAGCAACCTCGAGTCACCAATACAACAAGTGCATCTACACCCCAATATCACCATTCTAAAAATAAGGCCAAAGGATGCTCGAAGTGAACTAATTTATCACAGCCCTCTGAGGTGAGACAGGAATACCAACAAAGAATGTGAATCGCCTTTGGCTGCATTAGTTCTAAAAGAGCACATTGAGTGAGATGATATAATCAACTAAGAGACTCTAATGGGTTCATTGGAATATAAAACACTGCAGTATGACAGACTGAAATACTAAGGTGTTTCGGGAATGTCATTGCACGTATCATTGAAATATTTCAAATACATATTTTAGTGTCAGAGTAAGAAACATCATCAGCTTCATGTATACTCTGATGGTTGTTTGAAATGTTTATAAATACTTTCACCAGATATGTGTGTGGAATATTAATTTTGTGAAATTGACACCATTAACCTTTCATACAGAATACTAATGACATATCATGTTTGTTGGATACCATGTTGGGGAGTATGAAAGACAGACCAATATACATTATCAGTGTGCACCAGAAATATAAGAATGAAATTTTCTCTGCAGATCAGAACCCATAATTTATTACCGAGCCAATAAAGAAGAACAATTCAAACATGATATACATGTATATCTTAATTAGACTATCTACTAGGCTAATGATTGATTTCCTAAAGTATAATTAAACACTGGTTAAGGAGGTAGACCATAAACACTGTCACTTCAAATTCAACTCCCGGCTGGAAATAAACTATAAATAAAAACTATATTAAGAACATCCTAAGCCATTAGATAACATGTTAACATGTACTTCATTTAAAAATAAGCAGGCTGAGTATCTTGCTGAGACAATATAACAAATTAACAAAATTACACATCATACCCTCCATGAACTTACAAGTAACATGATTATGTGTGTTTTGGAAAGAAAAAATATAACAAAGGAAATTTTTATCTTAATTAAACATATATGGTTATAAAACAGCACAGGAAAGGGCATAAATGGCATCCCTGAAGTAATGCAGACATACAATGAATGTTGATGCAATTCAGCAATTTTGTCCGTGAGTGAGGGAGCATACGATGTTTAAATATATCAACCATGCCTATAAAACACATCTTGTCTTATTGCCTTATTAGGGTGCTGCTTAGTTTGCAGAACATGGCAAATATAAGGACCTTCAGTGAGACAGGAGGGGTACAAGAGAGGCCAGGGGGGTCCAGTGCTCAGTAAGTCTTGCTCTAAGAGTCAGACAGGAGATGGCTCCTGAGAGGAGATGTGGCATGGCAAACTGTATTCATCTCTAATGCATGAAAGAGTTCATGTCGGCATGAGATTATTTGCACTAATGTGGACTAGGTTTACATTGATTCATAACATGCCTGTTGTCTGTTTCATTGTGTTACAGGCTTTGACAACTGAAACATCATCAAATTCTTCTGGTCTAGGGAGGGAAAAGGTAAGAGCTATAGAGCTTAAAAAAAGGTTAACAAACAATACCATCAAATCTACCTGGCAAATATTAATGAAACAGAGAAGCTCCAGATAACAACCCAAACTGAAAGAGCAGGCAGCAAACCTTAATCCACATCATTATGAGTGTAAAACTGTGAAAAAAAATTAAAATAATACTCATGTTATAAGACAGTCTGTGAACCAGAAATTACTTTTAGTCTTTTAACTCCCTGCTTTTTGCTGTTAAATGTACTTTTCAAAAGTTATTATAAGGAAAACCCCAGCACAAGGGCATACGTTATGGTGTAGAGGGAAACACCATCCGCATATCATCTGAAACTACTCAGGGCTACTCAACTGTGCAGGTTGCTGTTTCTGATGATAAACAGTTTGCTAGAAAATTAACATGAAATTTACACTAAATTCACAAATATTGAGGATAAAGTTCTGCATGCATACAGACATTCAGGCACCATCCAGGTAGGCTATTGCTTCCAATGATTCAGAGTAGTCTTGAGTAATGAATAATGAAGATCAGTGAACACAGTTTAACAAATTGCAGACGTCCAGTCCCACCATGTTTCTTAGAAATATAACATGTCAAATAATTCCTACACATAAATATAAAAAGATATTTCTTGAAACATGCTTTCTATGGTGAGAGAGGTGAAATCACAATACAGAATGTATTTTCCATGAAAAAGACAGAATTTGTGGGTGTATGTATAAGGCTTGAGCCCCCTTCCATGCAGTATAAGGCAAGCGAAATGTGCATAGTTAGGAGAATGTAATTCCAAACTACAAATTTTACAGGCAGGGGTGCGGCCCTTAGAATACGCACACACACATACACACAAACAAACACATGGACAGACAGACACACCTCACAGAAGCGGTATATTTATGCCCCTGCTCTGTAGTCCTCTGTACTGTGGCCAATATTCAAATGTTTAATGTCTTCTTCACACAGTAATCTGCAACCATGGGAGATGCGGATATGGCCGTTTATGGCCCGGCTGCCATTTACCTCCGTAAGCCTGAGAAGGAGAGAATTGAGGCCCAGACCAAGCCCTTTGATGCAAAGACAGCTTGCTATGTGACTGACAAGGAGGAGCTGTACGTGAAGGGTACAGTCAAGAGCAGAGATGGCGGCAAAGTCGTTGTGGAAGTTCTTGAAACCAAGGAGGTACATTTCAAATGTTGCTCTGATAACAACAGTGTTACCAATTCTGTTATGAAGAATTTGATTTGAGACCACTAAAATCTGTCATGTGCTTTAGGAAAGGACAGTGAAGGACGACGATGTCTCCCCAATGAATCCTCCCAAGTTCGACAAAATTGAGGACATGGCCATGATGACCCATCTCAATGAAGCCTCTGTCCTGTATAACCTCAAAGAGCGTTATGCAGCATGGATGATCTACGTAAGCATTATACTTACTCCTAAATTGAATAAAATAACATGTTATAAAGCAGAAAACTGGAAAACCAATCCAACTTATTTTTTATTACAGACCTACTCTGGGCTTTTCTGTGTCACCGTGAACCCCTACAAGTGGCTCCCAGTGTACGATCCAGCAGTGGTGTCTGCCTACAGAGGCAAGAAGCGCATGGAGGCCCCACCCCACATCTTCTCTGTCTCTGACAACGCCTATCAGTTCATGCTCCAAGGTAAACTCTTCTTTGCAAGCACGTTTACAAATGTCTTTTAATTACATGGTCATTCATGATCTAATGTCTCTACTTTGGCCCACAGACAGGGAAAATCAGTCGGTCCTGATTACGTAAGTGTCATCTGTACATCTGAACATTTCACACAAATAATCCAACATATTATGTATTTGGCAATGATAATATCTTCCATGTGCCACAGCGGAGAATCTGGTGCTGGAAAGACTGTCAACACCAAGCGTGTCATCCAGTACTTTGCAACAATTGCTGTGTCTGGTGGTGACAAGAAAAAGCAAGAGCCACAGGCATCTGGAAAACTCCAGGTAAGAATTCTTTCAACATGTACAATTTGCATTACATTAGATACTGTTAATAGTTAAAGATACACAAATGAATAGCACAACAAAATAAAAATTTCTATTTGCAGGGCTCTCTTGAAGATCAGATTATTGCTGCCAACCCACTGCTGGAGGCTTATGGTAATGCCAAGACTGTGAGGAATGACAACTCCTCCCGTTTTGTAAGTTCATACTGAATCATTTCATTCTTAATTCACTTTTGTAATTTATCATAAAAAAACTCAGTAAGAAATATTCTGTTGTCTTAAACAGGGTAAATTTATCAGAATTCACTTTGGCACAACTGGAAAACTGGCTAGTGCTGATATTGAGACTTGTAAGTACAGGAAACGCTTTTTAATGCAGCTGCTCTTATGTTGCTTGATAACGATAAAATAAACAATAAAATAAATATTCTTGTAAATAGACCTGCTGGAGAAGTCTAGAGTGACATTCCAGCTTCCTGATGAGAGAGGTTACCACATCTTCTACCAGATGATGACCAATCACATGCCTGAGCTGATTGGTAGGCTTTACTAAGTAGCCATCAATTACCACATTATATGTAAACAAGTAATAAATGGAAATGTTAAACTTGCTGTTGCTTACCTCAACAGAAATGTCCCTCATCACAACCAATCCTTACGACTTCCCCATGTGCAGTCAGGGTCAGATCACTGTGGCCAGTATTGATGACAAAGAGGAGTTGGTGGCCACAGATGTAAGATACGCATAATTCTATTGGAGTTTTAAAACAAATAATCATGTCCTCTGTCAAAGATTGAAGTATCTGTTTTTTTTTTAAAAAAGGTAATATTACCAAATGTATGATTTCAGACTGCCATTGACATCCTGGGCTTCAGTAATGAGGAGAAAATGACCATTTACAAGCTGACTGGTGCTGTGCTCCATCATGGCAACATGAAATTCAAGCAGAAGCAGCGTGAGGAGCAGGCTGAGCCTGATGGCACTGAGGGTAGGTCTAACAACTGCTGAACTAGATGACCTCAAATTACTTCTCATGCCAAGGGTACTAAAATTCCTCAGTCAATTTCTTTGTTTAAAACTGCAACATGAGGGAAGCTCACAGAGCGCATGCTGTAACAATTGACCTTTCCACCAGACTGCAGAGTGTGAAAAGAAATGACCAGATTGTAGCTATTGCTGTGGTCTGTGTATGCTCCACTTTAGTTGCATGCCCAGAGTTGCCAAGGTATTCTTTTTACTTTTACAGTTATTTACCATTTAGACAGCCGAATAATATGGCTCCAACATAACAATGTTGCATTATTTTTAGATGCTGACAAAGTTGCTTACCTCCTGGGTCTGAACTCTGCTGATATGCTGAAGGCTCTGTGCTACCCAAGAGTGAAGGTCGGCAATGAGTTTGTCACCAAGGGTCAGACTGTGCCACAGGTCCTGAACTCTGTGGCAGCCTTGTCCAAGTCTATCTATGAGAGGATGTTCTTGTGGATGGTCATCCGAATCAACCAGATGTTGGACACAAAGCAGCCGAGACAGTTCTTCATTGGTGTGCTGGACATTGCTGGCTTTGAGATTTTTGATGTGAGAATAAAATTATATTAACAATCAGTTCTGTCAATTCTGAAGAGGATGTTCTTAAATTATGTTTTATGTACACATGAAGTAACACATGTTATATTACCCCCATCAGTTCAACAGCATGGAGCAGCTGTGCATTAACTTCACCAATGAGAAACTGCAACAGTTCTTCAACCATCACATGTTTGTTCTGGAGCAAGAGGAGTACAAGAAAGAGGGCATTGACTGGGAGTTTATTGACTTTGGCATGGACTTGGCCGCTTGCATTGAGCTTATTGAGAAGGTCAATTTAGATCAATGATACGGATCCAGCTCTATAACTGTATACTGTTTTTTGATTTTTTACTGTTTTATACTTTTTAACCCAAGTAACATTATTGTTTTTATAACAGCCCATGGGTATCTTTGCCATCCTTGAAGAGGAGTGCATGTTCCCCAAGGCCTCTGACACCACTTTCAAGAACAAGCTGTACGATCAGCATCTTGGCAAGTGCAATGCCTTCCAGAAGCCCAAGCCTGCCAAAGGCAAGGCTGAGGCCCACTTCTCCCTGGTGCACTATGCCGGCACTGTGGACTACAACATCTGTGGCTGGCTGGACAAGAACAAGGATCCACTGAACGAGTCTGTGGTGCAGCTGTACCAGAAGTCAGGAGTGAAACTCCTGCCTGTCCTGTACCCACCTGTTGTTGAAGGTAATAAACTTAATACACAAATACCATACTGTAGGAGACGTTACAATTATTACATACAATTAAATTTGCTTTTGTTTATTTGCTGTAAATTTACAGAAAGTGGTGGTGGTGGTAAGAAGGGTGGCAAGAAGAAGGGTGGCTCCATGCAGACCGTGTCCTCACAGTTCAGAGTATGTAATTTGCTATCAAAAAGAAGATATTGAATTAATAATTGTGCCAGATGTATTTTATGATTTCCTATGTACTTCCTTCAACAGGAGAACTTGGGCAAACTGATGACCAACTTGAGGAGCACCCACCCTCACTTTGTGCGTTGTCTGATTCCAAATGAAATCAAGAAACCAGGTGAAATACCTTTAATCATAAAACATCACTGTTTAGTCCACAATATCAATGTCACATGTTTGTGTGTTTCTCACATGTTTGTGTGTTTGTATTCTGCCAGGTCTTATGCAGAACTTCCTGGTCATCCACCAGCTCAGGTGCAATGGTGTGCTGGAGGGTATCAGAATCTGCAGAAAGGGTTTCCCAAGCAGAATCCTTTATGGTGACTTCAAGCAGAGGTAAACTGACAAAGCAAATAAAGTATCACACATGTTTATAGGATTTAGATAGGGGAAATGATGCTGTATGTACTTTTTATATCTAGATACAAGGTTCTGAATGCCAGTGTCATCCCCGAGGGTCAATTCATTGACAACAAGAAAGCTGCTGAGAAGCTTCTGGGATCCATTGATGTTGATCACACCCAGTACAAGTTTGGACACACCAAGGTAAACAAGTTTTTGGCTGCTATAATATGTTTATGAGCAGCAAGCTTTTATGTCCAATTCACACATGTGTTTACCTTTCACTCTCAGGTGTTCTTCAAAGCTGGTCTGCTGGGTACCCTTGAGGAGATGCGAGACGAGAAGTTGGCCTCCTTAGTCACAATGACTCAGGCCCTCTGCCGTGCATATCTGATGAGGAAGGAGTTTGTGGTTATGATGGAAAGGAGGTACTTTCTTTATCTTTGCAAGGACTAAAACATTTCTAATGAACTGAAATGTCTACATCTATATACATCAAGGTAACAGAAAGGTGTAGGCTACATAAATAGTTTATCAAATCACGCAAGTTTATCACGAAAGAAAAATATTTTTAAGAGTTGATTAACAAACACTCTTATTTGTCATAGGGAGGCAATCTACACCATTCAGTGGAATGTGCGCTCATTTATGAATGTCAAGCACTGGCCATGGATGAAGGTTTACTACAAGATCAAGCCTCTGCTAAAGAGTGCTGAGACTGAGAAGGAGCTGGCCAACATAAAGGAGGAACATGAGAAACTCAAGGCAGCCCATGCCAAGGCAGAGGCCAGGAAGAAAGAGCTTGAGGAGAAAATGGTGGCTCTGGTGCAAGAAAGGAATGACCTGCAGCTGCAAGTGTCTTCTGTAAGTATATAATGTATTTGCTGTGACCTGCTGTTACTACACATAACAATAAGAAAATCCCAATATTCATATAACCACTCTCAGCATCTACTCTCGTATTTATCTGTCCTCACCAACTATGTTGTCTCATAAAATATAAATCACTCCTTTCCATTTTAGGGCTCTGAGAGCCTGTCAGATGCAGAGGAGAGGTGTGAGGGTCTGATCAAGAGTAAGATCCAGCTTGAGGCTAAACTCAAAGAGACAACCGAGAGACTGGAGGATGAGGAGGAAATCAATGCTGAGCTGACAGCCAAGAAGAGGAAACTGGAGGATGAGTGCTCTGAGCTCAAGAAAGACATTGATGACCTGGAGCTGACCTTGGCCAAAGTGGAGAAGGAGAAGCATGCCACTGAGAACAAGGTGCAGATTCTTGTGAAAAGGTAACAAAAATGTGTTTGTTCCAATAAGTCTTCATGATGTTTACTGAATGTTGATATAAAACTCAGGTGAAGAACCTGACTGAAGAGATGGCTGCTCAAGATGAGTCCATTGCTAAGCTGACAAAGGAGAAGAAAGCCCTCCAAGAGGCCCACCAGCAGACTCTTGATGATCTTCAGGCAGAGGAAGACAAAGTCAACACTCTGACCAAATCCAAGACTAAGCTTGAACAGCAAGTTGATGATGTGAGTTAAGGGCCTCTCTGTATATAGACATTAAACATGCATTATTATAACACTTAACAAATACTACTGTAAACTCACAGCTTGAAGGTTCCCTGGAGCAAGAGAAGAAGCTCCGTATGGACCTTGAGAGAGCCAAGAGAAAGCTTGAGGGTGATCTGAAGTTGTCTCAGGAGAACATTATGGATCTGGAGAATGACAAGCAGCAGTCTGAGGAGAAACTGAAAAAGTAATGTAGAATGCTTGAAACAACACACAATTTTCAACAAAACACAATTTTCAAACTAAATGTACTATTATTACTCCGAATGTTAAACATCTTTTAATGTTTTTTTTTTTCATTTGAATCTGCAATGAAACAGGAAGGACTTTGAAACAAGCCAGCTTCTCAGCAAGATTGAGGATGAACAATCATTGGGTGCTCAGCTTCAGAAGAAGATCAAGGAGCTTCAGGTCTGTTTCACCTTTGGTGTTAAATAGTGTTTGTTATAAGTCTCTGCCTATTCTTTAATCATCAATATCTATTTAACAATTCCTAGGCCCGCATTGAGGAACTGGAGGAAGAGATTGAGGCTGAGCGTGCAGCTCGTGCCAAGGTTGAGAAGCAGCGAGCTGATCTCTCTAGGGAACTTGAGGAGATCAGTGAGAGGCTTGAGGAGGCTGGTGGTGCCACTGCTGCTCAAATTGAGATGAACAAGAAGCGCGAGGCTGAGTTCCAGAAGCTCCGTCGTGACCTTGAAGAGTCAACCCTGCAGCATGAAGCCACTGCTGCTGCTCTTCGCAAGAAACAGGCTGACAGTGTGGCAGAGCTGGGAGAGCAGATTGACAACCTCCAGCGTGTCAAGCAGAAGCTTGAGAAGGAGAAGAGTGAATATAAGATGGAGATTGATGATCTTTCCAGCAACATGGAGGCTGTTGCAAAAGCTAAGGTTTGTGATATGAATACCTGCAAGTTGTAGTTTACTGTTATTGACAGACAACATGCATGATACCAAATGTGCACACACTAGTTCATCCAAAAGATTCCTGGAATGTATACTGGAGACATGACTGAAATGGTGAAATGGTGAATCAGCTGTAGAGGCTCCTTACTGTGCATTCATACCAAGATCTACTAAAGCTGTAAAATTGCCTGAAGTAATTTACTTTATATTTACAAGAAATAGTCTATAATGATCAGTCAGGGGTAATGTACACGGTGGGAGATAACAATATTTATTTTGATGCTTATTATTTTCTTGTCACTGTCAGGCCAATCTGGAGAAGATGTGCCGTACCCTTGAGGACCAACTCAGTGAAGTTAAGGCCAAGAGTGATGAGGGTGTCCGCCAGGTCAATGACCTCAGTGCTCAGAGAGCAAGACTTCAGACTGAAAATGGTGAGCTCGGCCGCCAGGTTGAAGAGAAGGATGCCCTTGTGTCTCAACTGACCAGAAGCAAGCAGGCTTTCACTCAGCAAATTGAGGAGCTGAAAAGACTGAATGAGGAGGAAGTAAAGGTACAAATAGCAGTGCATGAAATAATTGGACATTGGAATACATAATAAACTACATGATGCAATATACTCAATGAACATTTCTGATTCATCACAAACAGGCCAAGAATGCCCTGGCCCATGCTGTTCAGTCTGCTCGCCATGACTGTGACCTCCTGAGGGAGCAGTTTGAGGAGGAGCAGGAGGCAAAGGCTGAGCTGCAACGTGGCATGTCCAAGGCCAACAGCGAGGTAGCTCAGTGGAGGAGCAAGTATGAAACTGATGCCATCCAGCGCACTGAGGAGCTTGAGGAGTCCAAGTATGCATAACTTGTGTACATCTAATATTAGTTTTTACCACACATCTTTTATGAATTTTTTTACTGCTCTCTGTGCACTTCTTAATTAAGTGATTTGCTTGAACAGGAAAAAGCTTGCCCAGCGCTTGCAGGAGGCTGAGGAGCAAATAGAGGCTGTTAACTCCAAGTGTGCCTCTCTGGAGAAGACCAAGCAGAGACTCCAGGGTGAGGTTGAGGACCTTATGATTGATGTGGAGAGAGCCAATGCTCTGGCTGCCAATCTTGACAAGAAGCAAAGGAACTTTGACAAGGTAATACCTTCAGAATATTTTTTTATATTCAAGTATAGGTTAGACAACAATTCAGATAAAAGTAAGACTCCAGCTTCTGTGATTCTTTTCCTGTTAGGTCCTGGCAGAGTGGAAGCAGAAGTTCGAGGAGGGTCAAGCAGAGTTGGAAGGTGCCCAGAAAGAGGCTCGCTCTCTCAGCACTGAGCTGTTCAAGATGAAGAACTCCTATGAGGAGGCTCTTGACCAGCTGGAGACCCTGAAGAGGGAGAATAAGAACCTGCAACGTAAGTCATGATTATGAAATACTTCCAAGTAAAACCTAAACAAAAATATGTATATCATAGTACAGTAATGGAGACTGACTTTATGTTGGATTCAATGTTAAATATATTTCTGCAGAGGAGATCTCTGACCTGACTGAGCAGCTTGGTGAGACAGGAAAGAGCATTCATGAGCTGGAAAAGGCCAAGAAGACTGTTGAGACTGAGAAAGCTGAGATCCAGACAGCTCTTGAGGAGGCAGAGGTACACAAAATCAAACATAAAAAAGAGTTTTACACACATTCCAGAGAATATTACAAGTCGTGTCTGAAAGAAAATTATTGGGTTTCAATTTCTTTGTTTCCTCATTTAGGGAACTCTTGAGCATGAGGAGTCCAAAATTCTCCGCGTGCAGCTTGAGCTCAACCAGGTCAAGGGTGAGATTGACAGGAAGCTTGCAGAGAAGGATGAGGAGATGGAGCAGATCAAGAGGAACAGCCAGAGGGTGATTGAGTCCATGCAGGGCACTCTGGACTCTGAGGTCAGGAGCAGGAATGACGCCCTGAGAGTCAAGAAGAAGATGGAGGGAGACCTCAATGAGATGGAGGTTCAGCTCAGCCATGCTAACCGCCAGGCTGCTGAGGCCCAGAAACACTTGAGGACTGTCCAGGGTCAGCTCAAGGTCAGTCATAACAATAGAACTATGCAGCTAAAGACATGTTTTCTGTACTGGGCTGCCGAAAGTATTACGTAACGTAGTCCATTGAATGAGTTTACATATTTATTTACCAACACCAGGATGCACAACTGCACCTTGATGATGCCATCAGAGGACAGGAAGACATGAAGGAGCAGGCTGCCATGGTGGAACGCAGGAATGGCCTGATGGTAGCTGAGATTGATGAGCTGAGAGCTGCCTTGGAGCAGACAGAGAGAGGCCGCAAAGTGGCTGAGCAGGAGCTGGTCGATGCCAGCGAGCGTGTTGGCCTTCTCCACTCTCAGGTAGAAAAAACTATTCATTAACACTTTTGATGAACTTGTGAACATGAAAACCCAGTATTTTACCAAACTGAGATTGTTGCAATTGTTCTGTTTTCAGAACACAAGTCTGATTAATACCAAGAAGAAGCTTGAAGCTGATTTGGTTCAGGTCCAAGGTGAGGTTGATGACATTGTCCAGGAGGCTAAAAATGCTGAAGAAAAGGCCAAGAAAGCCATCACTGATGTAAGCAGTATTATTTTATCTCAGCTCCCTGTTAATTTATGAACCATGTGGACATAAAGGAACCGCTATCATCTTACCTCCATAAACAATAATCAATGTCATCATCCAGGCTGCCATGATGGCAGAGGAGCTGAAGAAGGAGCAGGACACCAGCGCTCATCTGGAGAGGATGAAGAAGAACCTGGAGGTCACTGTAAAGGACCTGCAGCACCGCCTGGATGAGGCTGAGAATCTGGCCATGAAGGGTGGCAAGAAACAGCTCCAGAAACTGGAGTCCAGGGTAGGAAGCTATTTTGTGTATGATTATCGTACACATTTCATAAATAAATACTTGTCAGTGTCTGAAATATTGAAGTTCTTAATGTTAAGGTCCCGAGCTGGAAAATGAAGTTGAGGCTGAACAGAGACGTGCGTTGATGCTGTCAAGGGAGTTCGCAAATACGAGAGGAGGGTGAAGGAGCTCACCTACCAGGCAAGAAATCCCTCCTTGTTCTCTAAATTTATAAAAACACTCTACAAGTAATACATTGCATTACTAACTAATTTTCACTTTAGACTGACGAGGATAAGAAGAACCTCACTAGACTCCAGGATCTGGTTGACAAGCTACAGATGAAGGTTAAGGCTTACAAGAGACAGGCTGAGGAAGCTGTGAGTCAATTTGTATCTTAGCAATCCTTTAAAATATTTTACTTTGTTAAAAGAAAAACAATTAATCTTCTGTGCTCTTATCTCCAACACAGGAGGAACAAG
Source organism: Tenualosa ilisha (assembly GCA_015244755.2). NCBI lineage: Eukaryota > Metazoa > Chordata > Actinopteri > Clupeiformes > Clupeidae > Tenualosa > Tenualosa ilisha. The sequence continues at coordinate 51,889 of PYXC01002289.1, read as the reverse complement.
CCAACGGCCACCTGTCTAAGCTCAGGAAGGTGCAGCATGAGCTTGAGGAGGCTGAGGAGCGTGCTGACATTGCTGAGTCTCAGGTCAACAAGCTCAGGCCAAGAGCCGTGACTCTGGAAAGGTAAGACAAATCAAACTGATTTCACAATTTTAACATTTAGAATATCATGAAATTCACCCCTCCAAGTGTTTCCTGTTCTAATTTCATGAATTTGTTGTTTTTTAGGGCAAAGAGCTGCAGAATAATCTCCTGAATGTTTTCTCTTGTCACCTTTATGTGGATAATCTTGAATAAAGTGACAAATTGTAACTAACACTTAATAAAAGTTTGAAATCTATGCATTTTGTATGCCTTTTTATTGTTCTTACACTGTAATACATTGGTGAGTAAATCATGACATACATTTTTTGAGTAAGTTGCAAAGAAGACTCTTTGCATATAGAAATAGTTATCTGAGATAGATTTTAATATATAAAATAAATATACAATGTTACTCTCTGATAACACCCTGTACAGAAAATACTGTAGAACAAAGGATCATAGTTAAAGGAGAAATCTGATGTGAAACAATCCATAGCCTTGTTGTTCAAGGCCACTAAGTGCTGTCAGTAGGAAAAAGAATGTGGTGGCCACGTTGATGTATTTCACCTAATAGAACTTGACAGACAATAGGGTATCTAGGACACTATATAATATCTATAGTTTAACCTAACCTAACGTCACATTCAGAGTTAATCTTTCTTTGGTTCCTCTCGTCTAAGTGCTACAGCAACCTCGAGTCACCAATACAACAAGTGCATCTACACCCCAATATCACCATTCTAAAAATAAGGCCAAAGGATGCTCGAAGTGAACTAATTTATCACAGCCCTCTGAGGTGAGACAGGAATACCAACAAAGAATGTGAATCGCCTTTGGCTGCATTAGTTCTAAAAGAGCACATTGAGTGAGATGATATAATCAACTAAGAGACTCTAATGGGTTCATTGGAATATAAAACACTGCAGTATGACAGACTGAAATACTAAGGTGTTTCGGGAATGTCATTGCACGTATCATTGAAATATTTCAAATACATATTTTAGTGTCAGAGTAAGAAACATCATCAGCTTCATGTATACTCTGATGGTTGTTTGAAATGTTTATAAATACTTTCACCAGATATGTGTGTGGAATATTAATTTTGTGAAATTGACACCATTAACCTTTCATACAGAATACTAATGACATATCATGTTTGTTGGATGCCATGTTGGGGAGTATGAAAGACAGACCAATATACATTATCAGTGTGCACCAGAAATATAAGAATGAAATTTTCTCTGCAGATCAGAACCCATAATTTATTACCGAGCCAATAAAGAAGAACAATTCAAACATGATATACATGTATATCTTAATTAGACTATCTACTAGGCTAATGATTGATTTCCTAAAGTATAATTAAACACTGGTTAAGGAGGTAGACCATAAACACTGTCACTTCAAATTCAACTCCCGGCTGGAAATAAACTATAAATAAAAACTATATTAAGAACATCCTAAGCCATTAGATAACATGTTAACATGTACTTCATTTAAAAATAAGCAGGCTGAGTATCTTGCTGAGACAATATAACAAATTAACAAAATTACACATCATACCCTCCATGAACTTACAAGTAACATGATTATGTGTGTTTTGGAAAGAAAAAATATAACAAAGGAAATTTTTATCTTAATTAAACATATATGGTTATAAAACAGCACAGGAAAGGGCATAAATGGCATCCCTGAAGTAATGCAGACATACAATGAATGTTGATGCAATTCAGCAATTTTGTCCGTGAGTGAGGGAGCATACGATGTTTAAATATATCAACCATGCCTATAAAACACATCTTGTCTTATTGCCTTATTAGGGTGCTGCTTAGTTTGCAGAACATGGCAAATATAAGGACCTTCAGTGAGACAGGAGGGGTACAAGAGAGGCCAGGGGGGTCCAGTGCTCAGTAAGTCTTGCTCTAAGAGTCAGACAGGAGATGGCTCCTGAGAGGAGATGTGGCATGGCAAACTGTATTCATCTCTAATGCATGAAAGAGTTCATGTCGGCATGAGATTATTTGCACTAATGTGGACTAGGTTTACATTGATTCATAACATGCCTGTTGTCTGTTTCATTGTGTTACAGGCTTTGACAACTGAAACATCATCAAATTCTTCTGGTCTAGGGAGGGAAAAGGTAAGAGCTATAGAGCTTAAAAAAAAGGTTAACAAACAATACCATCAAATCTACCTGGCAAATATTAATGAAACAGAGAAGCTCCAGATAACAACCCAAACTGAAAGAGCAGGCAGCAAAAAATTAAAATAATACTCATGTTATAAGACAGTCTGTGAACCAGAAATTACTTTTAGTCTTTTAACTCCCTGCTTTTTGCTGTTAAATGTACTTTTCAAAAGTTATTATAAGGAAAACCCCAGCACAAGGGCATACGTTATGGTGTAGAGGGAAACACCATCCGCATATCATCTGAAACTACTCAGGGCTACTCAACTGTGCAGGTTGCTGTTTCTGATGATAAACAGTTTGCTAGAAAATTAACATGAAATTTACACTAAATTCACAAATATTGAGGATAAAGTTCTGCATGCATACAGACATTCAGGCACCATCCAGGTAGGCTATTGCTTCCAATGATTCAGAGTAGTCTTGAGTAATGAATAATGAAGATCAGTGAACACAGTTTAACAAATTGCAGACGTCCAGTCCCACCATGTTTCTTAGAAATATAACATGTCAAATAATTCCTACACATAAATATAAAAAGATATTTCTTGAAACATGCTTTCTATGGTGAGAGAGGTGAAATCACAATACAGAATGTATTTTCCATGAAAAAGACAGAATTTGTGGGTGTATGTATAAGGCTTGAGCCCCCTTCCATGCAGTATAAGGCAAGCGAAATGTGCATAGTTAGGAGAATGTAATTCCAAACTACAAATTTTACAGGCAGGGGTGCGGCCCTTAGAATACGCACACACACATACACACAAACAAACACATGGACAGACAGACACACCTCACAGAAGCGGTATATTTATGCCCCTGCTCTGTAGTCCTCTGTACTGTGGCCAATATTCAAATGTTTAATGTCTTCTTCACACAGTAATCTGCAACCATGGGAGATGCGGATATGGCCGTTTATGGCCCGGCTGCCATTTACCTCCGTAAGCCTGAGAAGGAGAGAATTGAGGCCCAGACCAAGCCCTTTGATGCAAAGACAGCTTGCTATGTGACTGACAAGGAGGAGCTGTACGTGAAGGGTACAGTCAAGAGCAGAGATGGCGGCAAAGTCGTTGTGGAAGTTCTTGAAACCAAGGAGGTACATTTCAAATGTTGCTCTGATAACAACAGTGTTACCAATTCTGTTATGAAGAATTTGATTTGAGACCACTAAAATCTGTCATGTGCTTTAGGAAAGGACAGTGAAGGACGACGATGTCTCCCCAATGAATCCTCCCAAGTTCGACAAAATTGAGGACATGGCCATGATGACCCATCTCAATGAAGCCTCTGTCCTGTATAACCTCAAAGAGCGTTATGCAGCATGGATGATCTACGTAAGCATTATACTTACTCCTAAATTGAATAAAATAACATGTTATAAAGCAGAAAACTGGAAAACCAATCCAACTTATTTTTTATTACAGACCTACTCTGGGCTTTTCTGTGTCACCGTGAACCCCTACAAGTGGCTCCCAGTGTACGATCCAGCAGTGGTGTCTGCCTACAGAGGCAAGAAGCGCATGGAGGCCCCACCCCACATCTTCTCTGTCTCTGACAACGCCTATCAGTTCATGCTCCAAGGTAAACTCTTCTTTGCAAGCACGTTTACAAATGTCTTTTAATTACATGGTCATTCATGATCTAATGTCTCTACTTTGGCCCACAGACAGGGAAAATCAGTCGGTCCTGATTACGTAAGTGTCATCTGTACATCTGAACATTTCACACAAATAATCCAACATATTATGTATTTGGCAATGATAATATCTTCCATGTGCCACAGCGGAGAATCTGGTGCTGGAAAGACTGTCAACACCAAGCGTGTCATCCAGTACTTTGCAACAATTGCTGTGTCTGGTGGTGACAAGAAAAAGCAAGAGCCACAGGCATCTGGAAAACTCCAGGTAAGAATTCTTTCAACATGTACAATTTGCATTACATTAGATACTGTTAATAGTTAAAGATACACAAATGAATAGCACAACAAAATAAAAATTTCCATTTGCAGGGCTCTCTTGAAGATCAGATTATTGCTGCCAACCCACTGCTGGAGGCTTATGGTAATGCCAAGACTGTGAGGAATGACAACTCCTCCCGTTTTGTAAGTTCATACTGAATCATTTCATTCTTAATTCACTTTTGTAATTTATCATAAAAAAACTCAGTAAGAAATATTCTGTTGTCTTAAACAGGGTAAATTTATCAGAATTCACTTTGGCACAACTGGAAAACTGGCTAGTGCTGATATTGAGACTTGTAAGTACAGGAAACGCTTTTTAATGCAGCTGCTCTTATGTTGCTTGATAACGATAAAATAAACAATAAAATAAATATTCTTGTAAATAGACCTGCTGGAGAAGTCTAGAGTGACATTCCAGCTTCCTGATGAGAGAGGTTACCACATCTTCTACCAGATGATGACCAATCACATGCCTGAGCTGATTGGTAGGCTTTACTAAGTAGCCATCAATTACCACATTATATGTAAACAAGTAATAAATGGAAATGTTAAACTTGCTGTTGCTTACCTCAACAGAAATGTCCCTCATCACAACCAATCCTTACGACTTCCCCATGTGCAGTCAGGGTCAGATCACTGTGGCCAGTATTGATGACAAAGAGGAGTTGGTGGCCACAGATGTAAGATACGCATAATTCTATTGGAGTTTTAAAACAAATAATCATGTCCTCTGTCAAAGATTGAAGTATCTGTTTTTTTTTTTAAAAAGGTAATATTACCAAATGTATGATTTCAGACTGCCATTGACATCCTGGGCTTCAGTAATGAGGAGAAAATGACCATTTACAAGCTGACTGGTGCTGTGCTCCATCATGGCAACATGAAATTCAAGCAGAAGCAGCGTGAGGAGCAGGCTGAGCCTGATGGCACTGAGGGTAGGTCTAACAACTGCTGAACTAGATGACCTCAAATTACTTCTCATGCCAAGGGTACTAAAATTCCTCAGTCAATTTCTTTGTTTAAAACTGCAACATGAGGGAAGCTCACAGAGCGCATGCTGTAACAATTGACCTTTCCACCAGACTGCAGAGTGTGAAAAGAAATGACCAGATTGTAGCTATTGCTGTGGTCTGTGTATGCTCCACTTTAGTTGCATGCCCAGAGTTGCCAAGGTATTCTTTTTACTTTTACAGTTATTTACCATTTAGACAGCCGAATAATATGGCTCCAACATAACAATGTTGCATTATTTTTAGATGCTGACAAAGTTGCTTACCTCCTGGGTCTGAACTCTGCTGATATGCTGAAGGCTCTGTGCTACCCAAGAGTGAAGGTCGGCAATGAGTTTGTCACCAAGGGTCAGACTGTGCCACAGGTCCTGAACTCTGTGGCAGCCTTGTCCAAGTCTATCTATGAGAGGATGTTCTTGTGGATGGTCATCCGAATCAACCAGATGTTGGACACAAAGCAGCCGAGACAGTTCTTCATTGGTGTGCTGGACATTGCTGGCTTTGAGATTTTTGATGTGAGAATAAAATTATATTAACAATCAGTTCTGTCAATTCTGAAGAGGATGTTCTTAAATTATGTTTTATGTACACATGAAGTAACACATGTTATATTACCCCCATCAGTTCAACAGCATGGAGCAGCTGTGCATTAACTTCACCAATGAGAAACTGCAACAGTTCTTCAACCATCACATGTTTGTTCTGGAGCAAGAGGAGTACAAGAAAGAGGGCATTGACTGGGAGTTTATTGACTTTGGCATGGACTTGGCCGCTTGCATTGAGCTTATTGAGAAGGTCAATTTAGATCAATGATACGGATCCAGCTCTATAACTGTATACTGTTTTTTGATTTTTTACTGTTTTATACTTTTTAACCCAAGTAACATTATTGTTTTTATAACAGCCCATGGGTATCTTTGCCATCCTTGAAGAGGAGTGCATGTTCCCCAAGGCCTCTGACACCACTTTCAAGAACAAGCTGTACGATCAGCATCTTGGCAAGTGCAATGCCTTCCAGAAGCCCAAGCCTGCCAAAGGCAAGGCTGAGGCCCACTTCTCCCTGGTGCACTATGCCGGCACTGTGGACTACAACATCTGTGGCTGGCTGGACAAGAACAAGGATCCACTGAACGAGTCTGTGGTGCAGCTGTACCAGAAGTCAGGAGTGAAACTCCTGCCTGTCCTGTACCCACCTGTTGTTGAAGGTAATAAACTTAATACACAAATACCATACTGTAGGAGACGTTACAATTATTACATACAATTAAATTTGCTTTTGTTTATTTGCTGTAAATTTACAGAAAGTGGTGGTGGTGGTAAGAAGGGTGGCAAGAAGAAGGGTGGCTCCATGCAGACCGTGTCCTCACAGTTCAGAGTATGTAATTTGCTATCAAAAAGAAGATATTGAATTAATAATTGTGCCAGATGTATTTTTATGATTTCCTATGTACTTCCTTCAACAGGAGAACTTGGGCAAACTGATGACCAACTTGAGGAGCACCCACCCTCACTTTGTGCGTTGTCTGATTCCAAATGAAATCAAGAAACCAGGTGAAATACCTTTAATCATAAAACATCACTGTTTAGTCCACAATATCAATGTCACATGTTTGTGTGTTTCTCACATGTTTGTGTGTTTGTATTCTGCCAGGTCTTATGCAGAACTTCCTGGTCATCCACCAGCTCAGGTGCAATGGTGTGCTGGAGGGTATCAGAATCTGCAGAAAGGGTTTCCCAAGCAGAATCCTTTATGGTGACTTCAAGCAGAGGTAAACTGACAAAGCAAATAAAGTATCACACATGTTTATAGGATTTAGATAGGGGAAATGATGCTGTATGTACTTTTTATATCTAGATACAAGGTTCTGAATGCCAGTGTCATCCCCGAGGGTCAATTCATTGACAACAAGAAAGCTGCTGAGAAGCTTCTGGGATCCATTGATGTTGATCACACCCAGTACAAGTTTGGACACACCAAGGTAAACAAGTTTTTGGCTGCTATAATATGTTTATGAGCAGCAAGCTTTTATGTCCAATTCACACATGTGTTTACCTTTCACTCTCAGGTGTTCTTCAAAGCTGGTCTGCTGGGTACCCTTGAGGAGATGCGAGACGAGAAGTTGGCCTCCTTAGTCACAATGACTCAGGCCCTCTGCCGTGCATATCTGATGAGGAAGGAGTTTGTGGTTATGATGGAAAGGAGGTACTTTCTTTATCTTTGCAAGGACTAAAACATTTCTAATGAACTGAAATGTCTACATCTATATACATCAAGGTAACAGAAAGGTGTAGGCTACATAAATAGTTTATCAAATCACGCAAGTTTATCACGAAAGAAAAATATTTTTAAGAGTTGATTAACAAACACTCTTATTTGTCATAGGGAGGCAATCTACACCATTCAGTGGAATGTGCGCTCATTTATGAATGTCAAGCACTGGCCATGGATGAAGGTTTACTACAAGATCAAGCCTCTGCTAAAGAGTGCTGAGACTGAGAAGGAGCTGGCCAACATAAAGGAGGAACATGAGAAACTCAAGGCAGCCCATGCCAAGGCAGAGGCCAGGAAGAAAGAGCTTGAGGAGAAAATGGTGGCTCTGGTGCAAGAAAGGAATGACCTGCAGCTGCAAGTGTCTTCTGTAAGTATATAATGTATTTGCTGTGACCTGCTGTTACTACACATAACAATAAGAAAATCCCAATATTCATATAACCACTCTCAGCATCTACTCTCGTATTTATCTGTCCTCACCAACTATGTTGTCTCATAAAATATAAATCACTCCTTTCCATTTTAGGGCTCTGAGAGCCTGTCAGATGCAGAGGAGAGGTGTGAGGGTCTGATCAAGAGTAAGATCCAGCTTGAGGCTAAACTCAAAGAGACAACCGAGAGACTGGAGGATGAGGAGGAAATCAATGCTGAGCTGACAGCCAAGAAGAGGAAACTGGAGGATGAGTGCTCTGAGCTCAAGAAAGACATTGATGACCTGGAGCTGACCTTGGCCAAAGTGGAGAAGGAGAAGCATGCCACTGAGAACAAGGTGCAGATTCTTGTGAAAAGGTAACAAAAATGTGTTTGTTCCAATAAGTCTTCATGATGTTTACTGAATGTTGATATAAAAACCTCAGGTGAAGAACCTGACTGAAGAGATGGCTGCTCAAGATGAGTCCATTGCTAAGCTGACAAAGGAGAAGAAAGCCCTCCAAGAGGCCCACCAGCAGACTCTTGATGATCTTCAGGCAGAGGAAGACAAAGTCAACACTCTGACCAAATCCAAGACTAAGCTTGAACAGCAAGTTGATGATGTGAGTTAAGGGCCTCTCTGTATATAGACATTAAACATGCATTATTATAACACTTAACAAATACTACTGTAAACTCACAGCTTGAAGGTTCCCTGGAGCAAGAGAAGAAGCTCCGTATGGACCTTGAGAGAGCCAAGAGAAAGCTTGAGGGTGATCTGAAGTTGTCTCAGGAGAACATTATGGATCTGGAGAATGACAAGCAGCAGTCTGAGGAGAAACTGAAAAAGTAATGTAGAATGCTTGAAACAACACACAATTTTCAACAAAACACAATTTTCAAACTAAATGTACTATTATTACTCCGAATGTTAAACATCTTTTAATGTTTTTTTTTTTCATTTGAATCTGCAATGAAACAGGAAGGACTTTGAAACAAGCCAGCTTCTCAGCAAGATTGAGGATGAACAATCATTGGGTGCTCAGCTTCAGAAGAAGATCAAGGAGCTTCAGGTCTGTTTCACCTTTGGTGTTAAATAGTGTTTGTTATAAGTCTCTGCCTATTCTTTAATCATCAATATCTATTTAACAATTCCTAGGCCCGCATTGAGGAACTGGAGGAAGAGATTGAGGCTGAGCGTGCAGCTCGTGCCAAGGTTGAGAAGCAGCGAGCTGATCTCTCTAGGGAACTTGAGGAGATCAGTGAGAGGCTTGAGGAGGCTGGTGGTGCCACTGCTGCTCAAATTGAGATGAACAAGAAGCGCGAGGCTGAGTTCCAGAAGCTCCGTCGTGACCTTGAAGAGTCAACCCTGCAGCATGAAGCCACTGCTGCTGCTCTTCGCAAGAAACAGGCTGACAGTGTGGCAGAGCTGGGAGAGCAGATTGACAACCTCCAGCGTGTCAAGCAGAAGCTTGAGAAGGAGAAGAGTGAATATAAGATGGAGATTGATGATCTTTCCAGCAACATGGAGGCTGTTGCAAAAGCTAAGGTTTGTGATATGAATACCTGCAAGTTGTAGTTTACTGTTATTGACAGACAACATGCATGATACCAAATGTGCACACACTAGTTCATCCAAAAGATTCCTGGAATGTATACTGGAGACATGACTGAAATGGTGAAATGGTGAATCAGCTGTAGAGGCTCCTTACTGTGCATTCATACCAAGATCTACTAAAGCTGTAAAATTGCCTGAAGTAATTTACTTTATATTTACAAGAAATAGTCTATAATGATCAGACAGGGGTAATGTACACGGTGGGAGATAACAATATTTATTTTGATGCTTATTATTTTCTTGTCACTGTCAGGCCAATCTGGAGAAGATGTGCCGTACCCTTGAGGACCAACTCAGTGAAGTTAAGGCCAAGAGTGATGAGGGTGTCCGCCAGGTCAATGACCTCAGTGCTCAGAGAGCAAGACTTCAGACTGAAAATGGTGAGCTCGGCCGCCAGGTTGAAGAGAAGGATGCCCTTGTGTCTCAGCTGACCAGAAGCAAGCAGGCTTTCACTCAGCAAATTGAGGAGCTGAAGAGACTGAATGAGGAGGAAGTAAAGGTACAAATAGCAGTGCATGAAATAATTGGACATTGGAGTACATAATAAGCTACATGATGCAATGTACTCAGTGAACATTTCTGATTCATCACAAACAGGCCAAGAATGCCCTGGCCCATGCTGTTCAGTCTGCTCGCCATGACTGTGACCTCCTGAGGGAGCAGTTTGAGGAGGAGCAGGAGGCAAAGGCTGAGCTGCAACGTGGCATGTCCAAGGCCAACAGCGAGGTAGCTCAGTGGAGGAGCAAGTATGAAACTGATGCCATCCAGCGCACTGAAGAGCTTGAGGAGTCCAAGTATGTACAACTTGTGTACATCTAATATTAGATTTTACCACATATCTTTTTTGAAATTTTTTACTGCTCTCTGTGCACTTTTTAATCAAGTGATTTCCTTTATCAGGAAAAAGCTTGCCCAGCGCTTGCAGGAGGCTGAGGAGCAAATAGAGGCTGTTAATTCCAAGTGTGCCTCTCTGGAGAAGACCAAGCAGAGACTCCAGGGTGAGGTTGAGGACCTTATGATTGATGTGGAGAGAGCCAATGCTCTGGCTGCCAATCTTGACAAGAAGCAGAGGAACTTTGACAAGGTAATACCTTCAGAATATTGTTTTTATATTCACGTATAGGTTAGACAACAATTCAGGTAAAAGTAAGACTCCAGCTTCTGTGATTTTTTTCCTGTTAGGTCCTGGCAGAGTGGAAGCAGAAGTTCGAGGAGGGTCAAGCAGAGTTGGAAGGTGCCCAGAAAGAGGCTCGCTCTCTCAGCACTGAGTTGTTCAAGATGAAGAACTCCTATGAGGAGGCTCTTGACCAGCTGGAGACCCTGAAGAGGGAGAATAAGAACTTGCAGCGTAAGTCATGATTATGAAATACTTCCAAGTAAAACCTAAAACAAAAATATGTATATCATTTTACAGTAATGGAGACTGACTTTATGTTGGATTCAATGTTAAATATATTTCTGCAGAGGAGATCTCTGACCTGACTGAGCAGCTTGGTGAGACAGGAAAGAGCATTCATGAGCTGGAAAAGGCCAAGAAGACTGTAGAGACTGAGAAAGCTGAGATCCAGACAGCTCTTGAGGAGGCTGAGGTACACAGAATCAAATATAAAAAAGACTTTTACACACATTCCAGCAGAGAATATTACAAGTCGTATCGGAAAGAAAATTATTGAGTTTCAATTCCTTTGTTTCCTCATTTAGGGAACTCTTGAGCATGAGGAGTCCAAAATTCTCCGCGTGCAGCTTGAGCTCAACCAGGTCAAGGGTGAGATTGACCGGAAGCTTGCAGAGAAGGATGAGGAGATGGAGCAGATCAAGAGGAACAGCCAGAGGGTGATTGAGTCCATGCAGGGCACTCTGGACTCTGAGGTCAGGAGCAGGAATGACGCCCTGAGAGTCAAGAAGAAGATGGAGGGAGACCTCAATGAGATGGAGATTCAGCTTAGTCATGCTAACCGCCAGGCTGCTGAGGCCCAGAAACACTTGAGGACTGTCCAGGGTCAGCTCAAGGTCAGTCATAACAATAGAACTATGCAGCTAAAGACTTCACATGTTTTCTGTACTGGGCTGCCGAAAGTATTACGTAACGTAGTCCATTGAATGAGTTTACATATTTATTTACCAACACCAGGATGCACAACTGCACCTTGATGATGCCATCAGAGGACAGGAAGACATGAAGGAGCAGGCTGCCATGGTGGAACGCAGGAATGGCCTGATGGTAGCTGAGATTGATGAGCTGAGAGCTGCCTTGGAGCAGACAGAGAGAGGCCGCAAAGTGGCTGAGCAGGAGCTGGTCGATGCCAGCGAGCGTGTTGGCCTTCTCCACTCTCAGGTAGAAAAAACTATTCATTAACACTTTTGATGAACTTGTGAACATGAAAACCCAGTATTTTACCAAACTGAGATTGTTGCAATTGTTCTGTTTTCAGAACACAAGTCTGATTAATACCAAGAAGAAGCTTGAAGCTGATTTGGTTCAGGTCCAAGGTGAGGTTGATGACATTGTCCAGGAGGCTAAAAATGCTGAAGAAAAGGCCAAGAAAGCCATCACTGATGTAAGCAGTATTATTTTATCTCAGCTCCCTGTTAATTTATGAACCATGTGGACATAAAGGAACCGCTATCATCTTACCTCCATAAACAATAATCAATGTCATCATCCAGGCTGCCATGATGGCAGAGGAGCTGAAGAAGGAGCAGGACACCAGCGCTCATCTGGAGAGGATGAAGAAGAACCTGGAGGTCACTGTAAAGGACCTGCAGCACCGCCTGGATGAGGCTGAGAATCTGGCCATGAAGGGTGGCAAGAAACAGCTCCAGAAACTGGAGTCCAGGGTAGGAAGCTATTTTGTGTATGATTATCGTACACATTTCATAAATAAATACTTGTCAGTGTCTGAAATATTGAAGTTCTTAATGTTAAGGTCCGCGAGCTGGAAAATGAAGTTGAGGCTGAACAGAGACGTGGCGTTGATGCTGTCAAGGGAGTTCGCAAATACGAGAGGAGGGTGAAGGAGCTCACCTACCAGGCAAGAAATCCCTCCTTGTTCTCTAAATTTATAAAACACTCTACAAGTAATACATTGCATTACTAACTAATTTTCACTTTAGACTGACGAGGATAAGAAGAACCTCACTAGACTCCAGGATCTGGTTGACAAGCTACAGATGAAGGTTAAGGCTTACAAGAGACAGGCTGAGGAAGCTGTGAGTCAATTTGTATCTTAGCAATCCTTTAAAATATTTTTACTTTGTTAAAAGGAAAAACAATTAATCTTCTGTGCTCTTATCTCCAACACAGGAGGAACAAGCCAACGGACACCTGTCTAAGCTCAGGAAGGTGCAGCATGAGCTTGAGGAGGCTGAGGAGCGTGCTGACATTGCTGAGTCTCAGGTCAACAAGCTCAGGGCCAAGAGCCGTGACTCTGGAAAGGTAAGACAAATCAAACTGTCAAACAATTTTAACATTTAGAATGTCATAAAAATCACTTCTCCAAGTGTTTTCTATTCTAATTTCGTGAATTTGTTGTTTTTAGGGCAAAGAGGCTGCAGAATAATCTCCTGAACGTTTACCCTTGTCACTTTCATGAGGATAATCTTGAATAAGTGACAAATTGTAACTAGCACTTAATAAATGTTTGAAATCTATGCATTTTGTATGCATTCTTATTGTTCTTACACTGTAATACACAGATAGGATTTTTTGAGTGAGTTGCAAAGAAGACTCTTTGTATATAGAAATAGTTATCTGAGATTGATTTTCAATATATAACATAAATATACAATGTTACTCTCTCTGATAACACCCTATACAGAAAATACTGTAGAACAAAGGGATCATAGTTAAAGGAGAAATCTGATGTGAAACAATCCATAGCTTGTTCAAGCCTAGTGCTGTCAGTAGGAAAAAGAATGTGGTGGCCACTTGATGTATTTCACCTAATAGAACTTGACAGACAATGGGGTATCTGGGTCACTATATATTATCTATAGTTTAACCTAACCTAACGCCACATTCAGAGTTAATATTTCTTTGGTTCCTCCAGTCTAAGTGCTACAGCAACCTTAAGTCACCAGTACAAGTGCATCTACACCCCAATATCACCATTCTAAAAATAAAGCCAAAGGATGTTCGAAGTGAAATAATTTATGACAGGCCTCTGAGGTGAGACAGGAATATCCAACAAAGAATGTGAATCGCCTTTGGCTGCATTAGTTTTAAAAGAGCACATTGAGTGAGATGATATAATCAACTTACAAATTCCACTGGGTTCAGTGGAATATAAAACACTGCAATGTGACAGACTGAAATACTGAGGTGTTTCAGGCATGTCTTTGGACGTAGCATTGACATATTTCAAGTACATATTTCAGTGTCAGAGTAAGAAACATCATAAGCTTAATGTATACTCTGCTGGTTGGTTGAAATGTTTATAAATACTTTCGCCAGGTTTTTCAACATATTTTGTAATTTAGTGTAATTGACACCATTAACCTTTCATATAAAATACTAATGACATATCATGTTCGTTGGATGCCATGTTGGGGAGCATGAAAGCTGGCCAATATTTATTGTCAGTGTGAACCAGAAATATAAGTATGATATTTTCTCTGCAGATCAGGACCCACAGGCTAAAAACGAAGAACAACTCAAACATGATATACATGTATGGGTTACTTAGACAGTCCACTAAGGTAATGTTTGATTGGCATTGATTTACTAAAATATAATTAAAGATTGGTTGAGGACAAAGACCATAAACACTCTCATTTCAAATCCACCTCCTTGTTGGAAATAAAACAGAAATAAAAATAAAGGAACAGTATAAGCCATTGGATACATGTTAACATGTGCGTGATTCAAGAATAAGCAGAATGTTTTGTGGTATGAGAATTCTGTGAGTATGAATTAAATAACATAAATATTTTAAGAGTATTATCTTGCTAGGACAATATAACAACATAACAAAATCATCATACATATAAAATCATACTACTATTATACAACTTAACAACTTATAGGTACTACTATTATACAACATACTATTTATAGGTAACATGATTATGTGTGTTTTGGAACGAAAAAATATAAAGGAAATTTAAGGTAATTAAACATTTATGGTTATAAAACAGAACACAATAAAGACCATGAATGCCATCCTTGAAGTAATGCAGATACACTATGAATGTTGATGCAATTCAGCAATTTTGTCAGGGAGTGAGGGAGCATACAATGTTTAAATATATCAAACCATGTCTATAGAACACATCTTGCCTTATTTCCTTATTAGGGTGCTGCTTAGTTTGCAGAACATGGCATATATAAGGACCTAGAGGGAGACAGGAGGGGTACAAGCGAGGCCAGGGGTGGGTCCAATCCTCAGTAAGTCTTGCTCTAAGAGTCAGACAGGAGATGGCTCCTTAGAGGAGATTTGGCATGGCAAACTGTATTCATTCCTAATGCATGAAAAAGTTCATGTTCATGTTGAACAAGTTTACACTGATTCATAACATACCTGTTGTCTATTTTATTGTGTTACAGACTTTGACAACTGAAATATCATCAAATTCTTCTGGTCTGAGGAGCCAAAAGGTAAGAGTTATACAGCTTCAACAGAAAGTTAACAAACCACCCCATCAAATCTAACGTAAGAAAATATTACTGAAACAGAGAAGTTCCAGATAACAATCCAAACTAAAAGAGCAGAGAGCAAACCTAAACCCACATTATGAGTATAAAATTGTGAAGAAATTTAAAATAAGATTCATATTGTAGGACAGTCTGTGAAACAGAAAATTGCCTTTAGCCAGTTGTTTAACTCCCTGCTTTCTGCTGTCAAATGTACTTTTCTGAAGTCATTATAAGGATAACCCCAGTACAAGGGCATAGTTTAGGGTATGGAAAGTAGGGACATGCCCATAAAACCTTTCTGATACCTTAAAATTGTCCACACAAGTTTTTCTGATATAAACTGGTTACGAATTCACATCAATCTTTTACGGTTGAATTGCTCAGAGAGTTTTCATCACACAAATGCCATCTACATATTCTAAACTCCTTAGAGCTATCCAACTGTGGGGTTACTATTTTGTATGATAGAAAATTAACATTAAATTTACAAGTATTGTGGATAAAGTTCTGCATGCATACAAACATTCAGGCACCATCCAGGTAGGCTATTGCTTCCAGTGGTTCAGAAAAGTCTTCAGTGAATAATGAATGTCAGTGAATACAGTTTAACAAATTGCAGACCATCCAGTCCCACCATCATCTTTCCCATACTTTCAGATGTCAAATAATCCCTACACTTAAAAATGAAAAGATATTTCTTGAAACATGCTTTCTATGGTGAGAGATGTGAAATCGCAAGACAGAATGTATTTTCCATGATACATTTGTACAATTGTCCATAATTTTGTGCAAATATTTTCACAGCATGTTTTTAGAATTTGATTGCTTAGTCTGACTGACTACTTTTTTTTTGAAGGGTTGGGGGGTGCAGGGAGATGGTACTGCCTTGCGTCAGAGTTCTGCTATACAGGTGTTGCTTACTGACAAAAAAAGATGCTTGCATGGGTGTGGGCTATTGCAACTTGCAATGCAAAGTCAAAGTCCACCAAATTTAGTCTAGTGTAGGTCTAATGTAGGTCTAACGTTAACTTTCAGATATTAGAAACTCTTGCATTTCAGCTGGACATAGCATAAACTGGAAAAAAGATGACACCTTTTAACTGATTCACTACATTCAGAGTGAAAAAAATGTTTATTATCAATGTTTAAAAGTGGTAGGAATATGTGTGTACATGGTGCGTGTACAAGGCTTGAGGCACTTTCCATGCAGTACATAAAATTCAAGACTACACATTTTACAGGCAGTGGTGGGGCTCTTACTCTAGACACATACAAATGCGCACACACACAGACAGACAAACACACACACACACAAATACACACATACACGTGTCACGGGAGCACTATATTTATGTCCCTGTTTTGTAGTCCTCTGTACTCTGGCCAATATTCAAATGTTTACACTTCTTCTTCACACAGTAATCTGCAACCATGGGGGATGCGGATATGGCCGTTTATGGCCCGGCTGCCATTTACCTCCGTAAACCTGAGAAGGAGAGAATTGAGGCCCAGACCAAGCCCTTTGATGCAAAGACAGCTTGCTATGTGACTGACAAGGAGGACCTGTACGTGAAGGGTACAGTCAAGAGCAGAGATGGCGGCAAAGTCGTTGTGGAAGTTCTTGAAACCAAGGAGGTACATTTCAAATGTTGCTCTGATAACAATAATGTTACCAATTTTGTTATGAAGAATTTGATTTGAGACCACTAAAATCTGTGTCATGTGCTTTAGGAAAGGACAGTGAAGGACGACGATGTCTCCCCAATGAATCCTCCCAAGTTCGACAAAATTGAGGACATGGCCATGATGACCCACCTCAATGAAGCCTCTGTCCTGTATAACCTCAAAGAGCGTTATGCAGCATGGATGATCTACGTAAGTATTATGCTTACTCCTAAATTGCATAAAATTACACCTTATAAAGCAAAAAACTGGAAAATCAATCCTACTTATCTATTATTACAGACCTACTCTGGACTGTTCTGTGTCACCGTGAACCCCTACAAGTGGCTCCCAGTGTACGACCCAGTAGTGGTGTCTGCCTACAGAGGCAAGAAGCGTATGGAGGCCCCACCCCACATCTTCTCTGTCTCTGACAACGCCTATCAGTTCATGCTCCAAGGTAAACTCTTCTTTTACAAGCAATTTTACAAATGTCTTTTAATTACATGGTCATTCATGATCTAATGTCTCTGCTTTGGCCCACAGACAGGGAAAATCAGTCTGTCCTGATTACGTAAGTGTCATCTGAACATCTGAACATTTCACATAAATAATCTAACATTGTGGAACATTTGCTAATGATAATGCATTCCATGTGGCACAGCGGAGAATCTGGTGCTGGAAAGACTGTCAACACCAAGCGTGTCATCCAGTACTTTGCAACAATTGCTGTGTCTGGTGGTGACAAAAAAAAGCAAGAGCCACAGGCCACTGGAAAACTCCAGGTAATAATTCTTTCAACATGTACAACTTGCATTACATTAGATACTGCTAATAGTTAAAGATACACAAATGACAGCACAGCAAAATAAAAATTTTCATTTGCAGGGCTCTCTTGAAGATCAGATTATTGCTGCCAACCCACTGCTGGAGGCTTATGGTAATGCCAAGACTGTGAGGAATGACAACTCCTCCCGTTTTGTAAGTTCATTCTGAACCATCTCATTCTTAATTCACTTTTGTAATTTATCATAAGAATGACCTCAGTGAGAAATATTCTACTGTCTTAAACAGGGTAAATTCATCAGAATTCACTTTGGCACAACTGGAAAACTGGCTAGTGCTGATATTGAGACTTGTAAGTACAGGAAACGCTTTTTAATGCAGCTGCTGTTATGTTGCTTGATAACGATAAAATAAACAATAAAATAAATATTCTTGTAAATAGACCTGCTGGAGAAGTCTAGAGTGACATTCCAGCTTCCTGATGAGAGAGGTTACCACATCTTTTACCAGATGATGACCAACCACATGCCTGAGCTGATTGGTAGGCTTTACTAATTAGCCATCATTTACCAATTATCAATTATGTCACACGCAAACAAATGAAGAATTAAATTTTTAAACTTACAGTTGTTTATCTCAACAGAAATGTCCCTCATCACAACCAATCCCTACGACTTCCCCATGTGCAGTCAGGGTCAGATCACTGTGGCCAGTATTGATGACAAAGAGGAGTTGGTGGCCACAGATGTAAGATTCGCAAAATTCTATTTGAGTTTTAATACAAATATTGATATCCCCTGTCAAAGATTAGAGTATCTTTTTTTAAAAAAAAAAAAACGGTAATATTACCAAATGTATGATTTCAGACTGCCATTGACATCCTGGGTTTCAGTCAAGAGGAGAAAGTCACCATTTACAAGCTGACTGGTGCTGTGCTCCATCATGGCAACATGAAATTTAAGCAGAAGCAGCGTGAGGAGCAGGCTGAGCCTGATGGCACTGAGGGTAGGTCTAACCACTACAGTACTCGATGACCTCAGATCACTTCTCATGCCAAGGGTACTGAAAATCAATTCTCAGTCAATTTCTTTGTCTAAAACTGCAATGTTAGGAAAGCTCACAGAGTGCATGCTTAAAAAATGGACCTTTCCACCAGAATGCAGGGTGTGAAAAGAAATTACCAGATTTTAGCTATTGCTGTGGTCTGTGTATGCTCCACTTTAGTGGGATGTCCAGTGTTGCCAAGGTGTTCTTTTTACTTTTACATTTATTTACCATTTAAATGGCAGAATAATATGGCTCCAACATAACAATGTTGCATTATTTTTAGATGCTGACAAAGTTGCTTACCTCCTGGGTCTGAACTCTGCTGATATGCTGAAGGCTCTGTGCTACCCAAGAGTGAAGGTCGGCAATGAGTTCGTCACCAAGGGTCAGACTGTGCCTCAGGTCCTGAACTCTGTGGCAGCCTTGTCCAAGTCTATCTACGAGAGGATGTTCTTATGGATGGTCATCCGTATCAACCAGATGTTAGACACAAAGCAGCCGAGACAGTTCTTCATTGGTGTGCTGGACATTGCTGGCTTTGAGATTTTTGATGTGAGAATAAAATTATATTAATAATCAATTCTGTCAATTCTGAAGAGGATGTTCTTAAATTACGTTTTGTGGACACATGAAGTAACACATGTTATATTAACCCCCATCAGTTCAACAGCATGGAGCAGCTGTGCATTAACTTCACCAATGAGAAACTGCAACAGTTCTTCAACCATCACATGTTCGTTCTGGAGCAAGAGGAGTACAAGAAAGAGGGCATTGAGTGGGAGTTTATTGACTTCGGCATGGACTTGGCCGCTTGCATTGAGCTTATTGAGAAGGTCAATTTAGATCAATGACACGGATCCAGATCTATTACTGTGTACTGTTGTTTGATGTCCACTTTTTAACCCAAGTAACATTATTGTTTTTCTAACAGCCCATGGGTATCTTTGCCATCCTTGAAGAGGAGTGCATGTTCCCCAAGGCCTCTGACACCACTTTCAAGAACAAGTTGTACGATCAGCATCTTGGCAAGTGCAATGCCTTCCAGAAGCCCAAGCCTGCCAAAGGCAAGGCTGAGGCCCACTTCTCTCTGGTCCACTATGCCGGCACTGTGGACTACAACATCTGTGGCTGGCTGGACAAGAACAAGGATCCACTGAACGAGTCTGTGTTGCAGCTGTACCAGAAGTCAGGAGTGAAACTCCTGCCTGTCCTGTACCCACCTGTTGTTGAAGGTAATAAACTTAATGCACAAATACCATAATGTAGGAGATGTTACAATTATTACATACCATAAATTTGTTTTTGTTTATTTGCTGTAAATTTACAGAAAGTGGTGGTGGTGGTAAGAAGGGTGGCAAGAAAAAGGGTGGCTCCATGCAGACCGTGTCCTCACAGTTCAGAGTATGTATTTTGCTATCAAGAAGTATATAACAATACTTTTTCAGATGCATTTTTATGATTTCCTATGTACTTCCTTCAACAGGAGAACTTGGGTAAACTGATGACCAACTTGAGGAGCACCCACCCTCACTTTGTGCGTTGTCTGATTCCAAATGAAATCAAGAAACCAGGTGAAATACCTTTAATGGAGGAACATCACTGTTTAATCCACATCAATGTCACATGTTTTCATCCATAATGTCTTTCACATAAATTGTGTGTTTGTATTCTGCCAGGTCTTATGCAGAACTTCCTGGTCATCCACCAGCTCAGGTGCAATGGTGTGCTGGAGGGTATCAGAATCTGCAGAAAGGGTTTCCCAAGCAGAATTCTCTATGGTGACTTCAAGCAGAGGTAAACTGACAAAGCAAATAAAGTATCACACATGTTTATAGGATTCAGATGAGGGAAATGATGGTGTATGTATTTTTTATATCTAGATACAAGGTTCTGAATGCCAGTGTCATCCCCGAGGGTCAATTCATTGATAACAAGAAAGCTGCTGAGAAGCTTCTGGGATCCATTGATGTTGATCACACCCAGTACAAGTTTGGACACACCAAGGTAAAAAAAGTTTTTGGCTGCTATAATATGTTTACGAGCAGCAAGCTTTTATGTCCAGTTCACACATGTGTTTACCTTTCACTCTCAGGTGTTCTTCAAAGCTGGTCTGCTGGGTACCCTTGAGGAGATGCGTGATGAGAAGTTGGCCTCCTTAGTAACAATGACTCAGGCCCTCTGCCGTGCATATCTGATGAGGAAGGAGTTTGTGGTTATGATGGAAAGGAGGTACTTTCTTTATCTTCACAAGGACTAAAACATTTCAAATGAACTGAAATGTCTACATCTATTTACATCAAGTTAACAGAAAGGTGTAGGCTACATAAATAGTTTATCAAATCACGCAAGAAAAATATTTTTAAGAGTTGATTAACAAACACTCTTATTTGTCATAGGGAGGCAATCTACACCATTCAGTGGAATGTGCGCTCATTTATGAATGTCAAGCACTGGCCATGGATGAAGGTTTACTACAAGATCAAGCCTCTGCTAAAGAGTGCTGAGACTGAGAAGGAGCTGGCCAACATAAAGGAGGAACATGAGAAACTCAAGGCAGCCCATGCCAAGGCAGAGGCCAGGAAGAAGGAGCTTGAGGAGAAAATGGTGGCTCTGGTGCAAGAAAGGAATGACCTGCAGCTGCAAGTGTCTTCTGTAAGTATATGTAATGTATTTGCTGTGACCTGCTGTTACTACACATAACAATAAGAAAATCCCAATATTCATATAACCACTGTCAGTATCTACTCTCGTATTTATCTGTCCTCACCAACTATGTTGTCTCATAAAATATAAATCACTCCTTTGCATTTTAGGGCTCTGAGAGCCTGTCAGATGCAGAGGAGAGGTGTGAGGGTCTGATCAAGAGTAAGATCCAGCTTGAGGCTAAACTCAAAGAGACAACCGAGAGACTGGAGGATGAGGAGGAGATCAATGCTGAGCTGACAGCCAAGAAGAGGAAACTGGAGGATGAGTGCTCTGAGCTCAAGAAAGACATTGATGACCTGGAGCTGACCTTGGCCAAAGTGGAGAAGGAGAAGCATGCCACTGAGAACAAGGTGCAGAGTCTTGTGAAAAGGTAACAAAAATGTGTTTGTTCCAATAAGTCTTCATGATGTTTACTGAATGTTGATATAAAAACCTCAGGTGAAGAACCTGACTGAAGAGATGGCTGCTCAAGATGAGTCCATTGCTAAGCTGACAAAGGAGAAGAAAGCCCTCCAAGAGGCCCACCAGCAGACTCTTGATGATCTTCAGGCAGAGGAAGACAAAGTCAACACTCTGACCAAATCCAAGACTAAGCTTGAACAGCAAGTTGATGATGTGAGTTAAGGGTCTCCCTGCATATAGACATCAAACATGCATTATTATAACACTTAACAAATACTACTGTAAACTCACAGCTTGAAGGTTCCCTGGAGCAAGAAAAGAAGCTCCGTATGGACCTTGAGAGAGCCAAGAGAAAGCTTGAGGGTGATCTGAAGTTGTCTCAGGAGAACATTATGGATCTGGAGAATGACAAGCAGCAGTCTGAGGAGAAACTGAAAAAGTAATGTAGAATGCTTGAAACAAAACACAATTTTCAACAAAACACAATTTTCAAACTAAATGTACTATTATTACTCCTAATGTTAAACATCTTTTAATGTTTTTTTTTTTTCATTTTAATCTCCAATGAAACAGGAAGGACTTTGAAACAAGCCAGCTTCTCAGCAAGATTGAGGATGAACAATCATTGGGTGCTCAGCTTCAGAAGAAGATCAAGGAGCTTCAGGTCTGTTTCACCTTTAGCTTGAAATAGTGTTTGTTATAAGTCTCTGCATGTTTTCATCAATATCTATTTAACAATTCTTAGGCCCGCATTGAGGAACTGGAGGAAGAGATTGAGGCTGAGCGCGCTGCTCGTGCCAAGGTTGAGAAGCAGCGAGCTGATCTCTCTAGGGAACTTGAGGAGATCAGCGAGAGGCTTGAGGAGGCTGGTGGTGCCACTGCTGCTCAAATTGAGATGAACAAGAAGCGCGAGGCTGAGTTCCAGAAGCTCCGTCGTGACCTTGAAGAGTCAACCCTGCAGCATGAAGCCACTGCTGCTGCTCTTCGCAAGAAACAGGCTGATAGCGTGGCAGAGCTGGGAGAGCAGATTGACAACCTGCAGCGTGTCAAGCAGAAGCTTGAGAAGGAGAAGAGTGAATATAAGATGGAGATTGATGATCTTTCCAGCAACATGGAGGCTGTTGCCAAAGCTAAGGTTTGTGATATGAATACCCGCATGTTGTAGTTTACTGTTACTTACGGACAGCATGCATGTTACCAAATGTCTGAATGTCCACACACTACTTCATCTACATGAACTGGAAGATGGGGTCTTTACTGGAGATATGACTGGGTGAAAGGGTGAATCAGTTGTAAAGTCTTGTAACTGTGTATTCACACCTAGAGCTACTAAAGCTGTAAAATTTTGTGAAGTAACTTACTTCCTATTTACAAGAAATCATCCATAATAATGAGACCTGGGTAATGTAGTCTATGGGAGACAACAATATTTATTTTGATGCTTATCCATTTTCTTTTCACTGTCAGGCCAATCTGGAGAAGATGTGCCGCACCCTTGAGGACCAACTCAGTGAAGTTAAGGCCAAGAGTGATGAGGGTGTCCGCCAGGTCAATGACCTCAGTGCTCAGAGAGCAAGACTTCAGACTGAAAATGGTGAGCTCGGCCGCCAGGTTGAAGAGAAGGATGCCCTTGTGTCTCAGCTGACCAGAAGCAAGCAGGCTTTCACTCAGCAAATTGAGGAGCTGAAGAGACTGAATGAGGAGGAAGTAAAGGTACAGATATTAGTTCACTAATTGGACATTGGTGTACATAATAAACTACATGATGTAATATACTATATGAACATTTCTGATTTATCACAAACAGGCCAAGAATGCCCTGGCCCATGCTGTTCAGTCTGCTCGCCATGACTGTGACCTCCTGAGGGAGCAGTTTGAGGAAGAGCAGGAGGCAAAGGCTGAGCTGCAGCGTGGCATGTCCAAGGCCAACAGCGAGGTAGCTCAGTGGAGGACCAAGTATGAAACTGATGCCATCCAGCGCACTGAGGAGCTTGAGGAGTCAAAGTATGTACAACTTGTGTACATCTAATAGTAGATTTTACCACACATCTATTATGAAATTTTTTACTGCTCTCTGTGCACTTCTTAATTAAGTGATTTGCTTGAACAGGAAAAAGCTTGCCCAGCGCTTGCAGGAGGCTGAGGAGCAAATAGAGGCTGTTAATTCCAAGTGTGCCTCTCTGGAGAAGACCAAGCAGAGACTCCAGGGTGAGGTTGAAGACCTCATGATTGATGTGGAGAGAGCCAATGCTCTGGCTGCCAATCTTGACAAGAAGCAGAGGAACTTTGACAAGGTAACACTTTTAGAATGTTGTTTTTATACTCAAGTATAGGTTAGACAGCTATACAGGTAAAAGTAGGTCTCAATCTTTTGTGAATTTTTTCCTGTTAGGTCCTGGCAGAGTGGAAGCAGAAGTTCGAGGAGGGTCAAGCAGAGTTGGAAGGTGCCCAGAAAGAGGCTCGCTCTCTCAGCACTGAGCTGTTCAAGATGAAGAACTCCTATGAGGAGGCTCTTGACCAGCTGGAGACCCTGAAGAGGGAGAATAAGAACCTGCAACGTAAGTCACCATTAGAAAATACTTGGAAATAAAATCTAAAACAAAAATATGTATATTATAGTACAGTTATGGAGACTGACTTTATGTTGGATTCAATGTTTTAAACATATTTCTGCAGAGGAGATCTCTGACCTGACTGAGCAGCTTGGTGAGACTGGAAAGAGCATTCATGAGCTGGAGAAGGCCAAGAAGACTGTAGAGACTGAGAAAGCTGAAATCCAGACAGCTCTTGAGGAGGCTGAGGTACATAGAAACAGAATTAAAGCCTCTTACACACATTCTAGCAAGGATTATTAATTGTATTACATGAAAGAAAAGTATTGAGTTTCAATTTCTTTGTTTCCTCATTTAGGGAACTCTTGAGCATGAGGAGTCCAAAATTCTCCGCGTGCAGCTTGAGCTTAACCAGGTCAAGGGTGAGATTGACAGGAAGCTTGCAGAGAAGGATGAGGAGATGGAGCAGATCAAGAGGAACAGCCAGAGGGTGATTGAGTCTATGCAGGGCACTCTGGACTCTGAGGTCAGAAGCAGGAATGATGCCCTGAGAGTCAAGAAGAAGATGGAGGGAGACCTCAATGAGATGGAGATTCAGCTAAGCCATGCTAATCGCCAGGCTGCTGAGGCCCAGAAACACTTGAGGACTGTCCAGGGTCAGCTCAAGGTCAGTTATAACAACAGAACAATGCAACTAAACACTTCGCATGTTTTGTGTACTGGCTGCCGAAAGCCTTACATAATGTAGGCTATTGAATGAGTTTGCATACTTATTTACAACTCCCAGGATGCACAACTGCACCTTGATGATGCCATCAGAGGACAGGAAGACATGAAGGAGCAGGTTGCCATGGTGGAGCGCAGGAATGGCCTGATGGTGGCTGAGATTGAGGAGCTGAGAGCTGCCCTGGAGCAGACAGAGAGAGGCCGCAAAGTGGCTGAGCAGGAGCTGGTCGATGCAAGCGAGCGTGTTGGCCTTCTCCACTCTCAGGTAGAAAAAAACACTTTTGATGAACTTGTGAACTGGTGAGCATTTCACAAAACTGAGACTATTGCAATTCTTCTGTTTTTAGAACACAAGTCTGATTAATACCAAGAAGAAGCTTGAGACTGATTTGGTTCAGGTCCAAGGTGAGGTTGATGACATTGTCCAGGAGGCTAAAAATGCTGAAGAAAAGGCCAAGAAAGCCATCACTGATGTAAGCAGTGTTATTTCATCTCAGCTCATTGTTAATGCATGAACCATGTGGACATAAAGGACCCGCTATCATCTTCCCTCCATAAACCATAATCAATGTCATCATCCAGGCTGCCATGATGGCAGAGGAGCTGAAGAAGGAGCAGGACACCAGCGCTCATCTGGAGAGGATGAAGAAGAACCTGGAGGTCACTGTAAAGGACCTGCAGCACCGCCTGGATGAGGCTGAGAATCTGGCCATGAAGGGAGGCAAGAAACAGCTCCAGAAACTGGAGTCCAGGGTAGGAAGCTATTAAGTGTAAGATTATCATACACATTTCATAAATAAATACTTGTCAGTGTCTGAAATATTGAAGCTCTTAATGTTAAGGTCCGTGAGCTGGAAAATGAAGTTGAGGCTGAACAGAGACGTGGCGTTGATGCTGTCAAGGGAGTTCGTAAATACGAGAGGAGGGTGAAGGAGCTCACCTACCAGGCAAGAAATCTCTCTTTGTTCTCTAAATTAATAAAACACTCTAAAAGGAATATAATGCATTACTAACTACTTTTCACTTTAGACTGATGAGGACAAGAAGAACCTCAGTAGACTCCAGGATCTGGTTGACAAGCTTCAGCTGAAGGTCAAGGCTTACAAGAGACAGGCTGAGGAAGCTGTGAGTCAATTCATATCTTAGTAGTCCATGAAAATATTGTAACTTTGATAAAAGGAAAAACAATTCATCCAACAATTCATCTGTTTTCTTATCCCAAACGCAGGAGGAACAAGCCAACGGCCACCTGTCCAAGTTGAGGAAGGTGGCGCATGAGCTGGAGGAGGCTGAGGAGCGTGCTGACATTGCTGAGTCCCAGGTCAACAAGCTCAGAGCCAAGAGCCGTGACTCTGGAAAGGTAAAACAAAGACAAAATTTATAATGTCATGAAAATCACTCCAGGTGTTTTCTATTCTAATTTCATGAATTTGTCATTTTTAGGGCAAAGAGGCTGCAGAATGATCTCCTGAATGTTTACCCTTGTCACCTTCATGTGGATAATCCTGAATAAAGTGACAAATTGTAACTAGCACTTAATAAATACTTGTGTATGTATGCATTTTGTATGCCTTTTGATTATTCTTACAGTGTAATACAGTGGTGAGTAACATGAATCATGA
Organism: Tenualosa ilisha; assembly: GCA_015244755.2. Taxonomy (NCBI): domain Eukaryota; kingdom Metazoa; phylum Chordata; class Actinopteri; order Clupeiformes; family Clupeidae; genus Tenualosa; species Tenualosa ilisha. The sequence continues at coordinate 25,210 of PYXC01002289.1, read as the reverse complement.
CAGAGGATGTCTGGAGTGAGTTGCAAATAAGACTCTTTGTATATAGAAATAGACATCTGAGATTGATATACAGAATAACAAAGGGACCTTAAAGTTAAACTAGAAATCTGGTGTGAAACAATCCATAGCCTGGTTATTAGAGGTCACTAAGTGCTGTCAATATAAAAAAGAATGAAAATGATACAACATAGACAATAGTGCACTGGTAATTAACACTAAATGGGGCACAGAAGCTCACTTTCAGTTACATTTTCATATGCCCTATTCACTTATGGTTAGCTGCTAGTTTGCTATTTAGTCTATGTTGGGTAAATATTGGGAAAGTAATTAAAAAAAATAAGAGACAAGTTCCAATAAGATGTAATAACAGGGGCACTGAAATGCTGAAAAAGATACTCTAATCATTTTGTTTTCACCAAAAAATGTATACTTGACACAGAACCCAAATTGGTTTGCTTTGAAAGAGCCTCCTGGATGATGCATGACAGTCATTTTATGCCAAAATGCTTTCCACCAGGTGGAGAGTAATGCCTGGTTCACATTACGGAATATTAGCCACGAATCGAAGACTGCCAACACCTCTGTGAACTCTTCAGTGTTATCCAAATTACGCGAGTTGCATTTTTGTGATCAGGAGTATATCTCACAGCTGTATGACTGATCTGCGACCTAGCTGTCCACATTACAGTGTTTAACCCAGGGAAAACTCCAGTCAAGTGGGCCTATAGTCCATCACCAAAATGTATCCTATCATATTTGTTAACCCATGTTGTGACACCCTCCCAAATAACCTGTCTGTGATTAGCCTAATTTCTTAGGTCGAAGCTGTCCGCAGTCACTGTAAATTACAAATAATATATTCACGACATGCTGATTTTTTGTTAACTTTATATTCCTGACTGCAAACTAATTAACTATTAAAACACCTTGTCACGTCGCCATCCATGTTGATTTTTCCAGAAAGTGTATTCACCATGTGAGCCGATATATTCTTAGTATATGAGGCATAGGCTATATGCCACATGTAGAAGTCCAAATGTGTGCGGAATTAAAACTGTTCACAGGTAACATACTTATATAGAAATAGACTAGAAATGGATCTGGATCAAAACTGTTAAAATCACCTTGTGGCTCACGCATGGATTCACCATTGCGTGAGAAAACGCGATATTCTTAACTTTGTGGATGCAAAATAGTCCTGTAGTTCCTGCTCAGCGTGTGGTCAGACCGCCCAATCTGAGGTCGGGGTTTAGCTTTATATGCCCCTGGTAATTTAGATGGTCATGGTCCAATGTGTGACAGTCTACATGTTGATAAAACTCAGGGAGACCTGAATGTAGTCGGCACAGATTAAAATCCCCCTCATTAACAGAAAAAACAACATGTAGACCAACTGTGTCATGAACATCATAGTGTTCTGTATAACACTCAGGGCTTGTGGATGAACATAGACAGTGGTGATGTAGACGGCACTGAATTCTCCCAGACACATCAACAGGAGAAGCTCAATATCAGGTGAATAGTGTTGTAGCAATATACTCACATCTGTGCACAACACATTATTTACATATATGCAGACTCCACCACCCTTTTTCTTTCTAGACGCAAAAGTATAGTCACTCCGAAATAAGGAGCGCATCTGCAATGTAACCGTAGTGTCTGGAATGTTCAGTGAAGATTAAAGCGCAACAGTCTCTATGTTCTCTATGCGTTGAAATACTGGTCCAGATTTCATTCAATTTGTTCATGACCGATCTTATGTTTGCCAGTAGCAGCCTAGGCAGGGAAGGCCTTGTTGCCCAGGCCTTAAACCTTGTATGCACTCCTCCTCACTTCACGTTTCTGACACACTACCTGGCGGCGAGTTTATTCAATAGGGGTGGGTGAGAATGCCAGTGCTGCAGGAGACGTTGAGTGGATAATACAGGTATGGTAAACTAAAACATAGCTCCAGATTCTTTTTACCGAGCCCTGTCAAAGTCATTCTGTCATAAGTTTTGTGTACGTAAGCAAGTTGGAGTACAAGTGTCAGATTAATGAATAGAACTAACACCAAAAGGGATTGTTCCCAAGAGGAGCAGCCAGAGACGTCTGCGACGTAGGGCGCCATCAAATATAATTTATAGGAGACACTTTCCACTTTCCATTTGAGCATTCCCATGGTTACATCATCTAAATTCCCTATGCTTGAGACAGTCTGTTTAATCTAACCTAACATCATATTCAGACTTCATCTTTCTTTGGTCCCTTTTTAAAGCTCCAAACCGAGACGTAAAATATATCCAATTGATTTTTTTTCAATACGTATATTTTTGACAAAGATACACAAACGTCCACTGTTGTGCACACCACGCACTAAAGGTATAAAATCAATTAATTAAATCAAAAAAGCTTTAATAAAAATTTTGAATTGTGATGTAATATCTCATGGTAAGAAATAATAATAAAGACAATGGCCACACAACCTCCTATATTAGTTTGGAGTTAATGTTGCAAATCATTTGGTTTAAAATAGTGTTTGAATATGTGTTCACTGTAGTGATAAACATGCATGAAAGGGTTAAGTGCTACTGCAACCTTGAGTCACCAATGCTTAGAACTATAAGATTGCATCTACACCCCAACATCACCATTCTAAAAATAAAGCCTAAGGATATTCGAAGTGAAATAATTTATGACAGGCCTCTGAGGTGTCACTGGAACACCAACCAAGAATGTGAATCGCCTTTGGCTGCATTAGTTCTAAAAAAGCACATTGAGTGAGATGATATAATCAACTAACAGACCCCACTGGGTTCAGTGGAATATAGAACACTGCAATGTGATAGACTAAAATACTGAGGTGTTTCAGGCATATCACTGGACGCAGTGCTGACATATTTCAAATACATATTTTAGTGTCACAGTAAGAAACATCATCAGCTTCATGTACTCTGTTGGTTGGTTGAAACAGCTATAAATACTGTCACCAAGTTAATGATATGTGTGTGGAACATATTTTTTAATTTAGTGTAATTGACACCATTAACCTTTCATACAGAATACTAATGATGTATCATGTTCGTTGGATGCCATGTTGGGGGGTATGAAAGACTAGCCAATATATTGTCAATGTGCACCAGAACCTATCATTTATTACTGAGCCAGTAAAGAAGAACAAATCAAACATCATATACATATATAGCTTAATTAGACCATCCAGACCACTATAGTAGAATTAAAGACTGGTTAAGGACATATCCAACTTCACTTCATACTTCATATCCAACTCCTGGCTGGAAATAAACTAGAAATAAAAAAATAAAAAAAACCTAAGCCATTAGATAAATGTCAACACGTACTTGATTCAAGAATAAGCAGAATGTTTTGAGGTATAAGAATTCTGTGAAAACATAAACAGTATTATCTTGCTAGGACAATATGAAAAATACACTAAACAAATAAACAAAATTACACATCATACCCTCTATGAATCTATAGGTAACATAATTATGTATGTTTTGGAAAGAAAAAAATAATAAAGGAAATCTAATCTTAATTAAACATATATGGCTATAAAACAAAAACAGTAAAGACCATGAACTGCATCCTTGAAGTAATGTAAAAGCAGTGAGTGGGGGAGCATACAATGTTTAAATATATCAAACTATGTCTATAGAACACATCTTGCCTTATTTCCTTATTAGGGTGCTGCTTAGTTTGCAGAACATGGCAAATATAAGGACCTAGAGGGAGACAGGAGGGGTACAAGAGAGGCCAGGGGTGGGTCCAGTGCTCAGTAAGTCTTGCTCTCAGACAGGAGATGGCTCCTGAGGAGGAGATGTAGCATGGCAAACTGTATTAATCTCAAATGCACGAAAAAGTTCATGTTGGCATGAGATTATTTGCCAGTATGTTGAACAAGTTTACATTGATTCATAATGTCCCTGTTGTCTATTTTATTGTGTTACAGACTTTGACAACTGAAACATCATTAAATTCTTCTGGTCTGAGCAGCGAAAAGGTAAGAGTTATACAGCTTCAACAGAAAGTTAACAAACAATCCCATCAAATCTAACATAAGAAAATATTAATGAAACAGAGAAGTTCCAGATAACAATCCAAACTAAAAGAGCAGAAAGCAAACCTAAACCCACATTATAAGTATAAAATTATAAAGAAATTTAAAATAAAATTCATATTGTAGGACAGTCTGTGAAACAGAAAATTGCCTTTAGCCAGTTGTTTAACTCCCTGCTTTCTGCTTTCAAATGCACTTTTCTAAAGTCATTATAAGGATAACCCCAGTACAAGGGCGTAGTTTATGGTATGGAAAGAAGGGACATGCCCATAAAACTTTTCTGATGCCTTAAAATTGTCCACACAAGTTTTTCTGATATAAACTGGTTACGAATTCACATCAATCTTTTACGAGAGTTTTCGTCACACAAATGCCATCTACATATTCTAAACTCCTTAGAGCTATCCAACTGTGGGGTTACTATTTTGTATGATAGAAAATTAACATTAAATTCACAAGTATTGTGGATAAAGTTCTGCATGCATACAAACATTCAGGCACCATCCAGGTAGGCTATTGCTTCCAGTGGTTCAGAAAAGTCTTCAGTGAAAAATGAATGTCAGTGAATACAGTTTAACAAATTGCAGACCATCCAGTCCCACCATCATCTTTCCCATACTTTCAGATGTCAAATAATCCCTACACTTAAATATAAAAAGATATTTCTTGAAACATGCTTTCTATGGTGAGAGATGTGAAAGATGTGACAGAATGTATTTTCCATACATTTGTACATTTGTCCATAATTTTGTGCAAATATTTTCACAGCATGTTTTTAGAATTTGATTGCTTAGTCTGACTGACTACTTTTTTTGAAGGGTTAGGGGGTGCAGAGAGATGGTACTGCCTTGTGTCAGAGTTCTGCTATACAGGTGTTGCCTACTGACAAAAAAGATGCTTGCATTGGTGTGGGCTATTGCAACTTGCAACGCAAAGTCAAAGTCCACCAAATTCAGACTAGCACTGTAAAGATATGATAATCAAGCGTAAGTGTGTAGGTAGGCATGGTCAGGATAACAGTAGCCATATAAAACGTACTGTGCCTAAATCCACCTCTTCAGGGCAAAATGTACCCAAAGTGACAATGTTTAGAAACTCATTTAGAACAGGAAGGTCAATTTTATTCAGAAAGCCCAGAAGAATATAGGTCTAACGTTACCTTTCAGATATTATAAACTCTTGCATTTCAACTGGACATAGCATAAACTGGAAAAAAGATGACACCTTTTAACTGATTCACTACATTCAGAGTGAAAAAAATGTTTATCAATGTTTAAAACTGGTGGGAATACGTGTGTACATGGTGTGTGTACAAGGCTTGAGGCACTTTCCATGCAGTACAAGGCAAAAGAAATGTGCATAGTTAGGAGAATATAATTCAAGACTACACATTTTACAGGCAGTGGTGGGGCCCTTACTCTAGACACATACAAATGCGTACACACACAGACACACAAACACACACACACACAAATACACACATACACATGTCACGGGAGCACTATATTTATGTCCCTGTTTTGTAGTCCTCTGTACTCTGGCCAATATTCAAATGTTTACACTTCTTCTTCACACAGTAATCTGCAACCATGGGGGATGCGGATATGGCCATTTATGGCAAGGCTGCCATTTACCTCCGTAAGCCTGAGAAGGAGAGAATTGAGGCCCAGACCAAGCCCTTTGATGCAAAGACAGCTTGCTATGTGACTGACAAGGAGGACCTGTACGTGAAGGGTACAGTCAAGAGCAGAGATGGTGGCAAAGTTGTTGTGGAAGTTCTTGAAACCAAGGAGGTACATTTCAAATGTTGCTCTAATAACAACGTTACCAATTCTTTTATGAAGAATTTGATTTGAGACCACTAAAACCTGTGTCATGTGCTTTAGGAAAGGACAGTAAAGGACGACGATGTCTCCCCAATGAATCCTCCAAAGTTCGACAAAATTGAGGACATGGCCATGATGACCCACCTCAATGAAGCCTCTGTCCTGTATAACCTCAAAGAGCGTTATGCAGCATGGATGATCTATGTAAGCACTATGTTTACTCCTAAATTGAATAAAATTACACCTTATAAAGCAAAAAACTGGAAAATCAATCCTACTTATCTATTATTACAGACCTACTCTGGACTGTTCTGTGTCACCGTGAACCCCTACAAGTGGCTCCCAGTGTACGACCCAGAAGTGGTGTCTGCCTACAGAGGCAAGAAGCGTATGGAGGCCCCACCCCACATCTTCTCTGTCTCTGACAACGCCTATCAGTTCATGCTCCAAGGTAAACTCTTCTTTTACAAGCAATTTTACAAATGTCATTTAATTACATGGTCATTCATGATCTAATGTCTCTACTTTGGCCCACAGACAGGGAAAATCAGTCTGTCCTGATTACGTAAGTGTCATCTGAACATCTGAACATGTCACATAAATAATCTAACATTGTGGAACATTTGCTAATGATAATGCATTCCATGCGGCACAGTGGAGAATCTGGTGCTGGAAAGACTGTCAACACCAAGCGTGTCATCCAGTACTTTGCAACAATTGCTGTGTCTGGTGGTGACAAGAAAAAGCAAGAGCCACAGGCATCTGGAAAACTCCAGGTAAGAATTCTTTCAACTTGTACAACTTGCATTAGATTAGATACTGCTAATAGTTAAAGATACACAAATGACAGCACAGTAAAATAAAAATTTCCATTTGCAGGGCTCTCTTGAAGATCAGATTATTGCTGCCAACCCACTGCTGGAGGCTTATGGTAATGCCAAGACTGTGAGGAATGACAACTCCTCCCGTTTTGTAAGTTCATTCTGAACCATCTCATTCTTAATTCACTTTTGTAATTTATCATAAGAATGACCTCAGCGAGAAATATTCTGTTGTCTTAAACAGGGTAAATTCATCAGAATTCACTTTGGCACAACTGGAAAACTGGCTAGTGCTGATATTGAGACTTGTAAGTACACTAAATGCTTTTTTCGTGCAGTTTCTGTTATGTTGCTTGATAACAATAAAAAAAAAACAATAAATTAAATATTCTTGTAAATAGACCTGCTGGAGAAGTCTAGAGTGACATTCCAGCTTCCTGATGAGAGAGGTTACCACATCTTCTACCAGATGATGACCAACCACATGCCTGAGCTGATTGGTAGGCTTTACTAACTAACCATCAATTACCACATTACATGTAAAATTGTAATACATGGAAATGTTACATTTACTGTTGTTTACCTCAACAGAAATGTCCCTCATCACAACCAATCCCTACGACTTCCCCATGTGCAGTCAGGGTCAGATCACTGTGGCCAGTATTGATGACAAAGAGGAGTTGGTGGCCACAGATGTAAGATACGCATAATTCTATTGGAGCTTTAAAACAAATAATTATGTCCCCTGTCAAAGATCAGAGTATCTGTTTTTTTAAAAAAAGGTAATATTACCAAATGTATGATTTCAGACTGCCATTGACATCCTGGGTTTCAGTCAAGAGGAGAAAGTCACCATTTACAAGCTGACTGGTGCTGTGCTCCATCATGGCAACATGAAATTCAAGCAGAAGCAGCGTGAGGAGCAGGCTGAGCCTGATGGCACTGAGGGTAGGTCTAACAACTACAGTACTAGATGACCTCAGATCACTTCTCATGCAAAGGGTACTGAAATTCCTCAATCAATTTCTTTGTCTAAAACTGCAACATTAGGAAAGCTCACAGACCACATGTTGTAACAATGGACCTTTCCACAAGAATGCAGAGTGTGAAAAGAAATGACCTGTTTGTAGCTATTATTGTGGTCTGTGTATGCTCCACTTTAGTTGCATGCCCTGTGTTGCCCAGTTACTTTTACATTTATTTACCATTTAAATGGCAGAATAATATGGCACCAACATAACAATGTTGCATTATTTTTAGATGCTGACAAAGTTGCTTACCTCCTGGGTCTGAACTCTGCTGATATGCTGAAGGCTCTGTGCTACCCCAGAGTGAAGGTCGGCAATGAGTTCGTCACCAAGGGTCAGACTGTGCCACAGGTCCTGAACTCTGTGGCAGCCTTGTCCAAGTCTATCTATGAGAGGATGTTCTTGTGGATGGTCATCCGAATCAACCAGATGTTGGACACAAAGCAGCCGAGACAGTTCTTCATTGGTGTGCTGGACATTGCTGGCTTTGAGATTTTTGATGTGAGAATAAAATTATATTAATAATCTGTCAATTCTGAAGAGGATGTTCTTAAATAGGTTTTGTGTACACATGAAGTAACACATGTTATATTACCCCCCATCAGTTCAACAGCATGGAGCAGCTGTGCATTAACTTCACCAATGAGAAACTGCAACAGTTCTTCAACCATCACATGTTCGTTCTGGAGCAAGAGGAGTACAAGAAAGAGGGCATTGACTGGGAGTTTATTGACTTCGGCATGGACTTGGCCGCTTGCATTGAGCTTATTGAGAAGGTCAATTTAGATCAATGACATGGATCCAGATCTATTACTGTATACTGTTGTTTGATGTCCACTTTTTAACCCAAGTAACATTATTGTTTTTCTAACAGCCCATGGGTATCTTTGCCATCCTTGAAGAGGAGTGCATGTTCCCCAAGGCCTCTGACACCACTTTCAAGAACAAGCTGTACGATCAGCATCTTGGCAAGTGCAATGCCTTCCAGAAGCCCAAGCCTGCCAAAGGCAAGGCTGAGGCCCACTTCTCCCTGGTGCACTATGCCGGCACTGTGGACTACAACATCTGTGGCTGGCTGGACAAGAACAAGGATCCACTGAACGAGTCTGTGGTGCAGCTGTACCAGAAGTCAGGAGTGAAACTCCTGCCTGTCCTGTACCCACCTGTTGTTGAAGGTAATAAACTTAATGCACAAATACCATACTGTAGGAGACGTTACAATTATTACATACAATTAAATTTGTTTTTGTTTATTTCTTGTGAATTTAAAGAAAGTGGTGGTGGTGGTAAGAAGGGTGGCAAGAAGAAGGGTGGCTCCATGCAGACCGTGTCCTCACAGTTCAGAGTATGTAATTTGCTATCAAGAAGAAGTCATTCAATCAATAATTGTTCAAGATGTATTTTTATGATTTCCTATGTACTTCCTTCAACAGGAGAACTTGGGTAAACTGATGACCAACTTGAGGAGCACCCACCCTCACTTTGTGCGTTGTCTGATTCCAAATGAAATCAAGAAACCAGGTGAAATGCCTTTAATGGAGAAACATCACTGTTTAGTCCACAACAATGTCACATGTGTTCATCCATAATATGTCTTTCACACAAATTGTGTGTTTGTATTCTGCCAGGTCTTATGCAGAACTTCCTGGTCATCCACCAGCTCAGGTGCAATGGTGTGCTGGAGGGTATCAGAATCTGCAGAAAGGGTTTCCCAAGCAGAATCCTCTATGGTGACTTCAAGCAGAGGTAAACTGACAAAGCAAATAAAGTATCACACATGTTCATAGGATTCAGATAGGGGAAATGATGCTGTATGTATTTTTTATATCTAGATACAAGGTTCTGAATGCCAGTGTCATCCCCGAGGGTCAATTCATTGACAACAAGAAAGCTGCTGAGAAGCTTCTGGGATCCATTGATGTTGATCACACCCAGTACAAGTTTGGACACACCAAGGTAAAAAAAGTTTTTGGCTGCTATAATATGTTTATGAGCAGCAAGCTTTTATGTCCAATTTACACATGTGTTTTCCTTTCACTCTCAGGTGTTCTTCAAAGCTGGTCTGCTGGGTACCCTTGAGGAGATGCGTGACGAGAAGTTGGCCTCCTTAGTCACAATGACTCAGGCCCTCTGCCGTGCATATCTGATGAGGAAGGAGTTTGTGGTTATGATGGAAAGGAGGTACTTTCTTTATCTTCACAAGGACTAAAACATTTCAAATGGACTGAAATGTCTACATCTATCTACATCAAGTTAAGAGAAGGGTGTAGGCTACATAAATAGTTTATCAAATCACGCAAGAAAAAAAATTTTAAGAGTTGATTAACAAACACTCTTATTTGTCATAGGGAGGCAATCTACACCATTCAGTGGAATGTGCGCTCATTTATGAATGTCAAGCACTGGCCATGGATGAAGGTTTACTACAAGATCAAGCCTCTGCTGAAGAGTGCTGAGACTGAGAAGGAGCTGGCCAACATAAAGGAGGAACATGAGAAACTCAAGGCAGCCCATGCCAAGGCAGAGGCCAGGAAGAAGGAGCTTGAGGAGAAAATGGTGGCTCTGGTGCAAGAAAGGAATGACCTGCAGCTGCAAGTGTCTTCTGTAAGTATATAATGTATTTGCTGTGACCTGCTGTCACTACACATAACAATAAGAAAATCCCAATATTCATATAACCACTCTCAGTATCTACTCTCGTATTTATCTGTTCTCACCAACTATGTTGTCTCATAAAATATAAATCACTCCTTTCCATTTTAGGGCTCTGAGAGCCTGTCCGATGCAGAGGAGAGGTGTGAGGGTCTGATCAAGAGTAAGATCCAGCTTGAGGCTAAACTCAAAGAGACAACCGAGAGACTGGAGGATGAGGAGGAAATCAATGCTGAGCTGACAGCCAAGAAGAGGAAACTGGAGGATGAGTGCTCTGAGCTGAAGAAAGACATTGATGACCTGGAGCTGACCTTGGCCAAAGTGGAGAAGGAGAAGCATGCCACTGAGAACAAGGTGCAGAGTCTTGTGAAAAGGTAACAAAAATGTATTTTTTCCAATAAGTCTTCATGATGTTTACTGAATGTTGATATAAAAACCTCAGGTGAAAAACCTGACTGAAGAGATGGCTGCTCAAGATGAGTCCATTGCTAAGCTGACAAAGGAGAAGAAAGCCCTCCAAGAGGCCCACCAGCAGACTCTTGATGATCTTCAGGCAGAGGAAGACAAAGTCAACACTCTGACCAAATCCAAGACTAAGCTTGAACAGCAAGTTGATGATGTGAGTTAAGGTCCTCTCTGCATATAGACATTAAACATGCATTATTATAACACTTAACAAATACTACTGTAAACTCACAGCTTGAAGGTTCCCTGGAGCAAGAAAAGAAGCTCCGTATGGACCTTGAGAGAGCCAAGAGAAAGCTTGAGGGTGATCTGAAGTTGTCTCAGGAGAACATTATGGATCTGGAGAATGACAAGCAGCAGTCTGAGGAGAAACTGAAAAAGTAATGTAGAATGCTTGAAACAAAACACAATTTTCAACAAAACACAATTTTCAAACTAAATGTACTATTATTACTCCTAATGTTAAACATCTTTTAATGTTTTTTTTTTTTTCATTTTAATCTCCAATGAAACAGGAAGGACTTTGAAACAAGCCAGCTTCTCAGCAAGATTGAGGATGAACAATCATTGGGTGCTCAGCTTCAGAAGAAGATCAAGGAGCTTCAGGTCTGTTTCACCTTTAGCTTGAAATAGTGTTTGTTATAAGTCTCTGCATGTTTTCATCAATATCTATTTAACAATTCTTAGGCCCGCATTGAGGAACTGGAGGAAGAGATTGAGGCTGAGCGCGCTGCTCGTGCCAAGGTTGAGAAGCAGCGAGCTGATCTCTCTAGGGAACTTGAGGAGATCAGCGAGAGGCTTGAGGAGGCTGGTGGTGCCACTGCTGCTCAAATTGAGATGAACAAGAAGCGTGAGGCTGAGTTCCAGAAGCTCCGTCGTGACCTTGAAGAGTCAACCCTGCAGCATGAAGCCACTGCTGCTGCTCTTCGCAAGAAACAGGCTGACAGTGTGGCAGAGCTGGGAGAGCAGATTGACAACCTCCAGCGTGTCAAGCAGAAGCTTGAGAAGGAGAAGAGTGAATATAAGATGGAGATTGATGATCTTTCCAGCAACATGGAGGCTGTTGCCAAAGCTAAGGTTTGTGATATTAATACCCGCATGTTGTAGTTTACTGTTACTTACGGACAGCATGCATGTTACCAAATGTCTGAATGTCCACACACTAGTTCATCTACATGAACTGGAAGATGGGGTCTTTACTGGAGATATGACTGGGTGAAAGGGTGAATCAGTTGTAAAGTCTTGTAACTGTGTATTCACACCTAGAGCTACTAAAGCTGTAAAATTTTGTGAAGTAATTTACTTCCTATTTACAAGAAATCATCCATAATAATGAGACCTGGGTAATGTAGTCTATGGGAGACAACAATATTTATTTTGATGCTTATCCATTTTCTTTTCACTGTCAGGCCAATCTGGAGAAGATGTGCCGCACCCTTGAGGACCAACTCAGTGAAGTTAAGGCCAAGAGTGATGAGGGTGTCCGCCAGGTCAATGACCTCAGTGCTCAGAGAGCAAGACTTCAGACTGAAAATGGTGAGCTCGGCCGCCAGGTTGAAGAGAAGGATGCTCTTGTGTCTCAGCTGACCAGAAGCAAGCAGGCTTTCACTCAGCAAATTGAGGAGCTGAAGAGACTGAATGAGGAGGAAGTAAAGGTACAGATATTAGTTCATTAATTGGACATTGGTGTACATAATAAACTACATGATGCAATGTACTATATGAACATTTCTGATTCATCACAAACAGGCCAAGAATGCCCTGGCCCATGCTGTTCAGTCTGCTCGCCATGACTGTGACCTCCTGAGGGAGCAGTTTGAGGAAGAGCAGGAGGCAAAGGCTGAGCTGCAGCGTGGCATGTCCAAGGCCAACAGCGAGGTAGCTCAGTGGAGGACCAAGTATGAAACTGATGCCATCCAGCGCACTGAGGAGCTTGAGGAGTCAAAGTATGTACAACTCGTGTACATCTAATAGTAGATTTTACTACACATCTATTATGAAACTTTTTACTGCTCTCTGTGCACTTCTTAGTTAAGTGATTTGCTTGAACAGGAAAAAGCTTGCCCAGCGCTTGCAGGAGGCTGAGGAGCAAATAGAGGCTGTTAATTCCAAGTGTGCCTCTCTGGAGAAGACCAAGCAGAGACTCCAGGGTGAGGTTGAGGACCTCATGATTGATGTGGAGAGAGCCAATGCTCTGGCTGCCAATCTTGACAAGAAGCAGAGGAACTTTGACAAGGTAACACCTTTAGAATATTGTTTTTATACTCAAGTATGGGTTAGACAGCTATACAGGTAAAAGTAGGTCTCAATCTTTTGTGAATTTTTTCCTGTTAGGTCCTGGCAGAGTGGAAGCAGAAGTTCGAGGAGGGTCAAGCAGAGTTGGAAGGTGCCCAGAAAGAGGCTCGCTCTCTCAGCACTGAGCTGTTTAAGATGAAGAACTCCTATGAGGAGGCTCTTGACCAGCTGGAGACCCTGAAGAGGGAGAATAAGAACCTGCAACGTAAGTCATGATTATGAAATACTTCTAAATAAAATCTCAAACAAAAATATGAATATAATCGTACAGTAATGGAGACTGACTTTATGTTGGATTCAATGTTTTAAATATATTTCTGCAGAGGAGATCTCTGACCTGACTGAGCAGCTTGGTGAGACTGGAAAGAGCATTCATGAGTTGGAGAAGGCCAAGAAGACTGTTGAGACTGAGAAAGCTGAGATCCAGACAGCTCTTGAGGAAGCTGAGGTACATAGAATCAAACATAAGTAAAGCTTTTTACACACATTCTAGCAAGGATTATTAAATGTATTACATGAAAGAAAAGGATTGTGTTTCAATTTCTTTGTTTCCTCATTTAGGGAACTCTTGAGCATGAGGAGTCCAAAATTCTCCGCGTCCAGCTTGAGCTCAACCAGGTCAAGGGTGAGATTGACAGGAAGCTTGCAGAAAAGGATGAGGAGATGGAGCAAATCAAGAGGAACAGCCAGAGGGTGATTGAGTCCATGCAGGGCACTCTGGACTCTGAGGTCAGAAGCAGGAATGATGCCTTGAGAGTCAAGAAGAAGATGGAGGGAGACCTCAATGAGATGGAGATTCAGCTGAGCCATGCTAACCGCCAGGCTGCTGAGGCCCAGAAACACTTGAGGACTGTCCAGGGTCAGCTCAAGGTCAGTTATAATAACAGAACTATGCAACTAAACACTTCGCATGTTTTGTGTACTGGGTTGCTGAACGCCTTACATAATGTAGGCTATTGAATGAGTTTGCATACTTATTTACAACTCCCAGGATGCACAACTGCACCTTGATGATGCCATCAGAGGACAGGAAGACATGAAGGAGCAGGTTGCCATGGTGGAGCGCAGGAATGGCCTGATGGTGGCTGAGATTGAGGAGCTGAGAGCTGCCCTGGAGCAGACAGAGAGAGGCCGCAAAGTGGCTGAGCAGGAGCTGGTCGATGCCAGCGAGCGTGTTGGCCTTCTGCACTCTCAGGTAGAAAAAAATACTTTTGATGAACTTGTGAACTGGTGAGTATTTCACAAAACTGAGACTATTGCAATTGTTCTGTTTTTAGAACACAAGTCTGATTAATACCAAGAAGAAGCTTGAGGCTGATTTGGTTCAGGTCCAAGGTGAGGTTGATGACATCGTCCAGGAGGCTAAAAATGCTGAGGATAAGGCCAAGAAAGCCATCACTGATGTAAGTAGTATTATTTTATCTCAGCTTACAGTTAATGCATGAACCTTGTGAACATCCATCTTATCTTCCATAAACAATAATCAATGTGATCATCCAGGCTGCTATGATGTCAGAGGAGCTGAAGAAGGAGCAGGACACCAGCGCTCATCTGGAGAGGATGAAGAAGAACCTGGAGGTCACTGTAAAGGACCTGCAGCACCGCCTGGATGAGGCTGAGAATCTGGCCATGAAGGGAGGCAAGAAACAGCTCCAGAAACTGGAGTCCAGGGTAGGAAGCTATTTAGTGTAAGATTATCATACACATTTCATAAAATAAATACTTGTCAGTGTCTGAAATATTGAAGTTCTTAATGTTAAGGTCCGTGAGCTGGAAAATGAAGTTGAGGCTGAACAGAGACGTGGCGTTGATGCCGTCAAGGGAGTTCGCAAATACGAGAGGAGGGTGAAGGAGCTCACCTACCAGGCAAGAAATCTCTCTTTGTTCTCTAAATTAATAAAACACTCTAAAAGGAATATAATGCATTACTAACTACTTTTCACTTTAGACTGAGGAGGACAAGAAGAACCTCAACAGACTCCAGGATCTGGTTGACAAGCTTCAGCTGAAGGTCAAGGCTTACAAGAGACAGGCTGAGGAGGCTGTGAGTCGATTCATATCTTAGTAGTCCATGAAAATATTGTAACTTTGATAAAAGGAAAAACAATTCATCCAACAATTCATCTGTTTTCTTATCCCCAACACAGGAGGAACAAGCCAATGGCCACCTGTCCAAGCTCAGGAAGGTGGCGCATGAGCTGGAGGAAGCTGAGGAGCGTGCTGACATTGCTGAGTCCCAGGTTAACAAGCTCAGAGCCAAGAGCCGTGACTCTGGAAAGGTAAGACAAAGACAAAATTTATAATGTCATGAAAATCACTCCAGGTGTTTTCTATTCTAACTTCATGAATTTGTCATTTTTAGGGCAAAGAGGCTGCAGAATGATCTCCTGAATGTTTACTCGTCACCTTCATGTGGATAATCCTGAATAAAGTGACAAATTGTAACTAGCATTTAATAAATACTTGAAATGTATGCATTTTGTATGCCTTTTGATTATTCTTACACTGGTGAGTAACATGAATCATGGCAGAGGATGTTTGGAGTGAGTTGCAAAGAAGACTCTGTGTATATAGAAACAGACATTTAAGATAGATCTACAAAATAAATATACAATATTACTCTATGTATAACATCTTGTAGAGAAACTACTACACTTAGCTAAAGGAGAAATCCAGTGTGAAACAATCCATATCCTTGTTGTGAGATGTCACTAAATTCTGATTTCTTCTTTAAGATACTTGAATGATCAAGTATATTGTTATATGTATGAGAGAAAAACAGAGTTTCACAAGGTTTTCAACAGGTTGACAGTAGCTCCTTTTGATATGATACAGTTCATGTCCCATTTCGAAATTATTGGGTAAATATTAGGAAACTAATTTTTAAAAAAATAAGAGACAAGTTCCAATAAGATGTAATAACAGGGACACTCAAATAATGGAAAGATACTATAATCATTTTGTTTTCACCAAAAAATATATACTTGATACTGGATACTAACGATTTTTGTGATCAGGAGTCTGTCTCACAGCTGTATGGCTGATCTGCGACCTAGCCGTCCACATTACACGATGTTTCACCTGGGGAAAACCCCGGTCATGTGGGCCTATAGTCCATCACCAAAATGTACCTTATTTGTTAATGCATGTTGTAACACCCTCCCAAATAACCTGTCTGTGAGTAGCCTAATTTCCTAGGTTGTAGTTGTCTTCTGTCACTCTGCAATGTCTGCAATATGCTGAAATTTTATATTCCCAGCTACAAACTTTCATTAACTATCAAAACACTTTGTCATGTCACCATCCATGTTGATTAATCCAGAATCACCTATTCAGCATATGAGCTGATGTATTCTTAGAGTTCATAAGGCATATGCTATATGCCACATGTAGAAGTCCAAATGTTGCATGTAGTTGAAACTGTTTAAATCACCTTGTGGCTCACAAGTATGGGTTCACCACTGAATGAGGAAATGTGATATCCTTTACTGCGTGGATCCAAAACAGCCCTGCTCAGTCCTGATCAGCTGCCTGAGACCATATCCTGATGGTATTTTTCACTGGAGCACAATGCTTCAGTTTCTGACTATAGGAAGAATATTGAAAGAGTAGAATATGGTCAGACTGCCCAAGGTCGGGGTTCAACTATATGCCCCTGGTATTTTACAGGGGCCAATGTGTGCTGGTTCCTGGTGTGACAGACTACATGTTAATAAAACTCAAGGAGAACTGAACATAGTCGGTACCCCCTAATTAATAATAAAAACGGCGTCTAGCTCATCTGTTTCATGAACGTCATAGTGTTCTGTACTTGACATATGCCATAACTCAGCCATATGATGACTTACCACTGCCGCCTTTTGATGTATTATGGTAAGCCATAATCACACCACAATGAAGCCAAATGCCAGGATTTGGGCAAACCAGACATATGCCATGACTCAGCTGTATCACTGGCGCCTTTTAGTATTTTTTGGTAAACCATAACCATAACCAAGTTTGGCCAAAGCCTTAATGTTGTGCCAAAATAAATCCAAAAAATGCCAGATGTATGCCAAACCACAGCCAAAATGTTTGCTATCTGGGATTAACCCAACAACTGGGTAACTGAAAGAAACCCAGTATGGGTTGAATATACACAATGCAAGGTTAAACAGCCTCGACCCAGTGGTTGGGTTAATAAAATAACCCAGAATTTTTTTGTGTACAAATTCCTGGACATAAATTTGTTATCAGTTTGATATCAATACGATGCTTCGTTTAACACATCAAATTGATATAATTTCAAAGTCAGTTATATTGACCTAAAGCTTAACACAGTAGTGACTGGATGTTGTACTGAAATGAAGTGAAATGGAAGTGGGATGCTGAGGGTCCCTTACTAATTTATGCCTAACATTTTCACCTTTCATTTATTTTAAATTTCGCAATATGAACCTACTATAAAATGTTTAGTATAGGCTACAGTGAAGACCTGGGAAATTTAGGTAGGCGCCTATGGGTTACTACTCTAGCTGTCTGATGGACCTCTAATTTGTTTTTGCGACTGCTGCGAGCAGAACACAAATCCACAATGAAATAAAATTTTAATTTGAGATAATACTTGTAAAACTCACAGCGTTGTTCAGACTCGTCGCTTGCTGTTTTTTTTATTTCTGATTCATTGCATCTTGCGATGTCTTCTGTAAACATCCGCTTACAGGCTACTTAACAATTGTTCTTGTACAGGCTATAATCAATTAGCTTTCACAAGCGTAATGATCAATTGTTTGTCAAGCTGTTTAAGCATTTTTCGTGCTACATATAAGAAAAAGTGCTTAGATATATCAGCGACAAGTTGGCCAATTTGTTTGTCTTTTTTCTTTTTTTTATGTGGCACGCAGGCAGGTCACGGTTGCAATTTAGCGTGAAATTTCCACAATATCCCAACCTATCCCATTGATGTTTATTTTTTCGTTAAGGCAAAATTAAACTTTTCCTCTAAACAAGGGGGCAGTGGGCTTCACTCTTGCTAACAGCGCTTGCATGTCACGCTATCAAAACACACAGCTAAGCGTATCCAATTACGCCTAATATTAAGCTGTTCGCTTTCCTTTGCATGAAGTTGTCTTCCGTCCTAAACCAACAGCTAATACCAATTCTCAGTCTGATTTTGGAGGGAGGGGGGTTCCAAAACTATGAAGTTTCTTTAACTAGTTTAATTCTCCAGTTTTTTTAACCCTATAAAGCCTGACACATGAAATAATAGACAGAAAATTCTGATTCTTTGATATTTTACTCTTTATTGGACCTTTGAACAAAATACGATAATTTTGACCATTTTATAAATAAAAAATGTATCATATTTGACACTTTGGGCTTTCATGGCCATTTTATAGAACCCATCCATGTTTATTTTAGGAACAAACAAAATTCTCTTTGATGCATTTAGAACTCAGAGAAACTTTTCTGAACTTTTCCTTTTATGATTGTTTTTAAATGTGTGAACAAGATGCTTTTTATTTTGCCATGTGGTAGGCAAGAAAACAGTTTCGGTCCTTGTTTAAGCACATTACATTACATTTCCTACACAAGGGCATATAAACTCATAAGTGAGATTTGCCCTTGAATGGCACCATAATTTCATCAACTGCATGTCATACTTCAGAGATATGAGAAGAAACTGTTCTCCTAATTTTTTTAACCATGGCCTGAGTTCCCACATTTTGTCTTTCTTGTCATCTTCAGATACAGTGAGGTTGTCCTGAAAGTGAATCAATGTCAACAATTTCAAAAATCGATCACGAGACATAACATTACAAAATGCTGGGTAGTTTGTTTCCATCTCCCAATACGGCCGCACATTCGGCATCTGCACTAACCGCATGTGCATGTACATACCCAGGACCTGCTCAATTTCCTTTTCAGTTGTGTTTACTGATTTTCCTTGTTTCTGTACACTGTACACATTTGTCTGTTTTGCTATTTCCTGAGGCATTTCATCAGTAACAAACTGTTTGAAATACATATATGGCGTCCACTCCAACCTGTCTTCACTTGTAATGTCTAAAGCTTCCTCAACACATTCACTGAATTCAACAGCTGGAGGTTCAAAGCTTTTTTTCCACAGATATTTCTTCCTTTCCACTTTCCTTTTTGCTGTCTGCTTACTTGATTTTGTGTTTGTTCTCTACACGATCATCTGCTATCTCTGTGTCTGCGTTGGTCTGGTCAGCCCTGTCATCTGGGAAGTCTTCCTCATCACTATCACTTTCTAAACTTTCCTCTAAAGATTCTGTGGCTGGAGTCCACTCCTTATCCTCATCCTCACTTTCTTCTAGCTGTTCAAAGTCACTAGAATTGCCATCCAAGAGCTAGCTGATGACATCCTGAACATTGTATTGTTTTGACATCTGAAAATATATGTAAAAAATAAATGAATGAATCCTCTATATCCTCTGAATCAGTGAAACATACATTATAAGTTATTTTGCGTGTGAAAATTGAAGAGCCAGGACAGTTACTATCAAATAGACCATTCATTTACAGAAGTTATGTACAGATCAAAATTCCACCATTATGCAATAAATTGAAAACATATTTCATAAGATGACATCTTAGTTATGAAGTACTAACAATGGTGTGGTGTTACATTTGCACTGAATTGCATGAATTATGCAGATTGCATCATAAAATGCAACATACCGATGAATGAGGTATATAATCAAACATACCTGCTACAATTTTAACACGATTTTTCTAAAACATGGTGCAAAAATATGAAGACTTTATAGATTAATCTAAGAAAGTAAATGTTCATTTTGAAGAATCAATACCAATATTTAGGCAATTCTTACACTAACCTTTTCAAAATTGACAAAGTTTTTCCTCCAAAAACAAAGAAGACCATCCCATGCATGCGGCCATTTTGAAAATGGCTATTCTGAGCCTAAGATTTACTGAACGCCATGGAAAGCCCACTACGGGGCAGCTAACAAGTATTTAATTGTATACAACAATTTTCAGGAAAAATGTTGATTATGTGGGTGGGGCAGAGGTCAAATAAGATACAAATGGCATTATAGGGTTAAAAAAAGCCACTTGTGTTTGCTTAGGCCTATAGGCTACATTCTAAAGTGCCGCGCTGCAAGGGTGTCAAGATATCAGTCTTAAAGTGCATAAAGTGCAAAATGACATTATATATAATCCTCAACGTCAAATTCACGTCGACGTGCCCTCAGGGATAGACAGTGGTGATATAGACGGCACTGAATTCCCTCAGTCGCCACAAGGGGTGGCACTTCAAGAGGAAAAGCTCGTTATTAAGGTGAACAGTGTTGCAGGATTATGCTCACATCCATTATTTACATGCAGACTCCACAAATGTTATTCTTTCAAGAGGCAGACGTTCCGGAATAAGGAGTGCGTCTGCAATGAAACAGCAGTGTTTGACACGTTCTCGTTGAGCTACATTTCAGTGAAGATTAAAGAGCAACAGTGTCAAGCTAGGTAGAGGAGGCCTTGTTGCCCAGGCTTGAAGCCTTATATGTACCCCTCCTCGCTTCCCCCACCTACGTTCCTGACACACTTCCTGGCGGCGAGGTTATCCAATCGGGGTGGGTGAGAATGCCACTGCTGCAGGAGACTTTGAGTGGGTAACACAGTCCAGGTCTGGTAAACTAAAAGATAGCCTCAGAGACTTTTCTCCGATCCCCGTTAAAGTCATTCAGGTTTTGTGTACGTAGGCAAGTTGTTGTGCAAGTGTCAGATTAATAAATAGAACTAAAAGCCTACCAAAAGGGATCGTTCCCGAGAGGAGCAGCCAGAGACGTCTGCGACGTAGTTCGCCATCAAATATAATATATAGGAAACATTTTCTAGTAAGATGTAACAACAGAGGCACACATGCTGAAAAGATACTGTTATGATTTTGTATTCACGAACTTGACAAGGATGAAAATCAGTTTGTTGTTGAAAGAGGAGACTCAAGATATATCCACAATGTGTAGCATTTTATTTTGTCCAATAACATTTGATCATTGCCATGGTTACAGCCAAATCTAAATTCCCTATGCTGTTCAGACAGTCAGTTTAACCTAACTTAACATCACATTCAGACTTCATCTTTCTTTGGTCTCTCTAGACTTTTAAGTGCTGCTGCAACCTCGAGTCACCAATACTTAGAGCTACAAGTTCACCTAAACTTAAACATCTAAACATCAGCATTCTAAAAATAAGGCCAAAGGATGTTCAAAGTGAACTAATTTATCACAGGCCACAGAGGTGTCACAGGAATACCCAACAAAGAATGTGAATCGCCTTTGGCTGCATTAGTTCTAAAAGAGCACATTTAGTGAGATGATATAATCCACTTACAGACCCCACTGGGTTCAGTGGAATATAATACTCTGCAGTGTGACAGACTGAAATACTGAGGTGTTTCAGGAATGTCATTGCACGTAGCATTGACATTTTTCAAATACGTATTTTTGTGTCAGAGTAAGAAGCATCATCAGCTGCATGTATACACTGTTGGCTGGTTGAAATGTCTATAAATACTGTCACCAGGTTAATGATATGTAATTTAGTGTAATTGACACTATTAACCTTTCATACAGAATACTAATGATGTATCATGTTCGTTGGATGCCATGTCAGGGAGTTTGAAAGACTGGCCAATATACATTGTCAATGTGCACCAGTAATATAAGAATGATATTTTCTCTGCACAACAGTACCCATAATTTATTACTGAGCCAATAAAGAAGAACAACTCAAACATGATACATGTATATCTTAATTAGACAGCACACTAGGTTAATGTTTGATTGATTGATTGATTTACTAAAGTATAATTAAAGACTGGTTAAGGACATAGACCATAAACACTCTCAAATCCAACTCCTAGTTGGAAATGAACTAGAAATAAAAAGAAAATAACAACCTAAGCTATTGCAAGCAGCCTAGGCTATAGAATGTTTTGAGGCATGTGAATTACATTAAGAGTATTATCTAGGACAATATAACAAATGAACAAAATTACACATCATGCCCTCTATGAATCTACATAATAACATAATTATGTGTGTTTTGGAAAAAAAAAAAAAAAAGGAAATTTAATCTTAATTAAACATATATGTTTATAAAACAGAACAAAGTAAAGAGCGTGCACTGGATCCTTGAAGTAATGCAGACACACATGAATGTTGATGCAATTCAGCAGTGTTGTCAGTGAGTGATGGAGCATGTGATGTTTAAATATATCAAACCATGTCTATAGAACACATCTTGCCTTATTGCCTTATTTGGGTGCTGCTTAGTTTGCAGAACATGGCAAATATAAGGACCTACAGGGAGAAAGGAGGAGTACAAGAGCGGCCAGGGGTGGGTCCAGTGCTCAGTAAGTCTTGCTGTAAGATTTAGACAGGAGATGGCTCCTGAGAGAAGATGTAACATGGCAAACTGTATTAATCTTAAATGCATGAAAAAAATAATGTTGGCATTAGATTATTTGCAAGTATGTTGAATAAGTTCACATTGATTCATAATGTGCCTGTTGTCTATTTTACTGTGTTACAGACTTTGACAACTGAAACATCATCAAATTCTTCTGGTCTGAGGTGGGAAAAGGTAAGAGTTATAGAGCCTAAATAGAAAGTTAAACAATCCCATCAAATCAAACATAAGAAAATATTAATGAAACAGAGAAGTTCCACATACCAATCCAAACTGATAGAATGTAAAGCAAACCTTTGTACACATTATGAGTATAAAATTCTGAGGAAATTTAAAATAAAACTTATGGTATAGGGTAGTCTGTGAAATAGAAAATTGCCTTTAGCCAGTCAGCTCCCTGCTTTCTGCTGTCTAATGTACTTTTCTGAAGTCATTATAAGGATAACCCCAGCACAAGGGCGTATTTAATGGTATGGACAGTATGGACATGTCCATACTACTTTTCTGAAACCTTAAAATTGTCCACACCTCTTCCTCTGATATAAACTAGTTTCGAATTCACAGTAATTCTTCTCGGTTTAATTACGGTACTCAAAGAGTTTTCATCACACGTATACCATCCACATATCACCTGAAACTCTTAAGAGCTACTCAACTGTGTGGGTTGGTATTTTCTATGATAAACAGTTTGGTAGAAAATTAACATTAAATTAACATTAAATTCAATTCAATTTACAATTTAGTCTTTAGTATTGTGGATACAGTTCACCTTGCACACAAACATTCATGCACGATCCAGCTAGGCTTCAGGGTTCAGAGAAGTCTTCAGTGAGTAATAAATGCCATTGAATACAGTTTAGCAAACTGCAGACCATCCAGTCCCACCATCATCTTTCCCATTTTGTCAGATGTCAAATAATCCCTACACATAAATATAAAGAGATACTTCTTAAAACATGCTTTCTGTGGTGAGAGATGTGAAATCACAAGACAGAGTGCATTTTCCATGATCAAGACTGAAGTATTTCACAGCATGTTTTTAAAGTTCGCTGAATCTGACTGACTACTTTTTTTTTTGAAGGAGGTAGGGTGGGAAGTGTAGGGAAGATGTCAATGTTTAGACACTCATTTAGAACAGGAAGGTCAATTTCATTCAGAAAGCCCAGAAGAATGTAGGTGTAACGTTACCTTCTGATATTACAAAGTCTCAATTTCAGATGCTGCTTAGAACACCTTTCAACTGATTCACTACGTTGTGTGAAAAATAGGTTTATTATCATTGTTCAAAAGTGGTGGGAATATGTGTACAAGTGGTGCGTGTATAAGGCTTGAGGCACCTTCCATGAAGTGCAAGGCAAGTGAAATGTGCATCGTTAGGAGAGTATAATTCCAGACTACAAATTTTACAGGCAGGGTGGGGCCCTTAGACTACACACACACGAATACACACACACACACCTCACAGGAGAAGTATATTTATGCCCCTGCTCTGTAGTCCTCCGTACTGTGGCCAATATTCAAATTCAAATTCAATATTCTTCTTCACACAGTAATCTGCAACCATGGGAGATGCGGATATGGCCGTTTATGGCCCGGCTGCCATTTATCTCCGTAAGCCTGAGAAGGAGAGAATTGAGGCCCAGACCAAGCCCTTTGATGCAAAGACAGCTTGCTATGTGACTGACAAGGAGGACCTGTACGTGAAGGGTACAGTCAAGAGCAGAGATGGCGGCAAAGTTGTTGTGGAAGTTCTTGAAACCAAGGAGGTACATTTTAAATGTCTGATTTTTAAGCTCTGATAACAACCATGTTACCAGGTCTGTTATGAAGAATTTGATTGAGGATCACTAAAATCTGTGTCATGTGCCTCAGGAAAGGACAGTGAAGGATGACGATGTCTCCCCAATGAATCCTCCCAAGTTCGACAAAATTGAGGACATGGCCATGATGACCCACCTCAATGAAGCCTCTGTCCTGTATAACCTCAAAGAGCGTTATGCAGCATGGATGATCTACGTAAGTATTATGCTTACTCCTAAATTGAATAAAATGACACCTTATAAAGCAGAAAACTGGAAAACCAATCCTACTTATTTTTTATTACAGACCTACTCTGGACTCTTCTGTGTCACCGTGAACCCCTACAAGTGGCTCCCAGTGTACGATCCAGCAGTGGTGTCTGCCTACAGAGGCAAGAAGCGCATGGAGGCCCCACCCCACATCTTCTCTGTCTCTGACAACGCCTATCAGTTCATGCTCCAAGGTAAGCTCTTCTTTTACAAGCAATTTTACAAATGTCTTTTAATTACATGATCATTCATGATCTAATGTCTCTACTTTGGCCCACAGACAGGGAAAATCAGTCTGTCCTGATTACGTAAGTGTCATCTGAACATCTGAACATTTCACATAAATAATCCAATATCATATTATGTATTTGGCAATGATAATATCTTCCATGTGCCACAGCGGAGAATCTGGTGCTGGAAAGACTGTCAACACCAAGCGTGTCATCCAGTACTTTGCAACAATTGCTGTGTCTGGTGGTGACAAGAAAAAGCAAGAGCCACAGGCATCTGGAAAACTCCAGGTAAGAATTCTTTCAACTTGTACAACTTGCATTAGATT